>CM051008.1:5741908-5774735 GCA_027704905.1 Muraenolepis orangiensis | reverse complement strand
GCAACACCTATGCTCTATTTCAGTATAAACTATAGAACAAAAGACAGCAACAGCTGACAAAAAATAATCCTAAAATTAAAAAATTAAAATAAAGATAAAAATAATCCTAATTAAATAACATAATGAAAATAAATATATTGCAATGCTAAAAACAGCAGCAAATAACAGTCTCTAATGAACTTACCACCGTCAACTATCAAACTGTAACCTTTTATTTTTCTTTTCAGGGCAGATTGGCATTGAGGAAGACCAAGTGCTTTGAGGGGTTGACCAAGTGCTTAGAGGGTTGATCCGGTTTTTTCTCTCTGTTATTATCTGCCCTGTTTTAGAAAAGATCCTTTCTGAGGGGACTGATGTGGCTACATTGCACAGTCGCCGTGCCATGACCTTCACAAGTCCTGGGTACACTGAAGGCTTGGACTCCCACCAGCTCAGCGGGTCTGCGGTTCTTGGGATAAGAGGCTCCTCCAGATAGGACCTTACTTCCAGCATAGCATCTGCTGAGAGATTCCTTCTTGCAATGTCTTCTGTTGCTCTTTCATCAAAGAGCCTCCAAACAGCAGACATTTGTGGCTCCACTTCTGGTGCCCTTGCTCCCTCTTCTCCCTCTTGGCCTCCTGGTGGTTGAGCTGGCTGGCTGCTGAGGTCGCATCGAGCTGCTGCTGCTGCTGTTACTCTCTGAAGAGCCTCATCAACAGCGCAGTTATCATTAAAGGCCAGCCTTTTGAACCTTGGATCGAGTACAGTAGATTCTGAGAGGACAGTGTTGTATTCCATTCTGTGGAACTTTCTGTCCATCGACGTTGAGAGAGCAGTCACCAACTCTGTCACTTTCCTCTTGGTCACTTGTGTCTGGTTGTAGGCTATGATTTTCGGCAGACCCCTGCAGAGGAGTAGCATTTTGGAGGATGTCACATAGCTGAAAAAAGAGAAAACAGTAACTCAGAAAATGATGCTTTGTTTTATTATGTGGTATATGGACAATGTTTATCCTTGTTTAATATTACTGACATTCACATCTAAAATGTTCCTTAATATGTTATTATATAATAATAAATAATATAATAACAACTGTCAAATGTACCTCTCTGAGCTGATTTCCACAGTGACCTGCTCAAAGGGTTCCAAAACAGTGCAGGTCTCCTGTAGTGCCTCCCATTCTTCTTGATCCAGAGCATCAATATGTGCATTGATAAGGGCCAGGGTAGAGATGATTGCATCCTTTGACTGCAGAACTTCAGCATGTACAGTGTAGAATTCCACCTTGTGGCACTGTCTTGCTTGAGCTCAGGCATATCCATTTGGCGCTGAGTAGACTTCAACTTCTCAGTTGCTCTTGTGCTCTTATGGAAGAATTATACCATCCCCTTCATTTTGTCAAGAGTGGTCTTCATGAACTTCAGGGCATCTCTTACCATCAGGTGGATGGTATGCACGAGACATGGGTGGTGGGTCCATTTCAAGAGTTGAATGGCTTTGGTTATGTTAGCTGCATTGTCACTAACACAGCAAGCCACTTTATTTTCAATGTCCCACTCTTTTGTCACCCTTAGCAGTTCCTCTGCCAAGTTTTCTGAAGTGTTTCTGTCGCTAAACTCAAAACAATCCAGAAGATAGGCCACTGTTTTATAATTTTCAATAAAGTGACATGTAACAGACATGAAAGAGGTGGTGGTTCTTGATGTCCAGCAATCAGTGGTAAGGCAAACTGCAGTAGCTTCCTTAACCCTGGCCTGCAGTGAAGCACGTTCTCTATCATACCGTCTCGGAAGGATTTTTTGAGAGTGTTTTCCTGCTTGGAGGAACATACATTGGATTGAGAGCCTGTGTGAAGCTTCGGAATCCCTTGTCGTCCACAATGGAAAATGGTTGGAAATCACTTGCAATAATTTTCACTTGCAATCATCCACTCTGTTCTGTCTAGCTGGGGTCATACATTGCCTTTGATATAAATTGGCTTATTGAGGTCTGTGTAGATGCATCTACACAGACGTCTAAACTGACATCTAAACTGACACTTCCCCGTGTGTTCTCCCCTCCCTCTGTTCAGCAATCAGCACTGAGCACACGCCGCCCCTCCTCCTTATCTATCCTCACGTGATGCACAGCATGCGCGTGACATTCAGTCACTGCATGTACGTGGAGCACCCGTAAAAAAATTAATATCGGCTCGTTCGCGTGTGCGAGCCGGCTCCCGTCGTTCACTAAAAAGAGCCGGCTCTTTGAGCTCTTTTTCGCGACCGACACATCACTAGTGTGGCGGACTTCTCTTTCTTGCTATCTGGTTCAGGAAAGCCTCGTAGCAAAGCAACGCGCTCAGGAATCAATGTGACACCAGGCACAAGGCTTGGCTTTTGCTGAAATGACTGATGGAAAGTTTCTATTTTCACAGATACAGAAAGAGCTACTGTTTTGTTTCCGGTTCTTCTTCAGTCTAAAAAAATAACGGAGCGAGTTTGACACAAAACGAGTCTGGCCTGTATTATTTTGAGAGGAAAAGCACAGCCATCCGTCAGCTAATAGTGAGTCAAATGCACCGTCTGTTTTGCTAAAAAAGCATTATTGTGGATAAATATATAATATAAATATAAATAATATAAATCTCACATAATCCATGAAGTAGTGTGTAATATAGGCCCACTATAACGATACTGTCACACCAATACACTATACACACATGCGGCTTTTATTGAGTTGATGATGAAATGCCTTGTTGTTTGTCAGGAAAATTAAACTTAGAACGAGCACTCAGAACCAACTCCTTGTGTGTGTGTGTGTGTGTGTGTGTGTCTGTGTGTGTGTGTGTCTGTGTGTGTGTGTGTGTGTGTGTGTGTGTGTGTGTGTGTGTGTGTGTATATAAAGGACGTTGGGCAACTCTGGGTGAGAAACTCAGAGGATTCAGTCAGCATGGTGGTGGAAGGCTTGTACTCACTGCTGGAGGACAGCCAGATCTATGAAGACATCCGCTTCAGGGACAGCAAGCTGCTAATAGACGGCAACAACCTGGTCTTCAACCTATTCTTCAAATCCAAGCTGGAGCGGAACCATGGCGGGCAGTACCTGGCCTTCCAGACCTATGTCCAGTCTTTCTTCACGACTCTGAAAGAATGTGGAATCAAACCGTACGTGGTGGTGGACGGAGGCTCGAGTATCAGCAAAATCCAACAGAAAACTAAAATGGAACGGGGCAGCGTCTTGGTCCAGAAGGCCCATAGTGCCGCTCAGACAGGAAAGACTGAGAACATCCTTCCCATTCTCACCAAGTTGGTGTTTCAACAGACGCTGATCGACATGGAGGTACCGCTGGTCAAGTGTATCGGAGAGGCCAACCGCGAGCTAGCTGCCCTGGCTAGCGAGTGGCGCTGCCCTGTCCTGTCTAATGCCAGTGACTTCTACATCTTTGACCTTCCGGCGGGATTTCTGCGCCACGACGACTTCCAGTGGGAAGCGGCGGATAGTTACATCCCTTGCAAGCGATACACCACATCACGCTTCTGTTCCTTCTTCAACATCAACAACCAGCTCCTGCCCGCCTTTGCCACGTTGGCCGGAAACGACTACGAGAACCTCAGAGAAATTAATTGGGTCATATTCCTTAATGGAGGAAGGAGGAAGACGTATAGGATCGCAAGCCTGGAGGGCCTCCTGATTTGGCTGAGACGCTTCCAGACGACCAAAGACGCCTTGAGAGCAGCGATGAAACTCATGCCCAACGTGAGTAGACAGGAGCAGACGATGCTCCTGTCGAAGGTGGAGAAGGCCACGCTGGAATACCGCTGGACTCTCTGCCCCAGGTAGGTCTACTGACTCATGCTGGATCTCATTAAATGGATAACAGATGGATGGTTGATTCATTGATTATATTTGCAGCCAATATTGTAGGAAAGAAACCCATAGATCATTAAGTTTCATTTACTGAACCAGATGCATCTTGTTTAGCATGTCATGTTCTTCAAAGGGGTCATGTTATGCTCATTTGTCATTCTTCCATTTGGGGGTTCCACTAGAATAAGTTCACATGCTTTAATGTTCAAAAACCACAGTATTCTCATATGGTACATCGCTGCAGAACCTCTTTCATACTGTCTGAAACGCTTTGTTTTAGCTCCTGTCTCTTTAAGGCCACACTAAGGAGGGCTTAGACAAATGTGTTACATGGCTAAAAGCTATACAACACACCAAAGGAAAGGGAAAAACCACAAAAGCAAAGTATGACCCCTTTAAATCTAATTAAAAAAAGGTGAAACTGCCTCTAGTGGAGTATGCATGTGTAAATAACCCCTTAAATAGTGTGGTACTTTGCGATAAACAATGCCATGAAGTAGGCACAGCTAAACCTGGTCGTCTGTCTCCTTCCTTGTTCAAATTTTAACTATAGTAGGTGAAAGCCTCAAAATCATCTGTATTATGTATGCAACAACAACTTGTGATTAACCTATAAAGAGAAGATATCATATGCCACAAGTGGTGTTGGGGTTTGGTTGTCCTTTAAATGTTTAAATGGTTTGTTCTCACTCCACAGGCAGACCGCACTGTGCGGCTGAAGGTGTGTCTGGAGTCGCTGGGCGTGAACCAAGAGACGATGGAGGGACTACCGCCTCACCTGCGCCTCCCGGTGGCCGTGACCTGCTACTGGCTGAGGAGGGCCAAACCCGACCTGAAGCTGCTCAAAGCTCTGCTGATGGTCATGATCCAAGGAGACCTGAACAGACAGAAAGGATTGACCACAGGTAGAGGGCACCTGTGGTCTCACACACACACACACACACTCACACTCACACACACACACACACACACACACACACACACACACACACACACACACACACACACACACACACACACACACACACACACACACACACACACACACACACACACTGGGATAATATACATGAAAACTAATGAAAATAAACACACCTGTAACAATGATGACAATTTACATAAAAGTCAACAGAAAAGATCATTAAAAATAATTAAATTCAATGGCAAAACTATTTTAAAAATATATTATTCATACAGTATGTCCAATAATATAGGCTAGTTCCCCTTGGGTTGTTATAACTACACTGTTAAGCTCCATAAATGTTCGGTTGTCCCTCGACCAAAGCTAAAAATAGCGTTGTTTTTAAACACTGTTGCTTAACAATGTTGTTATCTGTCCATGCTGTTTTGCTGTATTTTTTAGGCTTTCTTTTGGTCAAGTACTTTGGAACGTTGCTGTTTGAACTAAAGTTGTGCTTACTTGTGTAGTATAATTTCTACTCGGTGGAATAAGAATCTTCTCAGAGGTCCGGATACTAAGTTCAAGATGTTTATTGAACAAAGCATCAAATGAAAGCATCTGCTGCAGCGAGATGGAGCCTGCCGTGCCAATTCGCAGAACTGGCGACGCGCTCCTTTACCAAACTTTATATAGACAATAGTATCACAAAACATCCACTACTCCTAGTGGTCAAAGTAACAAACATCAACTTAATACTATTGGTCTGAGAGGTACAACCAGCGCTCTGGTTGGTCACGGTGTCTTCATTGTCACACACAAGTTTACGACTCAAACCCCCAAGGGGGGTCGCATTCCTGGCTGGTCGCATCTCCGGCAACCCCAGGGGGTTGCCTTCCTGGCAACGCCTTTTGGTCACCTCAATACACATGGCCCTTACAATGCATACAGTATCACAGATAATGCATACAGTATCACAGATAGTGTTTTAGTTGTATACTTAGTGTATAAAAATACACTACATATCCCCCCTTTGGGACTCTATAAAGAAGTCCCAACACAAAAATGTTCACACCAAAAATAAAAAACATCATATACCTTCAATTGCCTCATCATTCCATTTCACAATTAACAGTGCAATTAACATATTATTCACATAAAGAGTCATAGCAAAATTTAACCGCCAATTTGAAAAACCATATGCGATTGTACTGCATACAGTGTAACATCATTGAAAAACCACAGTCACTGTTCTCCTTCAGGACTTCCTGTAAAATTAATTGTTCACAAGGTTCATGCATGCGTTAGTTCAAGCATTGTAACTCTGATTAAACCCCTTTCTGTGAATATTGCATAATGTAGTATTATTACTCTCTGGTATCTCAGTAAATATACTCTCTGGTAAATATGTATATATGTAGCACAAAATGAAAACACTGATATTCAGCAATAGTAAAACAATGTCCATGTTTTCTTATTCAAGATTACATTCCTTAAGGTCTTCATTTATGATTCACCATTCCCTGGGGGGAATTAAGCACAAAACATTAAACACAATCAAAACAAACACAAAATCTGTTAATCTGATACGAATAGGCTTCATAACCATTAAACCACACTTGTATGATTGCATTATATCAAAAACATATTGAAAAATAAAATCTCAGTTAATCAAAAACATTCAATCACATATGTATTTAAAAACAATATCAATGGAATGAGTTGACCCATCATACCCGTAATACCAATTCTAAGGTATCTCAACTTTCCCATTATCATCCTGATAAAAGATATTATACGATCAGTGGTCCTAGGGGGCCCATGATTCCCTAAACCAGGTTTTTTATGGTCCTAGGGGGCCCATGATTCCCTAAATCAGGTATTTTATCTATGTGCTGTTGTAGCAAATCTTCTTGATGTTGCTGTAGAAGAAAAACCCCTGTTATCTGCATGGTGTGATGTTATTCAATGGAATCCATATGTAGGTTGTGTTGGACTACAACCGCTGAGATGTACCCAAAGTCCACATCTACCAGGATGGCAGATGATGTGACTTGGATCTGGTATGATTGCTTAACGTTTGACTGGACCCACGTTGGTTTTAGGATACGGACGTATACCCAGTCCTCAACCTGGGGTGATGGTTTGTCTGAGGTTGGATCGGCTGCCTGCTCCTGTTCAAACAGACACTCATAGACAGATGTGAGGCATTTTATACATTTAGCTAGCATCCCCTAGCTGCTTTGGTTCCTCACTGTGTCCAAGTATCCTATAAGGGACAAACATGTTAGTTAAGCCTCTTCACATTATTTAAATTCAACTAGTCCTGTTGACTCTGAATAATAGACCCAAAAAATACATTGTATTTGATTATTGTATGACATAAATGTAAACATGCTTGAAATAGGTTATACTTGAAAGTAACCCATCACTGTGTAGTTCTCTACAACATATTATGTATTTAGAGATGTTTATGATCAATGAAAATGTTTATCAATGAAAACCTTCATCTCCCCCCTTGCAGAGTGACTAACCCCAGTGTCAATCTGCAAAACAACATTGATAAAACAAAAAAATAAAATTAAAATTAAAAATTAAAATTAAAAATGAACAGAATAATACACATAAAGGAAATAAATGAAATGTAACAATGTTACCACAAACAAATTCAATAAAATTTGCAAAGTAAATCCTTCAATACAACAAATAAATTCACCAATGAAACACAAGATCAGCTTCATCTTGTGGTCACCAGGGTTCCAAAGGAAAACTCAGTCAGTCTGCAGTTTGACCAAGCATCCAAAAACATAATTTCAAAACAAATACAACAAAAAGATTAAAAATTAAAATTAAAAAATAAAACTTCAGTTGAAATATGAATAGATGAGTATTTGCCAACTTAGGTCTGTCCATCATTCATTCTCTTTCACAGTATTTTGAATAATTGTCCCTGTCCTAGGCACAGCCCTTCAAACATCTACAACCTCTTCACACACTCTGATGTTTAAGTACTGCGTACTGATCTTCAAGAATTGAACACACACATCGGCCTTCATACTCTTCTGCTCGCACGATAGCCATCTGAACTGCCTGTATATTCATCGCTCTACCAATACCCCTTGTTATCATTCCTCGTATGATAGGAATAGCACAACCGATTATCAGGATCACGACAATTAGACCAACTCCAAAGCCTGGTTGTGTTGCTTCTATTGGAGTCCTTTTGGTTCTTGTGGGATTCTGGTTACGCTAGTCAAGGCTATACTCGCAGTGGAGGCTTCTGTGTTCAGATAATCCGGTCTCAGCGTGTTGATGGTGGTAGAGACAAAGATTGTACTTGAGTTTGAGGAAGCTGGTTTCAAAGTACTGCGTGGACTTAGAGTCATGAGAGTTTCTGTTTCCATTGAAGTTGCTAATGGTTGTGTTAGATTTTCACTGTTCTCTTGTACTATTAGGGTTGTATTCTTATAGTTAAACAAAGGAGAATTCGGATCTCTGCATTCATATTGTCCTTCATCTTCCTGTTTGAGGAAGATGTGAGTGAACAATTCCAAAATTGTTTCATTCTGTTTTCATGTGTGGAATTTGAATGTAATTCGCTGAGTTTCCTGTTTTGTTTTGTCCATAAGTTTCTCCGCTTCATAGTTCCTATCCAGGGCTTTCTCTCTTCTGTTTGTGCAACTTTTAGCATCTTCTGTCCTTCCCTATTGAATAGTTCTAAAACTGCTCTTTCGTAATCTCTAGACCTATCCATCAAATGAGTCGGCAAAACAATAAACCAAACAAAACAAATGAAATGAATGAATGAATGGATGAATCAAATAAAACAAAATGAATGAATTATCAAATAAAACCAAATGAATCAAATTAATGAATTAGGGATTACAACCCCTATATTGTTTTATAGCAGCTTAGCTGCTTCTTATCCTTTCAAAAGTTCAAACCTGTGTGTGTGTGTGAGTGAGTGAGTGAGTGAGTGAGTGAGTGAGTGAGAGAGAGAGAGAGAGAGAGAGAGAGAGAGAGAGAGAGGGTTTAACTGAGTATGGTTCTGACCTCAGATCCCTACTGGCCGTCCAAGGAATTGGTGCTTTGGCCTTGTAATCTCACTAATGTGACGCCCCCTACAGTAGAGCTGACTACGCCACCCCTTGAGCTAGTGGATGTGATATGGTGTCAGAGCAAGGGGAACTCTGCCTTAATGAGTTTATGGACACCAGGAGTTTAGAAAAGTAATAAATCAGGTTCTTTATTTCATATCGTTGAAGGAGGTTATGCAAGTTGGTCAGTACATACATACAAGGTGGGGGGGATAGCTAATCTGCCACCAGTCAACAGTCAAGTCATAAATATACATGGATAGGCTATGGGAGCTACGGTCTCAATACCACACGTGGATGGGTGTACAAACACTGCAAACTTTAAGTACTGGTGCAACACTCAGATAATTGGCCTTAAGACCACACAGCAATCAAACACTAGTCAGTGAGTCAAGCTTCACTCTATGGAGACCGGCTTCCTGAAGCCTACCTGGTGCTTCGACTTGTGACCTGACCAATACAGGGGCAGACTATGGGGAGACAAACAAAAAAAACAAACAAACAAACAAACAAAGAAAAAGACCCTCTAACCTGGGACTCGCCACACGTTTACTAGGATACACAAACAGTCCCCAGGCTAGAGGGAAAATGAAAATAAGACACTGGGAGTAGCATTCACACACGCATCCAACACTCAAAAGAACAGCAGCTAGCAATGAGAAGCTGCATCAATCTAAAAACAAACAAGACAAAGCCACAATAAAAAGGGTTAAAATCCATAATGCACATTGCACATATTCATTTGCATGATTCCATAAAAGTACATAATATATATTGCACATATCCCTTTGCAGCCTTCCACCAATAACCATATGATATATTGCACATTTCCCTTTACCTGATCAAATAAATAATCATATGTGACTCTAACATGGCCACGAGATATTCAACCAGACAAGTGTCGCATAATTGGGAACTGTTACATAGCAGCGATGTTTCCCATACACTCGCTTGAGTTACAACATTCAAGACCGAAAAGACACATGTTAATTTCCAAACAAAACCATCAGCGTGGTTCCACATACCTGTGGTTGCATCTATTTTGTTCATACTGTTGACAGGAACGACGGTTACCGGCCACGTCTGCGTTGGCTCTCTACAACACTAGCCAAACAAACATACATTTAATCAGTTGGCACAACCAGAACGAGATACTAAAAGGAACCGCATATTTAGACGTACCTCGAAACAAGCCGCAGCACCCACACCATTGCGTCGCACAAGCACCCAGCTAGCGCATAGACAAGTTACCTGGCTAAGGACCCCAGGTGTCCATACATATGCCCGTCGTAATCATTTCCCCGCCTCTCCGCCAATACTAATGACGTAACCCAGGTGTGAGTTACAGGAGAGAAAACCGGCAGGCAGACAGAATATCCTACATAAAGTAATTACACAGGCTACAATCTACCCCCCCCAAATAAATCGGCGGCCCGACGATGGCATGTTTATTCTTGACCATCTTGGTGTTCATCATCCACCTCTCCCTCTCCTTCACTTCTGATAGCAAAGCCCAGGGGGAGTCTGTAGGGATTTGAATCTTGGCCTGCTGTGGACCGGGCGGAGCGTCGCAAGGACGGGGGCAGGGATACAGACATGGTCTCAGGCACATCGTCTACCTCATCTGGGGTAGTGGCCCTCGGTAGTTCAGGTCCCTCCACGGGCTCCTCCTCATAAAACACCATGACAGCATCTTCGGACGGTTCCTCTTCTGAGGGTGTAGGGACTGTAGGCCGTATTGCTCTGTGGGCAGTATGGATCCTCTTCTCCGGCTCCGGCCGTACCCCATCAGGAACTGCTCTCAACTCAGACCGGTGGACATGCCGGACTGGTCCTCCCTCCAGCGGTGCCACAGTATACACAACTCAGGGCCCTGGGGGGACTTCGAATAACACGGAAGATGTTAGCGTTCCAGTGATCTTGAATTTTATTCCTTCCCTGCACATGATTGCGCAGGTACACAAGCTGACCCTCTTCGAACCCAGCATCGTTCACCTGGGCATTGTGGTTCTGATTCCGCTGCCGTGCCTGCTCCTCCGATCTTTGCCTCACATGCTCTTGGGTAAGTCTCATGCTCTCTTGATGCTTCTGGACCCATTCCTCCAGCGTGTCTGCAGGTCGGACTGCCTCTGGAGTCCCAAGCAGAAAATCCACCGGCAATCTTGGGTGACGGCCGAACAGGAGGTAATACGGAGTGTGCCCAGTCGTCTGATGGGGCGTGGTGTTGTAGGCAAAGGTGAGCTGGGGGAGATGGTGCGGCCAACGTCGCTTCTCTGCGGCTGGCAGTGTCCGCAAAAGATCATGTAAGGTGCGGTTGAACCGTTCACATTGTCCATTTCCTTGAGGGTGGTAAGGGGTTGTCCTGCTCTTTTGAATCCGGTACATCTGACACAACTGTTGAATCAATGAGCTCTCAAAATTACGCCCTTGATCAGAATGTATGCGGGCTGGAGGGCCAAAGCGATGGAACCACTGCTGTACTAATACTGTGGCAACAGTAGCTGCCTTTTGGTCTTTGGTGGGGATTGCTTGAGTGTACTTGGTAAATACGTCCGTCAGGACCAAAACATTCTCTCTACCGTCACTGGCGGGCTCCAGAATGGTGAAATCCAGGGCCACGATCTCATTGGGTTGGCTGGCTTGTAGTGTACCCCAATGTGGACGAACCTTGGGCTGGACAGCCTTCCCCAGCACACACCTCTGGCATTGTTGGCACCATCGCTCAGCCTCTTTGGCCATATTCGGCCAGAAACACCTGCTCCGTAGGAGCTGAAGAGTCCTCTCTGTGCCTTGATGTCCTTGATGGTCATGGACACTTTGTAATACTTCCTCTTTCAGGCACTGTGGGAGCAACACTTGGAATGTCTCTGGGCCTCCCCCTGGGGCACGAATGAGGCGGTACAGTACCCCCTCCTGCTCCACCAGGCGGTCCCATTGACGAAGCAGTACCCTGCTAGCGCTGGACAGCAACTCACGCTCTTCAGCCTTTGGACGTCGCCCTTCCAGGTGGTACTTGCGCAACGGCCCAATGACTGGATCAGCCTCCTGCAGCCGGCTGAGATCTTGCGGCATGCGCTCAGGTAGCGCAACCACTTCTTCGCATAGGCCCTCCATGGTGGGCAGCGAGAACTCCCCAGCCAAAGCTCCCAAGGCCGGGACCTCCGTGCCAAAAGCAAAGCGTTCAAGGTACTGCCAGGACAAGGCGTCAGCATTTTGGTTGCTCCTTCCTGGTCGGTACTTGATGGTGAAGTTGAATGAGGCCAGTTGGGACGCCCACCGCTGTTCGAGTGCTCCCAGCTTTGCAGTCTGCAGATGGCTCAGCGGGTTATTATCCGTCAATATGGTGAAATGGTTCCCCAGCAAGTACTCCCTAAACTTTTCTGTGACCCCCCACTTCACTGCAAGGAGTTCAAGCTTCATGGAACTATAATTCTCCATATTTCTCTCTGTTGGTCTTAGCCCTCGACTGGCAAAAGCAACTGGACGGACTTTCCCATCATGCTCTTGGGACAGTATGGCACCTAGGCCCCCGTGGCTAGCGTCTACTTCAAGAATAAAAGGCTTTTTAAAATCTGCATATGCCAAAACTGGTGCGGAGGTGAGCCTCTCTTTGAGAGACTGAAAAGCCCGCTCACAAGTGTCATCCCATGCTGACATCAGGGGAACCGGAGGAGTCCTTCCCTTCCGCCGGGGTCCACTCAACTTCCCCACTAGGTGGTGTAGAGGGGTGGCAAGTTTAGAGAAACCCTCTACAAATCTGCGATAATAACTCGCAAAGCCCAGGAAGGAGCGCAGGTCGGCAAGATGGCTAGGGCGCTTCCACTCCTTCACAACCTCAATCTTAGCAGGATCAGTTGATACACCCTCCTCAGAGACCACATGGCCAAGATAGCTCACTTTATGTTGGAAGAAGTTGCACTTGGAACGCTTGACCTTCAGCCCTTGTTTTTGCAGCCGTGAAACACTTCCCCCAACCGCTCCAGATGTTGTTCTATGGAAACAGAAAATACTATCACATCATCAAGGTATAGGAGGACAGATTGGTACCGACAGTCCCCAAACATGCGCTCCATGAGACGCTGAAATGTGCCCGGCGCGTTGCAGAGTCCAAATGGCATCCTATTGAACTCAAAGAGGCCAAATGGAGTGCAAAAGGCAGTCTTGGGTTTGTCCTTCTCGGCCATGGGAACCTGGTTATATCCACTCGCAAGGTCCAGCGTGGAGAACCACTTTGCCCCTGACAGGGCATCCAAGGACTCATCAATTCGGGGGAGGGGATATGCATCTCGGCGGGTCTTAGCATTTAACTGTCTATAATCGACACACAGTCGAAGGCTCCCGTCCTTTTTAGTTACCAGGACAATTGGTGAAGAGTACGGACTACAGCTTTCTCTGATAATCTGGCTATCCAGCAATGTTTGGATGTGTGCCTTCACCATCTCATATTGAGAGGGTGGAATACGTCTATAGGGCTGACGAACTGGGGCATCGTCTAGCACAAGGATCTCATGCGTGATCAGGGAGGTGCACCCTATGTCTCCTTCGCCTCTTGAGAACACATTATCGTACTTGGCGAACAGAGTTTTGGCCTGAGCAGCTTGCTGCTGGGTGAGCCCCTCAAAGTCAGGGAGAAGAGTGGCAGTGGCACCCGGGTCTGTGGTAACTTCCTGAGTGGACACATAGGCGCAACAGTCCTCCCAGGAAGGGTCTACCACAATGGAGGAGGTTCCTGTAGAAGGTGCCATTACTGCTTGGACAGTGCCAATGGTGCGGCGAGGAGAAAGCCATACATCCGTGTTATTGACATTGACCACAGGGGCGTAGAAAATGCCCCTCTGGGCAGAAACAAGGGTGGGGGACACAAGAAGACCTTCGGGCAACTGCTCCTCCTCAAAGCTCAATGGTTCCAGCAAAAACTCAGCCGAGTCTAGCTGGGGGCATGTGACGGGAATCATGGTGAGACAGCCGGCCGAAATGCAGAGTGAGGACTTTCCCTGAATTTTGACCTTAAAGGGTTTGGTAGCATTGATGACAGCCTTAATCTTCTCACACTGCCTCAAAGCACGCTGTGCTGCCGGGGTTGCCAACAGAACCGGAGGGGAGTGGAAGAGCTTGGGGCCGTGCTGCTCGAAAAGGACCGTATAACACTCTCCTAATATATTCATGCCTAAAATACCAGGCGTCAGCGTCTTACGGGTTTGGAGAGTCACATCCTCTGGGTCCCGGACAATCAGCACCCCCCTCCCAGGAATACACTGTCCCAACACTATTATGTCTAGCTCCACGTAGCCGATATATGGTATATCCAGCCCGTTAGCCGCCTTCAGGCCTAACCATTTACAATCTTTTGTCTGCATATGAAGGAAATGCCTGCTAAAGAAACTCTCAGTGATTGTAGTCACCATTGACCCAGTGTCGACTAAGCACGAAACCATGACACCCCCCATAGTTACACTCAACACAGGATAATTTCCCACTAACTGGCCGTAGGAAGAAGAAAATACAGAACCAGAGACCTCCCCTCCCAGTGTGTGGCTCTGCACACTGGGGGGCGCTAGTTTCCCAGATGGCTAATGGAGCTGTTGGCAGGGGCCCTTGGTTGACTAGTGGAATTGTCAGGGGGTGGGTGGGGAACTGGCCTACGGTTATTCAAAGGACGGGCTCCCTGACAGTAACGAGCTATGTGGCCGGGTTGATCGCATCGGTGACAAATAGGCTGGCCATCAGGGGCACGTCTAAACTGACACACTCGATATGTCTGAGGATCTGGAGCTTGATGACCAGACTGCGCTAAATGCTTGACTAAAGTATCGATCTGGGCTTGCTGTTTTGAGACGATGTCTTTCAGTTGAGCTAGTTCAGAGCTGGGAGTACAGGTGACCTCACACTGTGTTGTGTACTGAGCCTCGCTTGCATTACGCCCCGAAGGCCGGTGGCTCCGGTCACGCCCTGCCTGTCCCTCCTCCACCCACCGGATGGCTTCACGCCGTACGTCTAAGAGTGTCAGTGTCTGACTAGCCCGCACCAGTCTCTTAAGTTCCCGTCGCAACATGTGGTCATAAACATTTTCACAAAACTGGTCCCGTAATACCATGTCAGGATTAGCAATGGCATCCTTCTCGGACATTTTCACCTTGTCCACAAGTTCCATCAATGCATGGGAAAACTCAAAAAGTGACTCGTTTTCCTTTTGCTTCCTATCAAAAAAACGTTGTTGCCAGAAAACGTAGGACTTTGAGCACCCATATACCTCTTTTAAAATGTCAAACATTTGTGTTGGGTTTTCTCTAACGGCTGTCGGCCTATATTTAATCTCATTTCGGGCTTCGCCCTCCAAATGGTCATACAAAAACATTGCCTTTTCAAAGTCGGACATATATCTAGACCTGATGCAGCTTTGAGCCTCCGCCACCCACTCATCAATGGAAAGAGACCCTCCAGCAGTGGAGCCAGAGAATTTTGGGCACCGTCTCTCTCTAGGGAGATACAAGGCCTGTTCCCGTCGTACCAATGGGATACCCTCGTCACCAACATTTCCCCCAGTACCTCCATTTCGTGCACGAGCAAGTCTCTAATTTTCAAGTTGGAGCTGGTCCAAACGTTCTTGCAGCTGCTGTAGCTCTGCGTGGGCTCCTTGCTGCTGTCGTTCAGCGCTGGCTCCTTGCTGCTGTCGTTCAGCGCTGGCTCCTTGCTGCTGTCGTTCAGCGCTGGTTCCTTGCTGCTGTCGTTCAGCGCTGGTTCCTGGCTGCTGTCGTTCAGCGCTGGTTCCTGGCTGCTGTCGTTCAGCGCTGGTTCCTGGCTGCTGTCGTTCAGCGCTGGCTCCTGGCTGCTGTCGTTCAGCGCTGGTTCCTGGCTGCTGTCGTTCAGCGCTGGTTCCTGGCTGCTGTCGTTCAGCGCTGGTTCCTGGCTGCTGTCGTTCAGCGCTGGTTCCTGGCTGCTGTCGTTCAGCGCTGGTTCCTGGCTGCTGTCGTTCAGCGCTGGCTCCTGGCTGCTGTCGTTCAGCGCTGGTTCCTTGCTGCTGTCGTTCAGCGCTGGTTCCTTGCTGCTGTCGTCCAGCGCTGGCTCCTTGCTGCCGTCGTTCAGCGCTGGCTCCTTCGTCTGTGTCGCTCATGTTGCTGCCAGCTGCTGTTCTTTAAATGCCAATATACAATCACACAAACACACATACACACACTACTCCCTTGACCAACCTAACACAACACTTCAAGAGGGAAGAAAACCATCCTGCCGACAACGCCAAATTGTGACGCCCCCTACAGTAGAGCTGACTACGCCACCCCTTGAGCTAGTGGATGTGATATGGTGTCAGAGCAAGGGGAACTCTGCCTTAATGAGTTTACGGACACCAGGAGTTTAGAAAAGTAATAAATCAGGTTCTTTATTTCATATCGTTGAAGGAGGTTATGCAAGTTGGTCAGTACATACATACAAGGTGGGGGGGATAGCTAATCTGCCACCAGTCAACAGTCAAGTCATAAATATACATGGATAGGCTATGGGAGCTACGGTCTCAATACCACACGTGGATGGGTGTACAAACACTGCAAACTTTAAGTACTGGTGCAACACTCAGATAATTGGCCTTAAGACCACACAGCAATCAAACACTAGTCAGTGAGTCAAACTTCACTCTATGGAGACCGGCTTCCTGAAGCCTACCTGGTGCTTCGACTTGTGACCTGACCAATACAGGGGCAGACTATGGGGAGACAAAAAAAAACAAAAACAAACAAACAAACAAACAAACAAAGAAAAAGACCCTCTAACCTGGGACTCGCCACACGTTTACTAGGATACACAAACAGTCCCCAGGCTAGAGGGAAAATGAAAATAAGACACTGGGAGTAGCATTCACACACGCATCAAACACTCAAAAGAACAGCAGCTAGCAATGAGAAGCTGCATCAATCTAAAAACAAACAAGACAAAGCCACAATAAAAAGGGTTAAAGTCCATAATGCACATTGCACATATTCATTTGCATGATTCCATAAAAGTACATAATATATATTGCACAAAACCCTTTACCTGATCAAATAAATAATCATATGTGACTCTAACATGGCCACGAGATATTCAACCAGACAAGTGTCGCATAATTGGGAACTGTTACATAGCAGCGATGTTTCCCATACACTCGCTTGAGTTACAACATTCAAGACCGAAAAGACACATGTTAATTTCCAAACAAAACCATCAGCGTGGTTCCACATACCTGTGGTTGCATCTATTTCGTTCATACTGTTGACAGGAACGACGGTTAACGGCCACGTCTGCGTTGGCTCTCTACAACACTAGCCAAACAAACATACATTTAATCAGTTGGCACAACCAGAACGAGATACTAAAAGGAACCGCATATTTAGACGTACCTCGAAACAAGCCGCAGCACCCACACCATTGCGTCGCACAAGCACCCAGCTAGCGCATAGACAAGTTACCTGGCTAAGGACCCCAGGTGTCCATACATATGCCCGTCGTAATCATTTCCCCGCCTCTCCGCCAATACTAATGACGTAACCCAGGTGTGAGTTACAGGAGAGAAAACCGGCAGGCAGACAGAATATCCTACATAAAATAATTACACAGGCTACACGTGTAAACAGCAGTCACGGTTACCGCTGTAAACTCCCGAGTTAGCCAGAATGTGTCACAGTTTGCACTCCTGCCTACTCGCTTACACAGCACTCGCCCATATAGCCACACCACCTTAACGCATTCCTGTCTACACATCACTCTCCCGTATAGCCACGGCCCCTAATCACATTCCACATTCCTATCTCCGGATAGCCACGCCCCCCTTGCTAAGTCTCACCCGCAGCTGCAGCGCATCACGGTTAACGTCCCTATTTAAGTCTACCCCGCACACTCACACGGGGCCAGATTGTTCCCGACAATGCAGACATTCCAGCCTTTTAATTCTGATTCCCGTTCATGTTCCTGTTCCACTGCCTGTCCCCGATTACGCTTCCGCCTGTTCCTGCCTGGTTCGTCTGCCCTGCCTGGTTCCCGATCTGCTGCCTGTCCCTGACTACGTCTCTGCCGGTTCCTGCCTGGTTCTTCTGCCCTGCCTGGTTCCCGATCTACTGCCTGTCCCTGACTATGCCTCTGCCTGTCCCTGCCTGGTTCCCAATCCACCGCCTGTCCCTGACTATGCCTCTGCCTGTCCCTGCCTGGTTCCCGATCCACCGCCTGTCCCTGACTACGCCTCTGCCTGTACCTGCCTGGTTCGTCTACCCAGCCCGGTTTCTGATCACCTGCTTGTCCCCGACTACGTTTCTGCCTGCCCCCGTCTGTGTGGTATTTAAAATAAATATCACAAACTGTCCATCTGGCATTCTGTTCTTCCTGCTTTTGGGTCCCACCTACACCCGGCCGTGACAGAACAATCTTGCCACCAAGGACCCAGCGGAGATGAACAGAATCAAGTCCAGCAGCTCGACAAGATTCTCGACAATCTGAACACCCTGGTACAGGGTATGATCCCCAGGGTGGCCCCGTACGCTCTGCCCCCGTCTGGCGGCGTCGCTCTGTCCCCTTATGCTCTGCCCCCGTCTGACAGCGTCCTTCTGCCCCCGTCTGACAGCGTCGCTCTGTCCCCGTCTGACAGCGTCGCTCTGTCCCCGTCTGACAGCGTCGCTCTGTCCCCGTCTGACAGCGTCGCTCTGTCCCCGTCTGACAGCGTCGCTCTGCCCCCGTCTGACAGCGTCACTCTGCCCCCGTCTGACAGCGTTGCTCTGTCCCCGTCTGACGCTGCCACGCTGCCCTGTTCTGACGCTGCCACGCTGCCTCGGTTCATTGATGGCGGCCCGGTGTGCACGGTTCGCCTTCTACTTTGTTCCCGTCGCCGTGGGAGATTGCGAGGGGGACGTTTGTTTTTGTTTTTGTTGTTGTTTTGGGGACTTCAGGAGCCGTCCCTTAAGGGGGGGGGGGGGTTCTGTCACAGTTTGCACTCCTGCCTCCTCGCTTCCAGCACTCGCCCGTATATAGCAACACCCCCTTATCGCATTCCTGTCTCCACATCACTCTCCCGTATAGCCACGCCCCCTAATCACGTTCCACATTCCTCGCTCCCACTACACACTACCGGATAACCACGCCCCCCCCCTTGCTAAGTCTCACCCGCAGCTGCAGCGCATCACGGTTAACGTCCCTATTTAAGTCTACCCTGCACACTCACACGGGGCCAGATTGTTCCGGACTATGCAGACATTCCAGCGTTCTGATTCCCGTTCATGTTCCTGTTCCACTGCCTGTCCCCGATTACGCTTCCGCCTGTTCCTGCCTGGTTTGTCTGCCCTGCTTGGTTCCCAATCTACTGCCTGTCCCTGACTATGCCTCTGCCTGTCCCTGCCTGGTTCCCGATCCATCGCCTGTCCCTGACTACTCCTCTGCCTGTCCCTGCCTGGTTCCCGATCCACCACCTGTCCCTGACTACGCCTCTGCCTGTCCCTGCCTGGTTCCCGATCTACTGCCTGTCTCCGGCTACGTGTCTGCCTGCCCCTATCGGTGTGATATTTAAATAAATATCAAACTGTTCCATCTGACGTCTGTTCTCCCTGCTTTTGGGTCCCATTTACACCCGGCCGTGACAGAATGGACGGCACATAAGCATCAGGTACTCCAGGTCCGGTGAACAGAAAGACTTGAGGGGATGTACATTACTTTGGTTGCACCAAGATCTGTTTATCATGAGACATACCGGAGAAACATACCGGAGAGTGCCTTTTTTCTGTCTGCCCGGGGGACGGAAAATCCCGTCGGCTCGATAGCTGCGTCGGTAACCCCCTCTGACATCCATGTCTCCGTAAGGCAGATGATACAGTTGTCCTTAGTTTCCCGGTGGAATTGAATACTGCTACACCAAGATGAAATTAAAGGGTTTTTTCCCGTTTTGTTACGGAGATATTTTACCGAAGAAAACTAATTACTGTATTTCTACAGTGGCCAGTCTACAAGGTGTTGACTTGAAACACTTTTTGAAACTCAAAAAGAAACACACGATTTACTACGGCTGGCCAAGTTTGTGTAGGCCAGTTATGTGCTTCCAGATCCCCGTCTCGGGGACACATTATAGGGAAACGCCCATCTGGGTCTGCCCTCACACTTTAAATATGGAAAGCTTGATTTGTGAGACTAACCCTTCCTGCTCCTTAATGACATGTTCAGATATTTGTTGTAATTGGTTTCGGATGAAAGTGTCTGCTAAATGATTAACTAGTGACATAGTAAAAGTTCTGTTTGTTCTGTTTCAATTGGAGACCAAGCTATTTGTATTGGTCTGTGTGTGTGTGTGTGTGTGTGTGTGTGTGTGTGTGTGTGTGTGTGTGTGTGTGTGTACAGGTCCAGTGTGTGCAGGGGTTGTGGGTCTGAAGATGCCCCGTTACTGTCTGTTTGGAGACACAGTGAATACCTCGTCACGCATGGAGTCAAACGGAGAGGGTACACACACACACACACACACACACACACTCAAAAATCACACTAATTATACATACTTACTACTTATACACAGATTAGAACATTATATGTACATGTATATGTTTCTTATAAAAAAGTGTGTGTGTGTGTGTGTGTGCTTACAGCCCTGAAGATTCACGTGTCTTCAGCCGCCAGAGAGGTGCTGCAGGAGTTCAGCAGCTTCCAGCTGGAGCTCCGTGGTAACATCAGTGTCAAGGGCAAGGGCAGCATGACCACCTATTGGCTGCTGGGAGAGAGCGATAGCCAATAAGACGCCAGCATGAGATCCCAGGGACGAGAGAGCCCTGGGTGCTGTGGGAAAGGAGGGAAGAGAGAGAGAGAGACCAGATGGAGGGGGTGGGAGAGAAGAGGAACTCCCACCACCCTTCCAGCCTGGGTTTTATGGAGGACAACGTTGGGTTGGGTCAGGTGACCTGCCCCGGACCTCACCCGGGGTCGCGACCACATGACCTTTCAGTGTTGCAACAGACACCGCAATCTGCAGGGAGTCTGAGGGGCTCTATGTTTTGAGAGTTCTCAGAGAAGGGTTCTAAGTTCTCGGATCTAGACTAGATCAAGCAGTGCGTTTCAGGAGCACCTCGTCAGCGCCGTCCAAGGTTACAAAAGCTTTTGATGCTCCGCCCCTTTCACTCCATTAACAATGATGTCGATATTATTTGCGCATTGAGATTTGTTTTCCGGACGTAACACAAAGCCACCGCCTGTAGAGGGTGTGGAGCGTACCGCGCCGACGAACCGAACGCCTAGCTAACACCTAGCTAACGCCTAGCTAACGCCTAGCGAACGCTTGGGCTTCACTGGGGTCTCCCAGGGTGTGAGCACAGGGTGGTGAAAACACGTTGTATAGTTCTATATTCAAGTTGTGTCGCGTCGTATCTCGTCGACCGTCTTCTTTTAGCGACTCGTCGTAGTTCCTGGTTCTGGTTCCCGGCAGGCCTCTCACGCTGCTCTTCGACTCTTTGCGTTTGACAGACATAGTGCATATAAAGGCCTACTACATATGTAGCTACAGTCTCTATATCCAGTCTTTCTGACAGACATTCTCTCTCTGGACTCTCAGGACAAAGGGTCAAAGGTGAAACCATTGAAATAGGTGGTTGAATAATATCGCTAACTATTGGTTTCCACGGGGACCCACATCATCATCATCATCATCATCATAATCATCATCAACAGAACCCTCCACCCTCGTCTTGATCAAATCTTGAATCAGCGGCTATGTCTGTTAGCCGTCAAGAAGCGGACGCTACGCTCAGTCAAATGCTAGGCTAATCATCGAGTCTTGCCGAGACGTGGAGCCATGATCGGCCCCATGTGTATTGTGGATAGGTTGGATGGTTTTCACGGCTGTGCGTTTGGTGTGCACCCTATAGGAGGAGGTATTCAGTTGAAGATATTACTCCCTGCTTTTATTAACGCAGTAGAAACACACTTAATATATGAGTGAGTCAAATGTGTGTGCTCGAGGATGTGCGTAGACATGTAAAGGAGATTTTAAAAGGGGCCTGGGTAGAGCCAAACCCGTTGGAAAGTTGTGTTGTGTGTTGTTTTGTACTCTGTGTCATCTCTTTTTGAAATAAAACTTGTCAACACGACTTGTGTCCTCTGCTACCGATAAACCACAGCGATTATAACGGCAATGGTTTCAAATGATCGGACAACAAACATACAGACTGATAGATCTAGAGACAGAGCAGCAGACACACATGTTGACAAACATACCATCAGACAGACAGATACATACACACAGTCAGATATACCTAAGACAGATACGCCATGAGGCAGGCTGAGAGACGGACAGGAAAAGCATTCTAGTAATTCCTAATTGATGCATTGTGAACATGAATTGTTTGCAGGTATTTAGCATAACTAATATTAATACAACATGTGCATTCTGTTTTATGTGGACATTATGTGACGCTGTCTGTTGTATCACTAGGGGTCCACGAGCCCTAGTGGGTTCGAAGAGGTACTGCAGGGGGTCCGCTTATTGTTGTCATAATAATTGACAATTTTAACCAAATTTATTTTTGAGAATTAAAAACGAACAAAAATGATATTGAGGGAACTAGAAGGAAGGCTTTTGTTGAAATGACGCCACTGATGGAACGTTTCTAATTCCACGGGTACAGACAGCTGCTGTGTTGGTTTAGGTTCTTCTCCAGTCTAAAACCCCTCAAACGGAGGCAGTACATGGCCTTGTATGTCCAGGCTGTCATCACTTTCTTGACTATTTTCACCTAAATTATTTTTGAGAATTAAAGAAAACAATTATATTGAGTAAACAACAAGCATTATTAGGCAATAATAAGCTTGTTTGACAAAAGCTACTTACAAAATAAATGATTTCCAGTCTAACCTAGTCTAACATAACGTGAACAGCTGCTGTTGGAGGGAAAGAAACAACCAAATCAAAAACTGTCTAGCATGCTATGTGTTAAATAAACGCTGCAGTTTGGTCTTGGTTGCAAAATTAAGGTTTATCAATAACTAGCATAACATTACTAACTTACATACTTATTGCTAACCTTGATAATAGGTGAAGCAGAATGGATACATTTGAAACAGTAACGAGGCCTCGAGCTCAAGCCCTGGCCGAGGCCACATAATAATAACCAATAATAATGCATGCATAAATCATACATGAACGTTTCATCAATCATAAACACATATAGGCTAATAACCCAGTATATAGATAGGTTAATATGGATAAATAAAAGGTGAATAAACTAAACATAAAAGTGATTATAGGCCAGGCATCACATGTGGGGGTCTCTGTTCTGTTTGTCTCTTGTCCACGGGGTTGAAGACCTCTGATCTATAAAGTTCTTAAAGTATTATCTCAGTATCGTTTCAGGTAAACGCATGCACTTACACATTCAGTCCAGTACAGCTTTATTTCCACAGTATCGCTACATCTGGTCGCCACTAGAAAGCAGCATTGAGACAGCAAACTAATGTACATGTTTTACCCACAAGTGTTGTGCGCTGGTTCTAGCGGTCATAAGAGTGTGACTTCTCTTTCTTGCAGTCTTTGCTTTGGCTGAAATGACTGATGGAAAGTTTCTATTTCCACGGAAACAGAAAGAGCTACTGTTTTGGTTTCGGTTCTTCTCCAGTCTAAAAAAATAAAAAGAGTGAGTTTGACACAAAACGAGTCTGGTCGGTATAATTATTTAGATAGGAATGGAATAGCCATCCGTCAGCTATTAGTGAGTCAAATGCGCTGTGAGTGAGATTATCTGTTTTGCTAACAAAGCATTATTGTGGATAAATATATCATATAAATATAAATAATATAAATCTCACATAATCCATGAAGTAGTGTGTAATATAGGCCCACTATATCGATACTGTCACACCAATACACTATACACACATGCATACACACAATCTGTCAATACATTTGATCTGTCAATACATTTAGATTTAATTTAGAGTTCATTTAGTTATATTTTGTTTATACTAGTTTAGTTTAGTTTGTTGTTATTTAGTTTTTAGGTATTAGTATATTTTGTGTGCATTTATTCCCCCTGTTCCAACTGTTGCACCTTAATTTCCCTCGGGATAAATAAAGTTATCTTGAATCTTGAATCTTGAATCTTGCAGCTTGTATTGAGTTGATGAGGAAATGCCTTGTTGTTTGTCAGGAAACCGAAACTTGTGTGTGTGTGTGTGTGTGTGTGCGTGTGTGTGTGTGTGTGTGTGTATATATATAAAGGACGTTGGGCTCCTTTGGGTGAGAAACTCAGAGGATTCAGTCAGCATGGTGGTGGAAGGCTTGTACTCACTGCTGGAGGACAACAGCCAGATCTATGAAGACATCCGCTTCAGGGACAGCAAGCTGCTAATAGACGGCAATAACCTGGTCTTCAACCTAGTCTTCAAATCCAAGCTGGAGCGGAACCATGGCGGGCAGTACCTGGCCTTCCAGACCTATGTCCAGTCTTTCTTCACGACTCTGAAAAAATGTGGAATCAAACCGTACGTGGTGGTGGACGGAGGCTCGAGTATGAGCAAAATCCAACAGAAAACTAAAATGGAACGGGGCAGCGTCTTGGTCCAGAAGGCCCATAGTGCCGCTCAGACAGGAACGAATAAGAAAATCCTTCCCATTCTCACCAAGTTGGTGTTTCAACAGACACTGATCGACATGGAGGTACCGCTGGTCAAGTGTATCGGAGAGATCCACCACGAGCTAGCTGCCCTGGCAAGCGAGTGGCGCTGCCCTGTCCTGTCTAATACCACTGACTTCTACATCTTTGACCTTCCAGCGGGGGTTCTGCACGTCGACCACTTCCAGTGGGAAGCGGCGGATAGTTACATCCCTTGCAAGCGATACACCACATCACGCTTCTGTTCCTTCTTCAACATCAACGACCAGCTCCTGCCCGCCTTTGCCACGTTGGCCAGAAACGACTACGAAAACCTCAGAGAAATTAAGTGGATCAAATTCCTTAATGGAGGAAGGATGAAGAAGTACAGGATCGCAAGCCTTGAGGGCCTCCTGATTTGGCTGAGACGCTTCCAGACGACCGAAGACGCCATTAGAGCAGCGATGACACTCATGCCCAACGTGAGTAGACAGGAGCAGACGATGCTCCTGTCGAAGGTGGAGAAGGCCACGCTGGAATACCGGCTCCCCAGCTCCTCTCTACTGGGGTTCTTCACTGAGGGGGCTGCACTGTCACTGCCCAAAGAGGTGACCTGGGTCCCTGACTGGGTCTGTGCGTCGCTGGCCAAAGGAGACCTGAGCGGTGCAGAGCTGGACGTGCTGCTGCATGGGAGGAGGAACCTGCCCAAACCGGTTGAGTCTGGCGAACTACTGAGCTCCAACCTAGTTTCCCAGCCCATCCGGCAGGTGTTGTACGGCCTGCTGCCTGCTCTGGGACGAAGCGGGGTGGAGGAGGTGGACTGGGACGGTCTAGATTTCCACACGGTCACGGTGCAACCAGTGGTCCAAGGAGCCACTCAAGGGCTGCGGCTGGACTCTCTGCCCCAGGTAGGTCTACTGACTCATGCTGGATCTCATTAAATGGATAACAGATGGATGGTTGATTCATTGATTATATTTGCAGCCAATATTGTAGGAAAGAAACCCATCATCACCCAGATCATTAAGTTTCATTTACTGAACCAGATGCATCTTGTTTAGCATGTCATGTTCTTCAAAGGGGTCATGTTATGCTCATTTGTCATTCATCCATTTGGGGGTTCCACTAGAATAAGTTCACATGCTTTAATGTTCAAAAACCACAGTATTCTCATATGGTACATCGCTGCAGAACCTCTTTCACACTGTCTGAAACGCTTTGTTTTAGCTCCTGTCTCTTTAAGGCCACACTAAGGAGGGCTTAGACAAATGTGCTACATGGCTAAAAGCTATACAACACACCAAAGGAAAGGGAAAAACCACAAAAGCAAAGTATGACCCCTTTAAATCTAATTAAAAAAAGGTGAAACTGCCTCTAGTGGAGTATGCATGTGTAAATAACCCCTTAAATAGTGTGGTACTTTGCGATAAACAATGCAATGAAGTAGGCACAGCTAAACCTGGTCGTCTGTCTTCTTCCTTGTTCAAATTTAAACTATCGTAGGTGAAAGCCTCAAAATCATCTGTATTATGTATGCAACAACAACTTGTGATTAACCTATAAAGAGAAGATATCATATGCTACAAGTGGTGTTGGGGTTTGGTTGTCCTTTAAATGGACCCATGGTTTGTTCTCACTCCACAGGCAGACCGCACTGTGCGGCTGAAGGTGTGTCTGGAGACGCTGGGCGTGAACCAAGAGACGATGGAGGGAGTTCCGCCTCCCCTGCGCCTCCCGGTGGCCGTGACCTGCTACTGGCTGAGGAGGGCCAAACCCGACCGGAAGCTGCTCAAAGCTCTGCTGATGGTCATGATCCAAGGAGAGCTGAACAGACAGGAAGGATTGACCACAGGTAGAGGGCACCTGTGGCCTCACACACACACACACACACACACGCACACACACACACACACACACACACACACACACACACACACACACACACACACACACACACACACACACACACACACACATATACACATATACACACACACACACTGGGATAATATACATGAAAACAAATGAAAATAAACACACCTGTAACAATGATGACCATTTACATAAAAGTCAACAGAAAAGATCATTAAAAATAATTAAATTCAATGGCAAAACTATTTTAAAAATATATTATTCATACAGTATGTCCAATAATATAGGCTAGTTCCCCTTGGGTTGTTATAACTACACTGTTAAGCTCCATAAATGTTCGGTTGTCCCTCGACCAAAGCTAAAAATAGCGTTGTTTTTAAACACTGTTGCTTAACAGTGTTGTTATCTGTCCATGCTGTTTTGCTGTATTTTTTAGGCTTTCTTTTGGTCAAGTACTTTGGAACGTTGCTGTTTGAACTAAAGTTGTGCTTACTTGCTAACACACACACTCACTATGTGTGCTTGCCTGTGTGTGTGTAGGCTGGCAAGGGGAAACCAACCAGATCTCTCAGCCTCCGGATTGTGTCGTGGCTCACAGCTTCAACCAATGGCAGGCCTGCCTGATTCACACCTGGGAACTCAACCAGTTGCTCTGCATGCCCCTCCCCAAACCCCACTTTGCCTGGTGAGACATTACTGTTTCCATAGTTACACCATCACCTACCCAGTACTGTTTCCATAGTTACACCATCACCTACCCAGTACTGTTTCCATAGTTACACCATCACCTACCCAGTACTGTTTCCATAGTTACACCATCACCTACCCAGTACTGTTTCCATAGTTACACCATCACCTACCCAGTACTGTTTCCATAGTTACATCATCACCTAGCCAGTACTGTTTCCATAGCTACACCATCACCTAGCCAGTACTGTTTCCATAGTTACACCATCACCTAGCCAGTACTGTTTCCATAGCTACACCATCACCTAGCCAGTACTGTTTCCATAGTTACACCATCGCCCAGCCAGTACTGTTTCCATAGTTACACCATCACCTAGCCAGTACTGTTTCCATAGTTACACCATCACCTACCCAGTACTGTTTCCATAGCTACCATCACTTAGCCAGCGCTGTTCTGTTTCCATAGTTACACCATCACATAGCCTTTACTGTTTCTATAGTTACTGAAGAGCTCCTTTGACCACGCAAATGACATTACATAACCAAAATAAGCTAAAGTCACACTTCAAGACTGTGGTATTGTAACAGTGATACAGTGAAGCACTGTAACAGGTACACATTTGTGAGTAAGTTGTGAGAGGTGTCAACAGAATGTACTTTTAAAATAAGATAAGACAGTACTTTATTAATCCCAGACGGGTTTGTCCAGGTTGTTCCAGGGCAGGCTGGTGCACCAGCGGGTGAAGCAGCTACAGGAGAAGGAACCGGAGGAGATACTGCCCAGTGACGACTTCATAAGTCTGTACAGGAGCATCCTGGAAGCAGTGCTCCAGTCAGACCCCGGGGCCGATAGAGCTGGGGGGACTGTGGCTCAGCTGACGGCCAACATGGGCCATCTTGGTATGGGTGGGAGTGAGCAGTAAGGGGCATATGGCAATGTTGCCTACATTTGCAAAAAGAAGTCACATGTTGTGTAATATTTCACAAAGTTACTAACAAATTTCAAGATGATTTGATTTGAAGTACAATGGCATGCTTACTCCCCATTCCCTCCCGCAGTATACAATTGTAAAACACAATACTATAAGCATACTATCAAATAAAACATTTACATAAACATAATAATAAAGTGATTGGTGAATGATATGTGCATGTTTGTTTATGTATATTTGCATAAAACTTCAGGTGGAATGCTAATTACGATTTAAGAACATTCAGAGAAATATCTGGATGCAAATCCGAACCCCACAGATCCGATTCCTGGATCTGGTTTCGTAAATAAGGATAAATGATTTATCACATGGACTGGAAGAAATGGTGAAGAACTGTTGCTTTAAGCAAGGGATTGTTTAGACTTTAGGGAAAAGGGGACTTTTTGATGTGGCAGAGATACGTGCACTACTTTAGCATTTAGTGGTATATACAGTACTTATTGTTGAGTGTGTGTGGTTGGTGGCTGGTTAAATCAGCCTCACCTGGCCTTAGGAAATGGAGTTATATCGAACATAAACTTTATTTTGGAACCGTGTGTCTGTGTGTGTTTGTGTAGTCTATTCCATCCTATGATGTCGTCTATGTAATTTTAGTTGTATCAATGAATTTTGAATAATAAATGATACTTGCACTGACCATGTTGGCGTCAATAAGTACACCATTAACCACAAAGAATAGGGCTCCTCAGTCATCTAAGGTCACCTTCACCACAACCCTGGTCTCAAACCCCAAGAAGGGAAAAAGTGCATAAATGCTGACCTATACTCTAATATGTAGTCCAGCTCCATGGGGTACTTACCAACAAAACACCACTGGAGTACATAGGGACATAGGGGACCAAGGGACATAGGGACCATGACATGTAGTCTGTAATTCATTCACATTCAAAATGCAATGTTGACTAGGAAATTCCAATATGGCTCACATTTACCAAAATAAATCTCTTCTTAGTATTAAGTTTAACTTCTGACCCCTTTCAGCCTCCCCATCCAATAACCAAACAGCAGAGGTTTAAAAGTTTCTTTCACTAAATAAGCAAATATGTTTCATAGTAGAAAATTACTCTAAAAGTATACTTTCTAGATGTTTTTTATTTTTCAATTTAGATCCGAACAGCACAGGAGGTTTAAATGTGACTTAATGGCCTGTGTGTGTGTAGGCTGGCAAGGGGAAACCAACCAGATCTCTCAGCCTCCGGATTGTGTCGTGGCTCACAGCCTCACCAATGGCAGCCTGCCTGATTAACGCCTGCACACTCAACCAGTTGCTCTGCATGCCCCTCCCCAAGCACCTAATTGAAAGTTAATTTAAGAATACTTACAAAAACAACACTTTCAAAGTATTTCTGAAGTTGTATTCTAGTGTGCCAATAAAAAGTCCAAAACATTCATAGTAGACTGAACTTGTGAGTCTGTTTTTGTCCTTGACCTAAACAATACACTAATTGTATTGTTTTGTTCAAGTGTACTTTTGTTTCACTTCATTCAAATTGCATTTAAGTCTACTAAAAATATATATTTACCAGTAGTCGCTTGTGTTATTTCAGACTTCCTTAAAGAGCATGTGAATAAAACACGATTGAGTCATTTTTGGCACAACAGGACTTGGTTACAGTGAGGTTTGGATTCAACTGACCAGACAGCAGCTGAATTCAGTTTTATGTGCACATTCTCATGTCCAGGAGTGGACTGAAACTCAGTAGGGAAGGGTTAACCGATAGTTATTACAACACAAATATACTTACATAAGAGGTGAGAGGAGTTTGACAGTCGGTGGCATCTGTGTGAGTGCTTGGGGGTTGGATCAGTGAACCATGTGCCTGAAGGGTTTGATTAATGAACCAACAGGGTTAGATGTCTTGCTCAGGGACACCTCAACACTTGGCTAGGAGAAGCCAGAGATCAAACCAGCAACCTTTTGGTTGCCAGGCAATCCACTCTAGCTCCAGAGTGACTGCGGCCCCCCTCAAAATAAATGCCAAATGTAGAGTGTGTGTTGTTGGTGGCTGGTGGAAGCAGCCTCACCTGGTCAAACAGATTGAAGTCTGCCAGCAGGTGGTGCTGGGCAGTGGTAAACCTCACTCCCCAACACCTAAATGACGTTCTAGTGATGTCCCGCCTCTCATGCCGGATGTCTTGAGATCGAGCCCAGTGTGGGACACTACAAGTGTAAGTGTTACACTTGCCTTTAGCTATTTTAGATCTACAGGACCTAAACGACTACCTGAGAAGTTGAGGATGCTGACTCACACATCACCGCATCGTTCTGTGCTTCCAGGCGACTGGTTATCATCCATCGACCTGAAAGACACGTGTTTGCACATCCCCAACCAATGGCCGTCCGCGGGATAGAGAATGGCACTCAGACAAAAGGGGGCGTTCATTTTAGAATTTAGTTTTTGGTTTCAGGAAATCAAAACTTAAAGAGAACAGCAGAGCCTCTCCTAGTGCAGGTGTGTGTGTGTATGTGTTTAAATGAGCTGATGAGGTTCTCTGGGTTTTCTTGGCTTCTCCAAACCACAGGACAGTTGATGAGTAGAACGGGTTTATTGTAGGGTTAGGAATATTTAAGCAAACAGAGCCTCTGTGGAGATGGCTGGTTTAACTGGCTTGTTGGGCCAATGCACTACAGGTGTGCAGCCTCACGAGCCCCACAGTCAAATCAGTCTTAGGCCAGTTGGGACTTGCCCAAGTCAGACTTTGCATCGAGAAAGGTGGAATTTACCTCCTTTGTTCTCTGTGCGAATCAATGTCCTCCCCCATCCGATACAGAGGAGAAGCTGGAAAAGGCTTTCATCAAACTATCTGACTGAGAATGAAACTAAAGTATTGTTTTGAATTAACTCAGCAATTAACTAATTTACAAAGTGATCCATTTTTTTATTTTGAAATATAATTAAATGCATTAGGCCTAAAAAAGCTAAATGAGGTTGTCTGCTCGTACATTGATTTGTCAACATAAACAGCATGAAATAAAAAAATGTTTCTGCTTTCACAGAATGCACTTATTTAGTAACATATATAGTTTGGTTCATCAGGTCTAGTTCCTCTAAAAGCATCAGGACAGTTGGTTTTCTTGCTCTACATTGGTCTGTTCACTGTGATCTGGAGGAGGTTGTTAAGCTTCTTCTGATGACACTCAGATTGGGTCATCTCTTTCGACAGGAGAACTGTGTTCCTTTTCCAGCTTCTTAGTGCCCCTGGAAAATGTTGGTTGGAAAATGTCACCTCAACTGGTGAGTCAGGACTGATGACTGATGCTAATAGAACACACTATAGTAAGCTAACATAGCCAGTGTATCCTATCCCACCTTGTAGCTTATGTTTACCAGTTATTCTCTTTGCAAATTAAGACTGGCTCTATTATAAAATATAGACTTTTGTTTTTGTAAAATCAGTTTTGCAAAATGTCTGACAGGTTCTGTTTAGGCGGGCATGAACACGAGCCAGTAGTGAAAAGCTATATTCACTGAGCTCACCCACCAAAAATATAGCAAATTGACTGTCAAAGTAAAGCAATGAATGCCGCCATATTTCAAACATAGCCGTAGCAGACGACATTGCAACAAGCCATTGGGTTTTGAATCATTGTGAAAAGAGCAGACGGTACATGCTAGAGCTCTTCCTTGAGTTTGTGTGGTTGGTGTCAGCCACCACCACACACTCTCGAGGAGAAGAGCTCTAGCATGTACCATCTGTTCACAATGATTCAAACTCTTGCAAGAAACCAGATTCCTCATCCCCCTGTGTCCTTGTCTTCGGAAGGAGCCCTCAAGTTGCCATTTTAATGGCTGGTGGCAGCGTCGTATGCTACAATAGCCTACTTGAGAAAGCAACAAACTCGTTAACGCAACTTATCCCAGTGGTCCTCAAAGCATAAATTACCTTGTTATGAGAACACAAAATAACTTGTGTGTACAAGATAAATATAGGGGCTCCGTTGATATATTTTAGTTGACTGACACATTTTTTTTGTCTGGTAAAATATTTTTCCACCTTCACCTCTGTATTGGATGGGAGTTTATTCACATTTGGGTCACACAATGACCCAAAGAGGCACATTCGACTCATTAGCACACAGCATGTTTAATACATTACAAACACAATCAGCTGCGACTCAATACACTCTTTGGCTTTGTGGACTGTACTGCCAGGTCAGGCGCATCTCCGCCCTGAAATGTTTGCGGCGCTTTCTCCAAAGGAAAACATGGGTCACTGTAGCAGTCGACCCTGATACATGACACCAAGTGACTTTGTCTGAGCTCCTCCGAACACAGGTAGTTGATGAGTGCAACCAGGTTTGTAAGGTTAGGAATGTTTAAAGAAGTATTTTCCACTATAAAGGAGGGTTTTCCATAAAATGGTGCTATCTATGAAGTAGAACACAAATATAAACTGGACCAGAGAACAACAGTTGGAACAACAGCCCTAGAGAACTGGTGCTACATGACCAGAGAACAACAGTTGGAACAACAGCCCTAGATAACAACAGTTGGAACAACAGCCCAAGAGAACTGGTGCTACAGGACTAGAGAACAACAGCTTGAACAACAGCCCTAAAGCAGACATGCTGGAATACTGAATGCTGGTAAAATGAAGGGGGGTTGATCATTTTCATTTACTAACTACATGTTAAACCCAAAACCCAAAGTAAAGTATTCCTTTAAGCAGGTAGAGCAGGTGGTAAGTGAGGAAGATGAGGATAAGGAGATGAAGATAAGATGAGGAAGAGAAGGAGATGAGGAGGACAAGAAGGATAAGAGGAAGTTGAGGATAAGGAGACAAGGAGGACAAGAAGGACAAGAGGAAGATGAGGATAAGGAGATTAGGAGAAGATGAGGAGGACAAGGAGGATAAGAGGAAGATGAGGACAAGGAGGAC
>CM051008.1:5706908-5739408 GCA_027704905.1 Muraenolepis orangiensis | reverse complement strand
TGAATATGAGGCATGACTTGTAAAGCGCTTTGAGTAACCATTGGTTAGAAAAGCGCTATATAAATGTCCATTTACTATTACCATTACTATAGTATAGTACTACTTGTATAGCATAATACTACCACGGTCCAAAGCACAGGACACCGGTAGAGGTTGTTGAAACCGGTTTGTTGGAGAGTTGGCCCGATGTTACTGGCAGAGCAGGTGGTAAATACTGACTCATGTCCCTGAGTGTGTTGGTTACTCAATGTATCACAGGCGTGCACAGACTCAGAGAGCCCCAGAGCCCAATCAGGCCTGGCTGGGGCCAAAGGGCCTATATACTATGAAGCAGGATTCAACGTACCACCCAGGGTATCTTTTGGTTTCACTAAGGCTTTCAATAATAATGCCGGCTTTTATATAGCGCTTTTATCCAAAACGCTTTATCCGAAGCGTCCTCACATTCACCCATTCATACACCGACGGCGGAGTCAGCCATGCAAGGAGACAGCCGGCACGTCAGGAGCAGTTAGGGTTAGGGTGTCTTGCTCAAGGACACCTTGACGGAGGCGGAGGGGATCGAACCAGCGACCTTTTGGTTGTGAGGCGACCGCTCTACCTCCTGAGCTATACTGCCGCCCTTTCACTGTTCACACCGGGATCCATCTAGATTTCCTCCTGCGGAAGTCCACCACCATCTCCTTCGTCTTGTCTGTGTTGAGCTGCATGTGGTTCAGCTCACACCACTCAACGAAGGAGTCCACGACGCCCCTGTACTCCTCATCGTTTCCCTCGCTGACACAACCAACAGAGTCGAGTCGTCATTTCACTGTGTGTGTATGTGTGTGACCAATAAAGAGGTGTATATATATATATATATATAAATATGTATATATAAATATGTATATATTTATATATATATTCTTGTGGTGTAGTTCTGTAGCAGAGCAGCTAAAGCGGGGGGAGACGGTGCAGGCCGAGGCATTCGACTCCGTCACCATCTACTTCAGTGACATCGTGGGCTTCACCTCCATCTCTGCCGAGAGCACCCCGATGGAGGTCTGGACATGCTATGCTATGTTGCTATAAGACGTTATGTAGGGTTGTGTTATATTATGGTATGTTATATGATAGGACCGTACATTTGGTTACATTGTATTGCATTAGATTATATTACTACTCTACTTACTATTATTTTATTGGTGTCCAGGTGGTGACCCTCCTGAATGACCTGTACACCTGCTTTGATGCCATCATCGACAACTTTGACGTTTACAAGGTAAATCACACAACAGAAAGGGTGTGTACTTTATGGTTTACAAGCAGTAGCTCAGTCTGTTAGGACTGGACCAAGTACAGAGTGAGAAAAGGTACTTTATCTCAAATCAGTTCATTTCGCAATCAGGAAAACATCTCTAACGTCACACCTTTATCCAAACTCCACAACGTAAACAATTTGAAACGTCATGGCAACATGTAAGCCAAGCCTAAAACAGATACGAGAACTAGAAACACACACCACACAAGTGTGTGCGTGCACATGTGTGTGTGTGTGGCTGTGTGTGTGTGTGTACATGTGTGTGAGGACGTGACTGAGTGGCCATAGCCCCTCCTTCAGTGTTCCAATATGCTGAGGTGTATTGACACACTGACCCAGCAGCAGTCCCTCCTGGTTACACACTAACACTGTCCTGCGGTGGGCCCAGGTGGAGACCATCGGCGATGCGTACATGGTGGTGTCCGGGCTGCCCGTGAAGAATGGGAAGCTCCACGCCCGGGAGATCGCCCGTATGGCGCTGGCCCTGCTGGACGCTGTACGCTCCTTCTGCATCCGCCACCGACCCCAACAGCAGCTCAAGCTACGTAGCGGCATCCACACCGGTACGTTACCCAGAACCCACTGCCACCGACCAATCAGAACACACTGCTACCGACCAATCAGAACACACTGCTACCGACCAATCAGAACACGCTGCTACTGACATGCTCAGGGCCCACTGCTCGTGACCAATCACACGGACGGCAGTAGCTATGGAGGTAGAGTGGGTTGGTCTATTTTACCGAAGAAAACGAATGACTGTATTTCTACAGTGGCCAGTCTACAAGGTGTTGACTTGAAACACTTTTTGAAACTCAAACAGAAACACACGATTTACTACGGCTGGCCAAGTTTGTGTAGGCCAGTTATGTGCTTCCAGATCCCCGTCTCCAGGGACACATTATAGGGAAACGCCCATCTGGGTCTGCCCTCACACTTTAAATATGGAAAGCTTGATTTGTGAGACTAACCCTTCCTGCTCCTTAATGACATGTTCATATATTTGTTGTAATTGGTTTTGGATGAAAGTGTCTGCTAAATGATTAACTAGTGACATAGTAAAAGTTCTGTTTGTTCTGTTTCAATTGGAGACCAAGCTATTTGTATTGGTCTGTGTGTGTGTGTGTGTGTGTGTGTGTGTGTGTGTGTGTGTGTGTGTGTGTGGTGTGTACAGGTCCAGTGTGTGCAGGGGTTGTGGGTCTGAAGATGCCCCGTTACTGTCTGTTTGGAGACACAGTGAATACCTCGTCACGCATGGAGTCAAACGGAGAGGGTACACACACACACACACACACACACACAGACACACACACACACACACACACACACTCAAAAATCACACTAATTATACATACTTACTACTTATACACAGATTAGAACATAGTATATGTTTCTTGTAAAAAAGCTGTGTGTGTGTGTGTGTGTGTGCTTACAGCCCTGAAGATTCACGTGTCTTCAGCCGCCAGAGAGGTGCTGCAGGAGTTCAGCAGCTTCCAGCTGGAGCTCCGTGGTAACATCAGTGTCAAGGGCAAGGGCAGCATGACCACCTATTGGCTGCTGGGAGAGAGCGACAGCCAATAAGACGCCAGCATGAGATCCCAGGGACGGGAGAGCCCTGGGTGCTGTGGGAAAGGAGGGAAGAGAGAGAGAGAGAGACCAGATGGAGGGGGTGGGAGAGAAGAGGAACTCCCACCACCCTTCCAGCCTGGGTTTTATGGAGGACAACGTTGGGTTGGGTCAGGTGACCTGCCCCGGACCTCACCCGGGGTCGCGACCACATGACCTTTCAGTGTTGCAACAGACACCGCAATCTGCAGGAGTCTGAGGGGCTCTATGTTTTGAGAGTTCTCAGAGAAGGGTTCTAAGTTCTCGGATCTAGACTAGATCAAGCAGTGCGTTTCAGGAGCACCTCGTCAGCGCTGTCCGAGGTTACAAAAGCTTTCGATGCTCCGCCCCTTTCACTCCATTAACAATGACGTCGATATTATTTGCACATTGAGATTTGTTTTCCGGACACACAAAGCCACCGCCTGTAGAGGGTACGCGCCGACGAACCGAACGCCTAGCTAACACCTAGCTAACGCCTAGCTAACGCCTAGCGAACGCTTGGGCTTCACTGGGGTCTCCCAGGGTGTGAGCACAGGGTGGTGAAAACACGTTGTATAGTTCTATATTCAAGTTGTGTAGCGTCGTATCTCGTCGACCGTATTCTTTTAGCGACTCGTCGTAGTTCCTGGTTCTGGTTCCCGGCAGACCTCTCACGCTGCTCTTCGACTCTTTGCGTCTGGTTTCTAACTTGACGAACTCTGGGATCTCCTCCGTTCACTCGTCTCCGGTTTCTCGCTGTACCTGGTTCACGGCAAGAAGCGGCTCAGGGTGAGAAGCAGCATGAAGGACTTCAGGAGTTCAGGAGTCCAAGAAGGAACCCACCAGTCCGACTCCTGAAGTCCTTCGGAGACAGCTGGGCCAAGTGACCTTGTGACCTGTGACCTGTGACTGGAGACCCTAAGATACCTACAGTCGCGCCGTACAGTCGCTACAGTCGTTCGACAGACATAGTGCATATAAAGGCCTACTACATATGTAGCTACAGTCTCTATATCCAGTCTTTCTGACAGACATTCTCTCTCTGGACTCTCAGGACAAAGGGTCAAAGGTGAAACCATTGAAATAGGTGCTGGAATAATATCGCTAACTATTGGTTTCCACGGGGACCCACATCATCATCATCATCATCATCATAATCATCATCAACAGAACCCTCCACCCTCGTCTGGATCAAATCTTGAATCAGCGGCTATGTCTGTTAACCGTGAAGAAGCGGATGCTACGCTCAGTCAAATGCTAGGCTAATCATCGAGTCTTGCCGAGACGTGGAGCCATGATCGGCCCCATGTGTATTGTGGATAGGTTGGATGGTTTTCACGGCTGTGCGTTTGGTGTGCACCCTATAGGAGGAGGTATTCAGTTGAAGATATTACTCCCTGCTTTTATTAACGCAGTAGAAACACACTTAATATATGAGTGAGTCAAATGTGTGTGCTCGAGGATGTGCGTAGACATGTAAAGGAGATTTTAAAAGGGGCCTGGGTAGAGCCAAACCCGTTGGAAAGTTGTGTTGTGTGTTGTTTTGTACTCTGTCATCTCTTTTTGAAATAAAACTTGTCAACACGACTTGTGTCCTCTGCTACCGATAAACCACAGCGATTATAACGGCAATGGTTTCAAATGATCGGACAACAAACATACAGACTGATAGATCTAGAGACAGAGCATCAGACACACATGTTGACAAACATACCATCAGACAGACAGATACATACATACACACAGTCAGATATACCTAAGACAGATACGCCATGAGGCAGGCTGAGAGACGGACAGGAAAAGCATTCTAGTAATTCCTAATTGATGCATTGTGAACATGAATTGTTTGCAGGTATTTAGCATAACTAATATTAATACAACATGTGCATTCTGTTTTATGTGGACATTATGTGACGCTGTCTGTTGTATCACTAGGGGTCCACGAGCCCTAGTGGGTTCGAAGAGGTACTGCAGGGGGTCCGCTTATTGTTGTCATAATAATTGACAATTTTAACAAAATTTATTTTTGAGAATTAAAAACTAACAAAAATGATATTGAGGGAACTAGAAGGAAGGCTTTTGTTGAAATGACGCCACTGATGGAACGTTTCTAATTCCACGGATACAGACAGCTGCTGTGTTGGTTTAGGTTCTTCTCCAGTCTAAAACCCCTCAAACGGAGGCAGTACATGGCCTTGTATGTCCAGGCTGTCATCACTTTCTTGACCATTTTCACCTAAATAATTTTTGAGAATTAAAGAAATAACAATTATATTGAGTAAACAACAAGCATTATTAGGCAATAATAAGCTCGTTTGACAAAAGCTACTTACAAAATAATGATTTCCAGTCTAACCTAGTCTAACATAAGTGAACAGCTGCTGTTGGAGGGAAAGAAACAACCAAATCAAAAACTGTCTAGCATGCTATGTGTTAAATAAACGCTGCAGTTCGGTCTTGGTTGCAAAATTAAGGTTTATCAATGACTAGCATAACATTACTAACTTACATACTTATTGCTAACTTTGATAATAGGTGAAGCAGAATGGATACATTTGAAACAGTAACGAGGCCTCGAGCTCAAGCCCTGGCCGAGGCCACATAATAATAACCAATAATAATGCATGCATAAATCATGCATGAACGTTTCATCAATCATAAACACATATAGGCTAATAACCCAGTATATAGATAGGTTAATACGGATACATAAAAGGTGAATAAACTAAATATAAAAGTGATTATAGGCCAGGCATCACATGTGGGGGTCTCTGTTCTGTTTGTCTCTCGTCCACGGGGTTGAAGACCCCTGATCTACAAAGTTCTTACAGTATTATCTCAGTATCGTTTCAGGTAAACGCATGCACTTACACATTCAGTCCAGTACAGCTTTATTTCCACAGTGTCGTTACATCTGGTCGCCGCTAGAAAGCAGCATTGAGACAGCAACTAATGTACATGTTTTTACCCACAAGTGTTGTGCGCTGGTTCTAGCGGTCATCTAAGAGTGTGCCGTAGTGATGGGAATTCCGGCTCTTTTGAGTGAGCCGGCTCATTGGCTCGGCTCACCAAGAAGAGGCTCTTCTATTTGACCACACCTTTTATAATTCAATAAAATTTTGCCCTATTTTGACTAATTATTAATATGTGTACACATATATCACTTAAATTATTCAATAAATCCTTTATACTGAAGTATTCAAAAGTAAAAATTAAAAGTGTAATATTAATGATGAGCTGTGGCCAATTGTTTTCATTGCATTTACAGACCCTTGTAACTCTCTGATAGCACCCAATGAATGCACTGACTTGCTTGTAGAACCAGCTACACACAGCAGATAGCAACCCCTATAACAACTTAAGCATAGACATTTTAAAAAAAGCTACTGTATTTTTGTATATTTGACATTTTTATTTAAACAAAAAGCCCTAACAAAACAGCAGGGCTCTATTTCAGTATAAACTATAGAACAAAAGACAGCAACAGCTGACATAAAATCATAAAAAATTAAAATAATCATAAATAAATAACAATGCTCAAAACAGCAGCAAATAACTCTCTAATGACCTTACCACCGTCAACTATCAAACTGTAACCTTTTCTTTTCTTTTCAGGGCAGATTGGCATTGAGGAAGACCAAGTGCCTCAGCTTAGAGGGGTTGATCCGGTTTCTTCTCTCTGTTATTATCTGTCCTGTTTTAGAAAAGATCCTTTCTGAGGGGACTGATGTGGCTACATTGCACAGTCGCCGTGCCATGACCTTCAAAAGTCGTGGGTACACTGAAGGCTTGGACTCCCACCAGCTCAGCGGTTCTTGGGATAAGAGGCTCCTCCAGATAGGACCTTACTTCCAGCATAGCATCTGCTGAGGGATTCCTTCTTGAAATGTCTTCTGTTGCTCTTGCATAAAAGAGTCTCCAAACAGCAGACATTTGTGGCTCCACTTCTGGTGCCCTTGCTCCCTCTTCTCCCTCTTGGCCTCCTGGTGGTTGAGCTGGCTGGCTGCTGAGGTCGCATCGAGCTGCTGCTGCTGCTGTTACTCTCTGAAGAGCCTCATCAACAGCGCAGTTATCATTAAAGGCCAGCCTTTTGAACCTTGGATCGAGTACAGTAGATTCTGAGAGGACAGTGTTGTATTCCATTCTGTGGAACTTTCTGTTCATCGACGTTGAGAGAGCAGTCACCAACTCTGTCACTTTCCTCTTGGTCACTTGTGTTTGGTTGTAGGCTATGATTTTCTGCAGACCCCTGCAGAGGAGTAGCATTTTGGAGGATGTCACATAGCTGAAAAAAGAGAAAACGGTAACTCAGAAATGATGCTTTGTTTTATTATGTGGTATATGGGCAAAGTTTATTCTTGTTTAATATTACTGACATTCACATCTAAAATGTTCCTTAATATGTTATTATATAATAATAAATAATATAATAACAACTGTCAAATGTACCTCTCTGAGCTGATTTCCACAGTGACCTGCTCAAAGGGTTCCAAATCAATCCCATCAATGTGTGCATTGATAAGGGCCAGGGTGGAGATGATTGCATCCTTTGACTCCAGAACTTCAGCATGTACAGTGTAGAATTCCACCTTGTGGCACAGTCTTGCTTGAGCTCAGGCATATCCATTTGGCGCTGAGTAGACTTCAACTTCTCAGTTGCTCTTGTGCTCTTATGGAAGAATTATACCATCCCCTTCACTTTGTCAAGAGTGGTCTTCATGAACTTCAGGGCATCTCTTACCATCAGGTGGATGGTATGCACGAGACATGGGTGGTGGGTCCATTTCAAGAGTTGAATGGCTTTGGTTATGTTAGCTGCATTGTCACTAACACAGCAAGCCACTTTATTTTCAATGTCCCACTCTTTTGTCACCCTTAGCAGTTCCTCTGCCAAGTTTTCTGAAGTGTTTCTGTCGCTAAACTCAAAACAATCTAGAAGATAGGCCACCGTTTTATAATTTTCAATAAAGTGACATGTAACAGACATGAAAGAGGTGGTGGTTCTTGATGTCCAGCAATCAGTGGTAAGGCAAACTGCAGTAGCCTCCTTAACCCTGGCCTGCAGTGAAGCACGTTCTCTATCATACAGTCTCGGAAGGATTTTTTGAGAGAGTGTTTTCCTGCTTGGAGGAACATACATTGGATTGAGAGCCTGTGTGAATCCCTTGTCGTCCACAATGGAAAATGGTTGGAAATCACTTGCAATAATTTTGGCCAATTCTTCATCCACTCTGTTCTGTCTAGCTGGGGTCATACATTGCCTTTGATATAAATTAGCTTATTGAGGTCTGTGTAGATGCATCTACACAGACGTCTAAACTGACATCTAAACTGACACTTCCCCGTGTGTTCTCCCCTCCCTCTGTTCAGCAATCAGCACTGAGCACACGCCTCCCCTCCCTCCTTATCTATCCTCACGTGATGCACAGCATGCGCGTGACATTCAGTCACTGCATGTACGTGGAGCACCCGTAAAAAAATTAATATCGGGTCGTTCGCGTGTGCGAGCCGGCTCCCGTCGTTCACTAAAAAGAGCCGGCTCTTTGAGCTCTTTTTCGCGACCGACACATCACTAGTGTGGCGGACTTCTCTTTCTTGCTATCTGGTTCAGGAAAGCCTCGTAGCAAAGCAATGCGCTCAGGAATCAATGTGACACCAGGCACAAGGCTTGGCTTTTGCTGAAATGACTGATGGAAAGTTTCTATTTTCACAGATACAGAAAGAGCTACTGTTTTGTTTCCGGTTGTTCTTCAGTCTAAAAAAGTAACGGAGCGAGTTTGACACAAAACGAGTCTGGCCAGTATTATTTTGAGAGGAAAAGCACAGCCATCCGTCAGCTAATCGTGAGTCAAATGCACCCTCTGTTTTGCTAAAAAAGCATTATTGTGGATAAATATATCATATAAATATAAATAATATAAATCTCACATAATCCATGAAGTAGTGTGTAATATAGGCCCACTATATCGATACTGTCACACCAATACACTATACACACATGCAGCTTTTATTGAGTTGATGATGAAATGCCTTGTTGTTTGTCAGGAAAATGAAACTTAGAACGAGCACTCAGAACCAACTCCTTGTGTGTGTGTGTGTGTGTGTGTGTGTGTGTGTGTGTGTTTGTATATAAAGGACGTTGGGCAACTCTGGGTGAGAAACTCAGAGGATTCAGTCAGCATGGGGGTGAAAGGCTTGTACTCACTGCTGGAGGACAACAGCCAGATCTTTCAAGACATCCGCTTCAGGGACAGCAAGCTGGTAATAGACGGCAACAACCTGGTCTTCGCCCTATACTTCAAATCCAAGCTGGAGCGGAACCATGGCGGGCAGTACCTGGCCTTCCAGACCTATGTCCAGTCTTTCTTCACGACTCTGAAAAAATGTGGAATCAAACCGTACGTGGTGGTGGACGGAGGCTCGAGTATCAGCAAAATCAAACAGAAAACTAAAATGGAACGGGGCAGCGTCTTGGTCCAGAGGGCCCATAGTGCCGCTCAGACAGGAACGAATGAGAGAATCCTTCCCATTCTCACCAAGTTGGTGTTTCAACAGACGCTGATCGACATGGAGGTACCGCTGGTCAAGTGTATCGGAGAGATCCACCACAAGCTAGCTGCCCTGGCAAGTGAGTGGCGCTGCCCTGTCCTGTCTAATGCCACTGACTTCTACATCTTTGACCTTCCGGCGGGATTTCTGCGCCACGACGACTTCCGGTGGGAAGCGGCGGATAGTTACATCCCTTGCAAGCGATACACCACATCACGCTTCTGTTCCTTCTTCAACATCAACAAGCAGCTCCTGCCCGCCTTTGCCACGTTGGCCGGAAACGACTACGAGAACCTCAGAGAAATTAATTGGGTCATATTCCTTAATGGAGGAAGGAGGAAGACGTATAGGATCACAAGGCTGGCGGGCCTCCTGATTTGGCTGAGACGCTTCCAGACGACCAAAGACGCCTTGAGAGCAGCGATGAAACTCATGCCCAACGTGAGTAGACAGGAGCAGACGATGCTCCTGTCGAAGGTGGAGAAGGCCACGCTGGAATACCGGCTCCCCAGCTCCTCTCTACAGGGGTTCTTCACTGAGGGGGCTGCACTGTCACTGCCCAAAGAGGTGACCTGGGTCCCTGACTGGGTCTGTGCGTCGCTGGCCAAAGGAGACCTGAGCGGTGCAGAGCTGGACGTGCTGCTGCATGGGAGGAGGAACCTGCCCAAACCGGTTGAGTCTGGCGAACTACCGAGCTCCAACCTAGTTTCGCAGCCCATCCGGCAGGTGTTGTACGGCCTGCTGCCTGCTCTGGGACGAAGCGGGGTGGAGGAGGTGGACCGGGACGGTCTAGATTTCCACACGGTCACGGTGCAACCAGTGGTCCAAGGAGCCACTCAAGGGCTGCGGCTGGACTCTCTGCCCCAGGTAGGTCTACTGACTCATGCTGGATCTCATTAAATGGATAACAGATGGATGGTTGATTCATTGATTATATTTGCAGCCAATATTGTAGGAAAGAAACCCATCATCACCCAGATCATTAAGTTTCATTTACTGAACCAGATGCATCTTGTTTAGCATGTCATGTTCTTCAAAGGGGTCATATTATGCTCATTTGTCATTCTTCCATTTGGGGGTTCCACTAGAATAAGTTCACATGCTTTAATGTTCAAAAACCACAGTATTCTCATATGGTACATCGCTGCAGAACCTCTTTCATACTGTCTGAAACGCTTTGTTTTAGCTCCTGTCTCTTTAAGGCCACACTATGGAGGGCTTAGACAAATGTGTTACATGGCTAAAAGCTATACAACACACCAAAGGAAAGGGAAAAACCACAAAAGCAAAGTATGACCCCTTTAAATCTAATTAAAAAAAGGTGAAACTGCCTCTAGTGGAGTATGCATGTGTAAATAACCCCTTAAATAGTGTGGTACTTTGCGATAAACAATGCCATGAAGTAGGCACAGCTAAACCTGGTCGTCTGTCTCCTTCCTTGTTCAAATTTTAACTATAGTAGGTGAAAGCCTCAAAATCATCTGTATTATGTATGCAACAACAACTTGTGATTAACCTATAAAGAGAAGATATCATATGCCACAAGTGGTGTTGGGGTTTGGTTGTCCTTTAAATGTTTAAATGGTTTGTTCTCACTCCACAGGCAGACCGCACTGTGCGGCTGAAGGTGTGTCTGGAGACGCTGGGCGTGAACCAAGAGACGATGGAGGGAGTTCCGCCTCCCCTGCGCCTCCCGGTGGCCGTGACCTGCTACTGGCTGAGGAGGGCCAAACCCGACCTGAAGCTGCTCAAAGCTCTGCTGATGGTCATGATCCAAGGAGACCTGAACAGACAGAAAGGATTGACCACAGGTAGAGGGCACCTGTGGTCTCACACACACACACACACACACTCACACTCACACTCACACACACACACACACACACACACACACACACACACACACACACACACACACACACACACACACACACACACACACACACACACACACACACACACACACACACACACACACACACACACACACACACACACACACACACACACACACACACACATATACACATACACACACTGGGATAATATACATGAAAACTAATGAAAATAAACACACCTGTAACAATGATGACTATTTACATAAAAGTCAACAGAAAAGATCATTAAAAATAATTAAATTCAATGGCAAAACTATTTTAAAAATATATTATTCATACAGTATGTCCAATAATATAGGCTAGTTCCCCATGGGTTGTTATAACTACACTGTTAAGCTCCATAAATGTTCGGTTGTCCCTCGACCAAAGCTAAAAATAGCGTTGTTTTTAAACACTGTTGCTTAACAATGTTGTTATCTGTCCATGCTGTTTTGCTGTATTTTTTAGGCTTTCTTTTGGTCAAGTACTTTGGAACGTTGCTGGTTGAACTAAAGTTGTGCTTACTTGCTAACACACACACTCACTCTGTGTGCTTGCCTGTGTGTGTGTAGGCTGGCAAGGGGAAACCAACCAGATCTCTCAGCCTCCGGATTGTGTCGTGGCTCACAGCTTCAACCAATGGCAGGCCTGCCTGATTCACACCTGGGAACTCAACCAGTTGCTCTGCATGCCCCTCCCCAAACCCCACTTTGCCTGGTGAGACATTACTGTTTCCATAGTTACACCATCACCTACCCAGTACTGTTTCCATAGTTACACCATCACCTACCCAGTACTGTTTCCATAGTTACACCATCACCTACCCAGTACTGTTTCCATAGTTACACCATCACCTACCCAGTACTGTTTCCATAGTTACATCATCACCTAGCCAGTACTGTTTCCATAGCTACACCATCACCTAGCCAGTACTGTTTCCATAGCTACACCATCACCTAACCAGTACTGTTTCCATAGCTACACCATCACCTACCCAGTACTGTTTCCATAACTACCATCACTTAGCCAGTGCTGTTCTGTTTCCATAGTTACACCATCACATAGCCTTTACTGTTTCTATAGTTACAGAAGAGCTCCTTTGACCACGCAAATGACAATACATAACCAAAATAAGCAAAAGTCACACTTCAAGACTGTGGTATTGTAACAGTGATACAGTGAAGCACTGTAACAGGTACACATTTGTGAGTAAGTTGTGAGAGGTGTCAACAGAATGTACTTTTAAAATAAGATAGGATAAGATAAGACAGTACTTTATTAATCCCAGACGGGTTTGTCCAGGTTGTTCCAGGGCAGGCTGGTGCACCAGCGGATGAAGCAGCTACAGGAGAAGGAACCGGAGGAGATACTGCCCAGTGACGACTTCATAAGTCTGTACAGGAGCATCCTGGAAGCAGTGCTCCAGTCAGACCCCGGGGCCGATAGAGCTGGGGGGACTGTGGCTCAGCTGACGGCCAACATGGGCCATCTTGCTATGGGTGGGAGTGAGCAGTAAGGGGCATATGGCTATGTTGCCTACATTTGCAAAAATAAGTCACATATTGTGTAATATTTCACAAAGTTACTAACAAATTTAAAGATGATTTGATTTGAAGTACAATGGCATGCTTACTCCCCATTCCCTCCCGCAGTATACAATTGTAAAACACAATACTATAAGCATACTATCAAATAAAAAATTAACATAAACATAACAATAAAGTGATTGGTGAATGATATGTGCATGTTGGTTTATGTATATTTGCATAAAACTTGAATAAATGGTGAAGAACTGCTTCTTTAAGCAAGGGATTGTTTAGACTTTAGGGAAAAGGGGACTTTTTGATGTGGCAGAGATATGTGCACTACTTTAGCATTTAGTGGTATATACAGTACTTATTGTTGAGTGTGTGTGGTTGGTGGCTGGTTCAATCAGCCTCACCTGGCCTTAGGAAATGGAGTTATATCGAACATAAACTTTATTTTGGAACCGTGTGTGTGTGTGTTTGTGTAGTCTATTCCATCCTATGATGTAGTCTATGTAATTTTAGTTGTATCAATGAATTTTGAATAATAAATGATACTTGCACTGACCATGTTGGCGTCAATAAGTACACCATTAACCACAAAGAATAGGGCTCCTCAGTCATCTAAGGTCACCTTCACCACAACCCTGGTCTCAAACCCCAAGAAGGGAAAAAGTGCATAAATGCTGACCTATAAGCAAGAAACTAAAGTATTGTTTTGAATTAACTCAGCAATTAACTAATTTACAAAGTGATACATTTTTTATTTAGAAATATAATTAAATGCATTAGGCCTAAAAAAGCTAAATGAGGTTGTATGCTCGTACATTGATTTGTCAACATAAACAGCATGAAATAAAAAAAAATTCTGCTTTCACATAATGCACTTATTTAGTAACATATAGAGTTTGGTTCATCATTTCTTGTTCCTCTAAAAGCATCAGGACAGTTGGTTTTCTTGCTCTACATTGGTCTGTTCACTGTGATCTGGAGGAGGTTGTTAAGCTTCTTCTGATGACACTCAGATTGGGTCATCTCTTTCGACAGGAGAACTGTGTTCCTTTTCCAGCTTCTTAGTGCCCCTGGAAAATGTTGGTTGGAAAATGTCACCTCAACTGGTGAGTCAGGACTGATGACTGATGCTAATAGAACACACTATAGTAAGCTAACATAGCCAGTGTATCCTATCCCACCTTGTAGCTTATGTTTACCAGTTATTCTCTTGCAAATTAAGACTGGCCCTATTATAAAATATAGACTTTTGTTTTTGTAAAATCAGTTTTGCAAAATGTTTGACAGGTTCTGTTTAGGGGGGCATGAACACGAGCCAGTAGTGAAAAGCTATATTCACTGAGCTCACCCACCAAAAATATAGCAAATTGACTGTCAAAATAAAGCAATGAATGCCGCCATATTAGTCAGGGGGCCAACACTGATATTGCAACTTAAGTAATCGCTTTTGGGTAGAAGCTGTCTACCCCAAAAAAAATATTTTTTTGGTCATTTAATCATTGTGTCATTGTAAGTGGTAAAATCTGACCTTCTTTCACAATACTGCCAAATTAGCGACAATTTGCTCTGTAATTTCTAACAATTTTGTAATATTATCCCTCAATATATCTCCTGTGAAAGTATGATCTTAACTATTGATTAAAAAAAAAATCAACCAATGGTAAAACAATATCATAGCCTACCACATGGGGTGCTGTGGGTTGATACAGCAAAAAAGAGCAGCAATGTCAGTGAAGCAGAAGAGTAATGGAAGCAGCTTCAGCATGCTATGAGGAACTTGTGCTGAAAGTTGGGGAGATTCAAGATCTCCTTGTACAGTTTGACAAGGCCAATGAAGACAAGCCAACCTTTACCTTCTGGAGACAGGACATGGACCTTGTGTCTATTCTCCTTGCGTTCACCCGGGCACTGAGATGTGGTGATTGGAACCTGTACATGTCAGCCTTTAAGAGCATGATGCCTTGGTTTGCTGCGTATGATCACACCCATTTCACAAGATGGGGTGCTGTGTTCATAGCAGACATGGAACAGCTGGCACAGACAGCACCAGAGGTCTACCAGGGCTTCCTAGATGGTGATTTTGTAGCCAAGGAGACCAAACACATCTTCAACGAGGTGCCTTTCGACCTTCGCCTTGAACACAAACGGGAAAGGTTGCTGGAGGATTGATAGGCATCACTAGAAATGATCCAGCAAGAAACCGTTGGTCCATCACCTACAATGAACGTGCATCCTTGGCAGAGGATACCAGATCCCTGTTTGGACTGACACATGATGACGACGATGATGAGGAGACGCACAAAGACTGCCTTCAATCAAGAATCAAGAGGGATAATCACGATGTCATTCAACTTGTTGATCAGTTCCAGAGATACGTCTTCCAACAAGAGCATATGTATGATTTAGTGTCCCTGACAACTGGTGATGTTGCCTCAGAAGAGATACTGAATGACCTTACACATGCTGCAGAGTCTGGCAAAAAAACAATCACTGAGTTGGTGAAAAACCGACTGGGCACAATGAACACAGACTTCCACGCCAGTCTCACCAAGAGAAAACCCAAAACATTCTCAGGCCTATACAGCACAGATACCAAGCTTGAACAACTCAGATCCAAGTGTGTGAAGCCTGACAGAACACGTGCAACGTTCGGCGAACGTTCCGCAAACGTTCTCCAGCGTTCTCCAGCGTTCTCCAGCGTTCTCCAGCGTTTAGCGTTAAACGTTGAAGAACGCTGGTCTCCATGAGAACTTTTGTGCATGTTCAAAACATTATTTTCGGACCAGCGTTCTCCGACGATCACCGACGATTACCGACGATTACCAGCGTTCACCCAACGCTCTTCTGGCGCTATGCCAGCGACCACGGATGATTACCAACGTTTCCTCAAACGCTGACCAGAACGTTATGGTGTGACGGGGCCTTTACCACAAAGAATAGAGCTCCTCAGTCATCTAAGGTCACCTTCACCACAACCCTGGTCTCAAACTCCAAGAAGGGAAAAAGTGCATAAATGCTGACCTATACTCTAATATGTAGTCCAGCTCCATGGGGTACTTACCAACAAAACACCACTGGAATACATAGGGACATAGGGGACCAAGGGACATAGGGACCATGACATGTAGTCTGTAATTCATTCACATTCAAAATGCAATGTTGACTAGGAAATTCCAATATGGCTCACATTTACCAAAATAAATCTCTTCTTAGTATTAAGTTTAACTTCTGACCCCTTTAAGCCTCCCCATCCAATAGCCAAACAGCAGAGGTGTGAGGACCACATAAGGGGGGGTCCATTTCATTAAAATGTTTTAATGTTTCTTTCACTAAATAAGCAAATATGTTTCATAGTAGAAAAGTACTCTAAAAGTATACTTTCTAGATGTTTTTTATTTTTCAATTTAGATCCGAACAGCACAGGAGGTTTAAATGTGACTTAATGGCCTGTGTGTGTGTAGGCTGGCAAGGGGAAACCAACCAGATCTCTCAGCCTCCGGATTGTGTCGTGGCTCACAGCCTCACCAATGGCAGCCTGCCTGATTAACGCCTGCACACTCAACCAGTTGCTCTGCATGCCCCTCCCCAAGCACCTAATTGAAAGTGCATTTAAGAATACTTACAAAAACAACACTTTCAAAGAATTTCTGAAGTTGTATTCTAGTGTGCCAATAAAAAGTCCAAAACATTCATACTAGACTGAACTTGTGAAAAGTATGTTTTTGTCCTTGACCTAAACAATACACTATTTGTATTGTTTTGTTCAAGAGTACTTTTGTTTCACTTCATTCAAATTGCATTTAAGTCTACTAAAAAAATATATTTACCAGTAGTCGCTTGTGTTATTTCAGACTTCCTTAAAGAGCGTGTGAATAATACACGATTGAGTCATTTTTGGCACAACAGGACTTGGTTAAAGTGAGGTTTGGATTCAACTGACCAGACAGCAGCTGAATTCTGTTTTATGTGCACATTCTCATGTCCCGGCTGAAGTCCAGGAGTGGACTGAAACTCAGTAGGGAAGGGTTAACCGATAGTTATTACAACACAAATATACTTACATAAGAGGTGAGAGGAGTTTGACAGTCGGTGGCATCTGTGTGAGTGCTTGGGGGTTGGATCAGTGATCCATGTGCCTGAAGGGTTTGATTAATGAACCAACAGGGTTAGATGTCTTGCTCAGGGACACCTCAACACTTGGCTAGGAGAAGCCAGAGATCAAACCAGCAACCTTTTGGTTGCCAGGCAATCCACTCTAGCTCCAGAGTGACTGCGGCCCCCCTCAAAATAAATGCCAAATGTAGAGTGTGTGTTGTTGGTGGCAGGTGGAAGCAGCCTCACCTGGTCAGACAGATTGAAGTCTGCCAGCAGGTGGTGCTGGGCAGTGGTAAACCTCACTCCCCAACACCTAAATGACGTTCTAGTGATGTCCCGCCTCTCATGCCGGATGTCTTGAGATCGAGCCCAGTGTGGGACACTACAAGTGTAAGTGTTACACTTGCCTTTAGCTATTTTAGATCTACAGGACCTAAACGACTACCTGAGAAGTTGAGGATGCTGACTCACACATCAGCGCATCGTTCTGTGCTTCCAGGCGACTGGTTATCATCCATCGACCTGAAAGACGCGTGTTTGCACATCCCCAACCAATGGCCGTCCGCGGGATAGAGAATGGCACTCAGACAAAAGGGGGCGTTCAATTTAGAATTTAGTTTTTGGTTTCAGGAAATCAAAACTTAAAGAGAACAGCAGAGCCTCTCCTAGTGCAGGTGTGTGTGTGTATGTGTTTAAATGAGCTGATGAGGTTCTCTGGGTTTTCTTGGCTTCTCCAAACCACAGGACAGTTGATGAGTAGAACGGGTTTATTGTAGGGTTAGGAATATTTAAGCAAACAGAGCCTCTGTGGAGATGGCTGGTTTAACCGGCTTGTTGGGCCAATGCACTACAGGTGTGCAGCCTCACGAGCCCCACAGTCAAATCAGTCTTAGGCCAGTTGAGACTTGCCCAAGTCAGACTTTGCATCGAGAAAGGTGGAATTTACCTCCTTTGTTCTCTGTGTGAATCAATGTCCTCCCCCATCCGATACAGAGGAGAAGCTGGAAAAGGCTTTCATCAAACTATCTGACTGAGAATGAAACTAAAGTATTGTTTTGAATTAACTCAGCAATTAACTAATTTCCAAAGTGATACATTTTTTTATTTAGAAATATAATGAAATGCATTAGGCCTAAAAAAGCTAAATGAGGTTGTCTGCTCGTACATTGATTTGTCAACATAAACAGCATGAAATAAAAAAAAATTCTGCTTTCACATAATGCACTTATTTAGTAACATATAGTTTGGTTCATCAGGTCTTGTTCCTCTAAAAGCATCAGGACAGTTGGTTTTCTTGCTCTACATTGGTCTGTTCACTGTGATCTGGAGGAGGTTGTTAAGCTTCTTCTGATGACACTCAGATTGGGTCATCTCTTTCGACAGGAGAACTGTGTTCCTTTTCCAGCTTCTTAGTGCCCCTGGAAAATGTTGGTTGGAAAATGTCACCTCAACTGGTGAGTCAGGACTGATGACTGATGCTAATAGAACACACTATAGTAAGCTAACATAGCCAGTGTATCCTATCCCACCTTGTAGCTTATGTTTACCAGTTATTCTCTTTGCAAATTAAGACTGGCCCTATTATAAAATATAGACTTTTGTTTTTGTAAAATCAGTTTTGCAAAATGTCTGACAGGTTCTGTTTAGGGGGGCATGAACACGAGCCAGTAGTGAAAAGCTATATTCACTGAGCTCACCCACCAAAAACATAGCAAATTGACTGTCAAAATAAAGCAATGAATGCCGCCATATTAGTCAGGGGGCCAACACTGATATTGCAACTTAAGTAATCGCTTTTGGGTAGAAGCTGTCAACCTATCCAGTATTCATGTTTAACCCCTTGACATATGGCCTAGCTATGTTGACATCTTTGAAAATTATTTTTGTTGGTCATTTAATCATTGTGTCATTGTAAGTGGTAAAATCGGACCTTTTTTCACAATACTGCCAAATTAGCGACAATTTGCTCTGTAATTTCTAACAATTTTGTAATATTATCCCTCAATGTATCTCCTGTGAAAGTATGATCTTAACTATTGATTAAAAAAAAAATCAACCAATGGTAAAACAATATCATAGCCTACCACATGGGGTGCTGTGGGTTGATACAGCAAAAAACAGCAGCAATGTCAGTGAAGCAGAAGAGTAATGGAAGCAGCTTCAGCATGCTATGAGGAACTTGTGCTGAAAGTTGGGGAGATTCAAGATCTCCTTGTACAGTTTGACAAGGCCAATGAAGACAAGCCAACCTTTACCTTCTGGAGACAGTACATGGACCTTGTGTCTATTCTCCTTGCGTTCACCCGGGCACTGAGATGTGGTGATTGGAACCTGTACATGTCAGCCTTTAAGAGCATGATGCCTTGGTTTGCTGCGTATGATCACACCCATTACACAAGATGGGGTGCTGTGTTCATAGCAGACATGGAACAGCTGGCACAGACAGCACCAGAGGTCTACCAGGGCTTCCTAGATGGTGATTTTGTAGCCAAGGAGACCAAACACAGCTTCAACGAGGTGCCTTTCGACCTTCGCCTTGAACACATCAATAAAACGGGAAAGGTTGCTGGAGGATTGATAGGCATCACTAGAAATGATCCAGCAAGAAACCGTTGGTCCATCACCTACAATGAACGTGCATCCTTGGCAGAGGATACCAGATCCCTGTTTGGACTGACACATGATGACGACGATGATGAGGAGACGCACAAAGACTGCCTTCAATCAAGAATCAAGAGGGATAATCACGATGTCATTCAACTTGTTGATCAGTTCCAGAGATACGTCTTCCAACAAGAGCATATGTATGATTTAGTGTCCCTGACAACTGGTGATGTTGCCTCAGAAGAGATACTGAATGACCTTACACATGCTGCAGAGTCTGGCAAAAAAACAATCACTGAGTTGGTGAAAAACCGACTGGGCACAACGAACACAGACTTCCACGCCAGTCTCACCAAGAGAAAACCCAAAACATTATCAGGCCTATACAGCACAGATACCAAGCTTGAACAACTCAGATCCAAGTGTGTGAAGCCTGACAGAACACGTGCAACGTTCGGCGTACGTTCCGGAAACGATCTCCAGCGTTCTCCAGCGTTCTCCAGCGTTCTCCAGTGTTCTCCAGCGTTTAGCGTTAAACGTTGAAGAACGCTGGTCTCCATGAGAACTTTTGTGCATGATCAAAACTTTATTTTCGGACCAGCGTTCTCCGACGATCACTGACGATTACCGACGATTACCAGCTTTCACCAGCGTTCACCAGCGTTCACCCAACGCTCTTCTGGCGCTATGCCAGCGACCACGGACGATTACCAACGTTTCCTCATACGCTGACCAGAGCGTTATGGTGTGACGGGGCCTTTACCACAAAGAATAGGGCTCCTCAGTCATCTAAGGTCACCTTCACCACAACCCTGGTCTCAAACCCCAAGAAGGGAAAAAGTGCATAAATGCTGACCTATACTCTAATATGTAGTCCAGCTCCATGGGGTACTTACCAACAAAACACCACTGGAGTACATAGGGACATAGGGGACCAAGGGACATAGGGACCATGACATGTAGTCTGTAATTCATTCACATTCAAAATGCAATGTTGACTAGGAAATTCCAATATGGCTCACATTTACCAAAATAAATCTCTTCTTAGTATTAAGTTGAACTTCTGACCCCTTTCAGCCTCCCCATTCAATAGCCAAACAGCAGAGGTGTGAGGACCACATAAGGGGGGTCCATTTCATTTAAATGTTTAAATGTTTCTTTCACTAAATAAGCAAATACGTTTCATAGTAGAGAATTACTCTAAAAGTATACTTTCTAGATGTTTTTTATTTTTCAATTTTGATCCGAACAGCACAGGAGGTTTAAATGTGACTTAATGGCCTGTGTGTGTGTAGGCTGGCAAGGGGAAACCAACCAGATCTCTCAGCCTCCGGATTGTGTCGTGGCTCACAGCCTCACCAATGGCAGCCTGCCTGATTAACGCCTGCACACTCAACCAGTTGCTCTGCATGCCCCTCCCCAAGCACCTAATTGAAAGTGCATTTAAGAATACTTACAAAAACAACACTTTCAAAGTATTTTTGAAGTTGTATTCTAGTGTGCCAATAAAAAGTCCAAAACATTCATACTAGACTGAACTTGTGAAAAGTATGTTTTTATCCTTGACCTAAACAATACACTATTTGTATTGTTTTGTTCAAGAGTACTTTTGTTTCACTTCATTCAAATTGCATTTAAGTCTACTAAAAAAATATATTTACCAGTAGTCGCTTGTGTTATTTCAGACTTCCTTAAAGAGCGTGTGAATAATACACGATTGAGTCATTTTTGGCACAACAGGACTTGGTTAAAGTGAGGTTTGGATTCAACTGACCAGACAGCAGCTGAATTCTGTTTTATGTGCACATTCTCATGTCCCGGCTGAAGTCCAGGAGTGGACTGAAACTCAGTAGGGAAGGGTTAACCGATAGTTATTACAACACAAATATACTTACATAAGAGGTGAGAGGAGTTTGACAGTCGGTGGCATCTGTGTGAGTGCTTGGGGGTTGGATCAGTGATCCATGTGCCTGAAGGGTTTGATTAATGAACCAACAGGGTTAGATGTCTTGCTCAGGGACACCTCAACACTTGGCTAGGAGAAGCCAGAGATCAAACCAGCAACCTTTTGGTTGCCAGGCAATCCACTCTAGCTCCAGAGTGACTGCGGCCCCCCTCAAAATAAATGCCAAATGTAGAGTGTGTGTTGTTGGTGGCTGGTGGAAGCAGCCTCACCTGGTCAGACAGATTGAAGTCTGCCAGCAGGTGGTGCTGGGCAGTGGTAAACCTCACTCCCCAACACCTAAATGACGTTCTAGTGATGTCCCGCCTCTCATGCCGGATGTCTTGAGATCGAGCCCAGTGTGGGACACTACAAGTGTAAGTGTTACACTTGCCTTTAGCTATTTTAGATCTACAGGACCTAAACGACTACCTGAGAAGTTGAGGATGCTGACTCACACATCAGCGCATCGTTCTGTGCTTCCAGGCGACTGGTTATCATCCATCGACCTGAAAGACGCGTGTTTGCACATCCCCAACCAATGGCCGTCCGCGGGATAGAGAATGGCACTCAGACAAAAGGGGGCGTTCAATTTAGAATTTAGTTTTTGGTTTCAGGAAATCAAAACTTAAAGAGAACAGCAGAGCCTCTCCTAGTGCAGGTGTGTGTGTGTATGTGTTTAAATGAGCTGATGAGGTTCTCTGGGTTTTCTTGGCTTCTCCAAACCACAGGACAGTTGATGAGTAGAACGGGTTTATTGTAGGGTTAGGAATATTTAAGCAAACAGAGCCTCTGTGGAGATGGCTGGTTTAACCGGCTTGTTGGGCCAATGCACTACAGGTGTGCAGCCACACGAGCCCCACAGTCAAATCAGTCTTAGGCCAGTTGAGACTTGCCCAAGTCAGACTTTGCATCGAGAAAGGTGGAATTTACCTCCTTTGTTCTCTGTGTGAATCAATGTCCTCCCCCATCCGATACAGAGGAGAAGCTGGAAAAGGCTTTCATCAAACTATCTGACTGAGAATGAAACTAAAGTATTGTTTTGAATTAACTCAGCAATTAACTAATTTCCAAAGTGATACATTTTTTTATTTAGAAATATAATGAAATGCATTAGGCCTAAAAAAGCTAAATGAGGTTGTCTGCTCGTACATTGATTTGTCAACATAAACAGCATGAAATAAAAAAAAATTCTGCTTTCACATAATGCACTTATTTAGTAACATATAGTTTGGTTCATCAGGTCTTGTTCCTCTAAAAGCATCAGGACAGTTGGTTTTCTTGCTCTACATTGGTCTGTTCACTGTGATCTGGAGGAGGTTGTTAAGCTTCTTCTGATGACACTCAGATTGGGTCATCTCTTTCGACAGGAGAACTGTGTTCCTTTTCCAGCTTCTTAGTGCCCCTGGAAAATGTTGGTTGGAAAATGTCACCTCAACTGGTGAGTCAGGACTGATGACTGATGCTAATAGAACACACTATAGTAAGCTAACATAGCCAGTGTATCCTATCCCACCTTGTAGCTTATGTTTACCAGTTATTCTCTTTGCAAATTAAGACTGGCCCTATTATAAAATATAGACTTTTGTTTTTGTAAAATCAGTTTTGCAAAATGTCTGACAGGTTCTGTTTAGGGGGGCATGAACACGAGCCAGTAGTGAAAAGCTATATTCACTGAGCTCACCCACCAAAAACATAGCAAATTGACTGTCAAAATAAAGCAATGAATGCCGCCATATTAGTCAGGGGGCCAACACTGATATTGCAACTTAAGTAATCGCTTTTGGGTAGAAGCTGTCAACCTATCCAGTATTCATGTTTAACCCCTTGACATATGGCCTAGCTATGTTGACATCTTTGAAAATTATTTTTGTTGGTCATTTAATCATTGTGTCATTGTAAGTGGTAAAATCTGACCTTTTTTCACAATACTGCCAAATTAGCGACAATTTGCTCTGTAATTTCTAACAATTTTGTAATATTATCCCTCAATGTATCTCCTGTGAAAGTATGATCTTAACTATTGATTAAAAAAAAATCAACCAATGGTAAAACAATATCATAGCCTACCACATGGGGTGCTGTGGGTTGATACAGCAAAAAACAGCAGCAATGTCAGTGAAGCAGAAGAGTAATGGAAGCAGCTTCAGCATGCTATGAGGAACTTGTGCTGAAAGTTGGGGAGATTCAAGATCTCCTTGTACAGTTTGACAAGGCCAATGAAGACAAGCCAACCTTTACCTTCTGGAGACAGTACATGGACCTTGTGTCTATTCTCCTTGCGTTCACCCGGGCACTGAGATGTGGTGATTGGAACCTGTACATGTCAGCCTTTAAGAGCATGATGCCTTGGTTTGCTGCGTATGATCACACCCATTACACAAGATGGGGTGCTGTGTTCATAGCAGACATGGAACAGCTGGCACAGACAGCACCAGAGGTCTACCAGGGCTTCCTAGATGGTGATTTTGTAGCCAAGGAGACCAAACACAGCTTCAACGAGGTGCCTTTCGACCTTCGCCTTGAACACATCAATAAAACGGGAAAGGTTGCTGGAGGATTGATAGGCATCACTAGAAATGATCCAGCAAGAAACCGTTGGTCCATCACCTACAATGAACGTGCATCCTTGGCAGAGGATACCAGATCCCTGTTTGGACTGACACATGATGACGACGATGATGAGGAGACGCACAAAGACTGCCTTCAATCAAGAATCAAGAGGGATAATCACGATGTCATTCAACTTGTTGATCAGTTCCAGAGATACGTCTTCCAACAAGAGCATATGTATGATTTAGTGTCCCTGACAACTGGTGATGTTGCCTCAGAAGAGATACTGAATGACCTTACACATGCTGCAGAGTCTGGCAAAAAAACAATCACTGAGTTGGTGAAAAACCGACTGGGCACAACGAACACAGACTTCCACGCCAGTCTCACCAAGAGAAAACCCAAAACATTCTCAGGCCTATACAGCACAGATACCAAGCTTGAACAACTCAGATCCAAGTGTGTGAAGCCTGACAGAACACGTGCAACGTTCGGCGAACGTTCCAGAAACGATCTCCAGCGTTCTCCAGCGTTCTCCAGCGTTCTCCAGCGTTCTCCAGCGTTCTCCAGCGTTTAGCGTTAAACGTTGAAGAACGCTGGTCTCCATGAGAACTTTTGTGCATGATCAAAACTTTATTTTCGGACCAGCGTTCTCCGACGATCACTGACGATTACCGACGATTACCAGCTTTCACCAGCGTTCACCAGCGTTCACCCAACGCTCTTCTGGCGCTATGCCAGCGACCACGGACGATTACCAACGTTTCCTCATACGCTGACCAGAGCGTTATGGTGTGACGGGGCCTTTACCACAAAGAATAGGGCTCCTCAGTCATCTAAGGTCACCTTCACCACAACCCTGGTCTCAAACCCCAAGAAGGGAAAAAGTGCATAAATGCTGACCTATACTCTAATATGTAGTCCAGCTCCATGGGGTACTTACCAACAAAACACCACTGGAGTACATAGGGACATAGGGGACCAAGGGACATAGGGACCATGACATGTAGTCTGTAATTCATTCACATTCAAAATGCAATGTTGACTAGGAAATTCCAATATGGCTCACATTTACCAAAATACAGATACAGATACAGATACAGATTACTTTATGAATCCCGAGGGAAATTAAGGTGCAACAGTTGACACAGGGGGAATAAAAGCACACACAAAAAATACTAATACCTAAGCTAAAAAACAATAAAAATTGTATAAACAAAAATATAGTTAAATGAAATCTAAATGTATTGATAAATGAAGATAAATTTACAGTATTATTACAGTAGTACGTAGGTATATACAATACACAACAATACGTATAGTGCAAATTGGCAGAATAATATATTAATAAATAAATCAACTGAAAGTGACATGTGTAAAGTGAAAAAGTGAATTTGAAGAGTGATTTGCAGTGCGTTGACCAAAAAATAATAATATTTAAGTACGTTGGCCTCAGGTCACTGAGTCGCCACTGTCCCTCTCACGACCCGAGGTAGATGAGTTAAAAAGTCTAATTGCCACAGGAAGAAAGGACTTCCTATGGCGTTCTGTGGTGCACCTGGGTGGAATGAGTCTGTTGCTAAAGGTGCTTCTATATGAGGTCAGCACCTGATGGAGAGGGTGAGAGTTGTTGTCAAGGATACTACGCAGCTTGCGCAGCATCCTTCTCTCAGACACCACCAACAAGGAGTCCAGCTGGACCCCCAGGACAGCGCCAGCCTTCCTGACAATCCTGCTGATCTTGTTGGCGTCTGCTGATCTCAACCTGCTTCCCCAGCACACAACACCGGAGAAGATGGCACTGGCTACCACCGACTGGTAGAACACATTCAGCATCTTGTTGCAAACGTTGAAGGACCGGAGCCTCCGCAGGAAGTAGAGACGGCTCTGGCCCTTCTTGTAAACAGCCTCAGAGTTCTTGGCCCAGACCAGTTTATTGTCCAGATGAACTCCCAGGTATTTATATTCCTGGACAACTTCAGCGGACACACCCTTGATGGAAATGGGTGTGGGTGTGGATTTCCTCCTGCGGAAGTCCACCACCATCTCCTTCGTCTTGTCAGTGTTGAGCTGCATATGGTTCAGCTCACACCACTCAACAAAGGAGTCCACGACGCCCCTGTACTCCTCATCGTTTCCCTCGTTGACACAACCAACAACTGCAGAGTCGTCCGAGAACTTCTGCAGATGGCAGGACACAGAGTTGTACTGGAAGTCTGAGGTGTAAAGGGTGAACAGGAATGGGGAAAGAACAGTTCCCTGTGGAGCACCAGTGCTGCTGACCACAGTGTCAGACACACAGTCCTGCAGTCTGACAAACTGTGGACGACCCGTCAAATAGTCAGTAATCCAGGACACCAGGGAAGAGTCCACCTTCATCGCCGTCAGCTTACTTCCCAGCAGGGCAGGCCGGATGGTGTTGAACGCACTGGAGAAGTCGAAAAACATGATTCTCACAGTGCTCCCGGGTCTGTCCAAGTGGGCGTAGGCACGATGAAGCAGGAAGATGATGGCGTCCTCCACTCCCAGTTTCGGCTGGTAGGCAAACTGAAGAGGGTCCAGCGATGATCTGACCAGGGGCCGAAGAAGCGTCAGGACCAGCCTCTCAAAGGATTTCGCCACGTGGGACGTCAGCGCCACCGGTCTGTAGTCGTTTGAGGTGCTGGGACGTGCCTTCTTCGGAACCGGCACCAGGCAGGATGTCTTCCACAGCACAGGGACCCTCTCCAGTCTCATGCTCAGGTTGAAGATGTACTGCAGGACTCCACTCAGCTGGGCAGCACATGTTTTGAGGACCCTCGGGCTGACGCCGTCAGGACCAGCAGCCTTGTCTGGATGGAGCCTGCACAGCACTTTCCTCACCTGCTCAGCTGTGAAGGTATGTGTGACGTGTATGGGGGCAGGAAGAGTCACTGTTGTGTTGATGGGGGAGGGGTGAGGTAGTGGTGGTGGGGGAGAGAGAACAGGTATGTTGATGCTGGAGAGGGACGGTGGGGGAGGGGGGACAGCAGGGCTGGGGGGCTGGAGGGGAATGGTTGTAGAGGGGCTGGGGGAGGGGGGGTAGACCGGAGCCCACTCATTGAATCTATTGAAAAACAAATTCAACTCGTTGGCCCGATCAGGACCACCCCCTATTGTCTGGCTACCAGGTTGTTTGTAGCCAGTGATGCTCCTCATGCCACTCCACACATCCTTCAGGTTGTTCTGCTGAAGTTTGTGCTCCAGCTTCCTCCTGTAGTTGTCTTTGCCCTGCTGGATCCTCTCCTTCAGCTCCCTCTGAACCCGCCTCATCTGCTCCCTATCCCCATCTCTGAAGGCCCTCTTCTTCTCATTGAGCAGGACCTTGATGTCTCGGGTGACCCATGGCTTGTTGTTGGGGAAACAGCGTACAGTCTCTATGGGAACAACACTATCCACACAGAAGTTGATGTACCCTGTTATACATTCCGTGAGATCATCAAGGTCCTCTCCATGCAAGTCACAGAGGAAATCCCAGTCTGTTGACTCAAAGCAGCCCCGCAAGTCCTCATCGGCCTCCTGTGACCATCTCCTCACAGTCCTTGTGGTCACAGGCAGCCGCTGTACTAGAGGCCTATACAGGGGCTGGAGGTGGATGAGGTTGTGGTCTGACCTTCCAAGAGGAGGAAGGGCAGTGGCGCTGTATGCCTCCTTAACATTGGCATACAGCAGGTCCAGTGTCTTGTTTTCCCTGGTGGGACAGTCCACAAACTGCTTGAAGGTGGGCAGTGTTGCAGCCAGAGTCACGTGGTTGAAATCCCCAGATATCGCGATGAATGCCGCGTTTGCCGACGGTGGAATGTAAACAACAAGGAGAAGCACATGGGAGAACTCTCGCGGCAGATAGTATGGCCGCAGACTCACGGCCAGCAGTTCAATGTCCGGGCTACACACACGTTCCTTCACAGTAACATGTCCAGGGTTACACCACTTGTTGTTAACGAGAATAGCAAGTCCCCCACCTTTCCTCTTGCCACTCTCTCGATGCGTCCTGTCCGCCCGGACGGTTAGAAAGCCGTCCACGGTAACATTGGAGTCCGGGGTGTCCTCGTTGAGCCACGTCTCCGTGAAACAAAGCACGCTGCTCTCCCGGTACACCCGCTGGGTCATCACCAGGCCCGCTAGCTCGTCCATCTTATTCGCTAGCGACCTCACGTTCCCCATGGTGATGGAAGGGAGATATGGTTTATATCTCCGCTTCCTCTCCCGCTGTCTCTCCTGCTGTTTACGTCCAGCCTTGCATCCCCTGTACGTCCTCCTCAGCTCCCTGGGGAGGTCGGGGATGTCGGGCCTCTCCCGTAGCAGCGAGGTCTGTTGTAGCGACAACAGCTGACTCCGCGCGTAGACAATGGCTCCGCCGTAATGTTGAGCCACGACGGAGACGCGGTTCAGTAACAGTGTCCCCAGAATGAGAAACACGGCAAAAACTTCCCTAAACATAGCTTGCTGAGGGTTGCACAGCTACTTAACAAAAAACTATACTAAAAACAACAATAATATAAGAATAAATAACTAAAAAGTAAGAGGGGAGGGGGAGCAACTGTTGCTGGCTGCCGCTCGTGGCAGCGCCGGATGGATGAAAATAAATCTCTTCTTAGTATTAAGTTTAACTTCTGACCCCTTTCAGCCTCCCCATCCAATAGCCAAACAGCAGAGGTGTGAGGACCACATAAGGGGGGTCCATTTCATTTAAATGTTTAAATGTTTCTTTCACTAAATAAGCAAATATGTTTCATAGTAGAGAATTACTCTAAAAGTATACTTTCTAGATGTTTTTTATTTTTCAATTTAGATCCGAACAGCACAGGAGGTTTAAATGTGACTTAATGGCCTGTGTGTGTGTAGGCTGGCAAGGGGAAACCAACCAGATCTCTCAGCCTCCGGATTGTGTCGTGGCTCACAGCCTCACCAATGGCAGCCTGCCTGATTAACGCCTGCACACTCAACCAGTTGCTCTGCATGCCCCTCCCCAAGCACCTCATTGAAAGTGCATTTAAGAATACTTACAAAAACAACACTTTCAAAGTATTTCTGAAGTTGTATTCTAGTGTGCCAATAAAAAGTCCAAAACATTCATAGTAGACTGAACTTGTGAAAGTATGTTTTTGTCCTTGACCTAAACAATACACTAATTGTATTGTTTTGTTCAAGTGTACTTTTGTTTCACTTCATTCAAATTGCATTTAAGTCTACTAAAAAATATATTTACCAGTAGTCGCTTGTGTTATTTCAGACTTCCTTAAAGAGCGTGTGAATAAAACACGATTGAGTCATTTTTGGCACAACAGGACTTGGTTACAGTGAGGTTTGGATTCAACTGACCAGACAGCAGCTGAATTCAGTTTTATGTGCACATTCTCATGTCCCGGCTGAAAGTCCAGGAGTGGACTGAAACTCAGTAGGGAAGGGTTAACCGATAGTTATTACAACACAAATATACTTACATAAGAGGTGAGAGGAGTTTGACAGTCGGTGGCATCTGTGTGAGTGCTTGGGGGTTGGATCAGTGATCCATGTGCCTGAAGGGTTTGATTAATGAACCAACAGGGTTAGATATCTTGCTCAGGGACACCTCAACACTTGGCTAGGAGAAGCCAGAGATCAAACCAGCAACCTTTTGGTTGCCAGGCAATCCACTCTAGCTCCAGAGTGACTGCGGCCCCCCTCAAAATAAATGCCAAATGTAGAGTGTGTGTTGTTGGTGGCTGGTCGAAGCAGCCTCACCTGGTCAGACAGATTGAAGTCTGCCAGCAGGTGGTGCTGGGCAGTGGTAAACCTCACTCCCCAACACCTAAATGACGTTCTAGTGATGTCCCGCCTCTCATGCCGGATGTCTTGAGATCGAGCCCAGTGTGGGACACTACAAGTGTAAGTGTTACACTTGCCTTTAGCTATTTTAGATCTACAGGACCTAAACGACTACCTGAGAAGTTGAGGATGCTGACTCACACATCACCGCATCGTTCTGTGCTTCCAGGCGACCAGGTTATCATCCATCGACCTGAAAGACACGTGTTTGCACATCCCCAACCAATGGCCGTCCACGGGATAGAGAATGGCACTCAGACAAAGGGGGCGTTCATTTTAGAATTTAGTTTTTGGTTTCAGGAAATCAAAACTTAAAGAGAACAGCAGAGCCTCTCCTAGTGCAGGTGTGTGTGTGTATGTGTTTAAATGAGCTGATGAGGTTCTCTGGGTTTTCTTGGCTTCTCCAAACCACAGGACAGTTGATGAGTAGAACGGGTTTATTGTAGGGTTAGGAATATTTAAGCAAACAGAGCCTCTGTGGAGATGGCTGGTTTAACCGGCTTGTTGGGCCAATGCACTACAGGTGTGCAGCCTCACGAGCCCCACAGTCAAATCAGTCTTAGGCCAGTTGAGACTTGCCCAAGTCAGACTTTGCATCGAGAAAGGTGGAATTTACCTCCTTTGTTCTCTGTGTGAATCAATGTCCTCCCCCATCCGATACAGAGGAGAAGCTGGAAAAGGCTTTCATCAAACTATCTGACTGAGAATGAAACTAAAGTATTGTTTTGAATTAACTCAGCAATTAACTAATTTACAAAGTGATACATTTTTTTATTTAGAAATATAATTAAATGCATTAGGCCTAAAAAATCTAAATGAGGTTGTATGCTCGTACATTGATTTGTCAACATAAACAGCATGAAATAAAAAAATGTTTCTGCTTTCACATAATGCACTTATTTAGTAACATATAGAGTTTGGTTCATCAGGTCTAGATCCTCTAAAAGCATCAGGACAGTTGGTTTTGTTGCTCTACATTGGTCTGTTCACTGTGATCTGGAGGAGGTTGTTAAGCTTCTTCTGATGACACTCAGATTGGGTCATCTCTTTCGACAGGAGAACCGTGTTCCTTTTCCAGCTTCTTAGTGCCCCTGGAAAATGTTGGTTGGAAAATGTCACCTCAACTGGTGAGTCAGGACTGATGACTGATGCTAATAGAACACACTATAGTAAGCTAACATAGCCAGTGTATCCTATCCCACCTTGTAGCTTATGTTTACCAGTTATTCTCTTTGCAAATTAAGACTGGCTCTATTATAAAATATAGACTTTTGTTTTTGTAAAATCAGCAGCCATATTTCAAACATAGCCGTAGCAGACGACATTGCAACAAGCCATTGGGTTTTGAATCATTGTGAAAAGAGCAGACGGTACATGCTACATCTTCCTTGAGTTTGTGTGGTTGGTGTCAGCCACCACCACACACACTCCAGGAGAAGAGCTCTAGCATGTACCATCTGTTCACAATGATTCAAACTCTTGCAAGAAACCAGATTCCTCATCACCCTGTGTCCTTGTCTTCGGAAGGAGCCCTCAAGTTGCCATTTTAATGGCTGGTGGCAGCGTCGTCTGCTACAATAGCCTACTTGAGAAAGCAACAAACTCGTTAACGCAACTTATCCCAGTGGTCCTCAAAGCATAAATTACCTTGTTATGAGAACACAAAATAACTTGTGTGTACAAGATAAATATAGGGGCTCCGTTGATATATTTTAGTTGACTGACAAATTGTTTTTCATCAGACAGTTGTCTGGTAAAATATTTTTCCACCTTCACCTCTGTATTGGATGGGAGTTTATTCACATTTGGGTCACACAATGACCCAAAGAGGCACATTCGACTCATTAGCACACAGCATGTTTAATACATTACAAACACAATCAGCTGCGACTCAATACACTCTTTGGCTTTGTGGACTGTACTGCCAGGTCAGGCGCATCTCCACCCTGAAATGTTTGTGGCGCTTTCTCCAAAGGAAAACATGGGTCACTGTAGCAGTCGACCCTGATACATGACACCAAGTGACTTTGTCTGAGCTCCTCCGAACACAGGTAGTTGATGAGTGCAACCAGGTTATTTGTAAGGTTAGGAATGTTTAAAGAAGTATTTTCCACTATAAAGTAGGGTTTTCCATAAAATGGTGCTATCTATGAAGTAGAACACAAATATAAACTGGACCAGAGAACAACAGTTGGAACAACAGCCCTAAAGCAGACATGCTGGAATACTGAATGCTGGTAAAATGAAGGGGGGTTGATCATTGTTCATTTTCATTTACTAACCACATGTTAAACCCAAAACCCAAAGTAAAGTATTCCTTTAAGCAGGTAGAGCAGGTGGTAAGTGAGGAAGATGAGGATAAGGAGATGAAGATAAGATGAGGAAGAGAAGGAGATGAGGAGGACAAGGAGGATAAGAGGAAGATGAGGATAAGGAGACAAGGAGGACAAGAAGGACAAGAGGAAGATGAGGATAAGGAGATTAGGAGAAGATGAGGAGGACAAGGAGGATAAGAGGAAGATGAGGACAAGGAGGACAATAGGAAGATGGTTATAAAGAGACGAGGAGGACAAGGAGGGTTAGAGGAAGATGAGGATAAGGAGATGAGGATAAGACAAGGAGGACAAGG
>CM051008.1:5696908-5704408 GCA_027704905.1 Muraenolepis orangiensis | reverse complement strand
ACTTAAACTATAAGTCGCCTCACAACCGGAAGGTTGCTGGTTCGATCCCCGCCGCCTCCTCCTAGCAAAAGCTGTCGAGGTGTCCTTGAGCAAGACACCCTAACCCTAACTGCTCCTGACGTGCTGGCTGTCTCCTTGATGGCTGACTCCGCCGTCGGTGGTTGAATGTGTGTATGAATGGGTGAATGTGAGGCATGACTTGTAAAGCGCTTTGAGTAACCATTGGTTAGAAAAGCGCTATATAAATGTCCATTTACTATTACCATTACTATAGTATAGTACTACTTGTATAGCATAATACTACCACGGTCCAAAGCACAGGACACCGGTAGATGTTGTTGAAACCGGTTTGTTGGAGAGTTGGCCCGATGTTACTGGCAGAGCGGATGGTAAATACTGACTCATCTCCCTGAGTGTGTGTGTGTTGGTTGGTTACTCAATGTATCACAGGCGTGCACAGACTCAGAGAGCCCCAGAGCCCAATCAGGCCTGGCTGGGGCCAAAGGGCCTATATACTATGAAGCAGGTTTCAACGTACCACCCAGGGTATCTTTTGGTTTCACTAAGGCTTTCAATAATAATGCCGGCTTTTATATAGCGCTTTTATCCAAAACGCTTTATCCGAAGCGTCCTCACATTCACCCATTCATACACCGACGGCGGAGTCAGCCATGCAAGGAGACAGCCGGCACGTCAGGAGCAGTTAGGGTTAGGGTGTCTTGCTCAAGGACACCTTGACGGAGGCGGAGGGGATCGAACCAGCGACCTTTTGGTTGTGAGGCGACCGCTCTACCTCCTGAGCTATACTGCCGCCCTTTCACTGTTCACACACCGGGATCCACATGATATTCTAGGAATGGTGATGCAAGAGAATTGATTGGTCAGTAGGTGGTGCTTTTATACATGTTGATATATATATATATATATATATATATATATATATATACTGCTCCTAATAGTAGGATGGGTTAAATGCAGAGAAACTAATTGTTCAAGATTCAAGATTCAAGATAACTTTATTTATCCCGAGGAAAATTAAGGTGCAACAGTTGAAACAGGGGGAATAAATGCACACAAAAATATATTAATACCTAAAAACTAAATAACAACAAACTAAACTAAACTAGTATAAAAAAATATATAACTAAATGAACTCTAAATTAAATCTAAATGTATTGATAGATGATTTGCACAATTTACAGTATTATTACAGTAATACGTAGGTATATACAATACACAACAATACGTATAGTGCAAATTGGCAGTAATAAAATACTAATAAATACTTGCAAAATTACAGTGAAATGATTTACAGTGCGTTGACCAAAAAAAAAATAATAACAGTGCGTTGGCCTCAGGTCACTGAGTCTCCACTGTCCCTCTCACGACCCGAGGTAGATGAATTATAGAGTCTGATGGCCACAGGAAGAAAGGACTTCCTGTGGCGTTCTGTGGTACACCTGGGTGGAATGAGTCTGTTGCTGAAGGTGCTTCTGTATGAGGTCAGCACCTGATGGAGAGGGTGAGAGTTGTTGTCAAGGATACTACGCAGCTTGCGCAGCATCCTCCTCTCAGACACCACCAACAAGGAGTCCAGCTGGACCCCCAGGACAGCACCAGCCTTCCTGACGATCCTGCTGATCTTGTTGGCGTCTGCTGACCTCAACCTGCTTCCCCAGCACACGACACCGGAGAAGATGGCACTGGCTACCACCGACTGGTAGAACATCTTCAGCATCGTGTTACAAACGTTGAAGGACCGGAGCCTCCGCAGGAAGTAGAGACGGCTCTGGCCCTTCTTGTACACAGCTTCAGAGTTCTTGGCCCAGACCAGTTTGTTGTCCAGGTAAACTCCCAGGTATTTATATTCTTATATCTTATATATTAACTTCTGCCGACACACCCTTGATGGAAATGGGTGTGGGGGTAGATTTCCTCCTGCGGAAGTCCACCACCATCTCCTTCGTCTTGTCTGTGTTGAGCTGCATGTGGTTCAGCTCACACCACTCAACGAAGGAGTCCACGACGCCCCTGTACTCCTCATCGTTTCCCTCGCTGACACAACCAACAGAGTCGAGTCGTCATTTCACTGTGTGTGTATGTGTGTGACCAATAAAGAGGTGTATATATATATATATATAAATATGTATATATAAATATGTATATATTTATATATATATTCTTGTGGTGTAGTTCTGTAGCAGAGCAGCTAAAGCGGGGGGAGACGGTGCAGGCCGAGGCATTCGACTCCGTCACCATCTACTTCAGTGACATCGTGGGCTTCACCTCCATCTCTGCCGAGAGCACCCCGATGGAGGTCTGGACATGCTATGCTATGTTGCTATAAGACGTTATGTAGGGTTGTGTTATATTATGGTATGTTATATGATAGGACCGTACATTTGGTTACATTGTATTGCATTAGATTATATTACTACTCTACTTACTATTATTTTATTGGTGTACAGGTGGTGACCCTCCTGAATGACCTGTACACCTGCTTTGATGCCATCATCGACAACTTTGACGTTTACAAGGTAAACCACACAACAGAAAGGGTGTGTACTTTATGGTTTACAAGCAGTAGCTCAGTCTGTTAGGACTGGACCAAGTACAGAGTGAGAAAAGGTACTTTATCTCAAATCAGTTCATTTCGCAATCAGGAAAACATCTCTAACGTCACACCTTTATCCCAACTCCAAAACGTAAACAATTTGAAACTTCATGGCAACATGTAAGCCAAGCCTAAAACATATCGAGAACTAGAAACACACACCACACAACTGTGTGTGTGCACATGTGTGTGTGTGGCTGTGTGTGTGTGTGTACATGTGTGTGAGGACGTGACTGTGGCCATAGCCCCTCCTTCAGTGTTCCAATATGCTGAGGTGTATTGACACACTGACCCAGCAGCAGTCCCTCCTGGTTACACACTAACACTGTCCTGCCGTGGGCCCAGGTGGAGACCATCGGCGATGCGTACATGGTGGTGTCCGGGCTGCCCGTGAAGAATGGGAAGCTCCACGCCCGGGAGATCGCCCGTATGGCGCTGGCCCTGCTGGACGCTGTACGCTCCTTCTGCATCCGCCACCGACCCCAACAGCAGCTCAAGCTACGTAGCGGCATCCACACCGGTACGTTACCCAGAACCCACTGCCACCGACCAATCAGAACACACTGCCACCGACCAATCAGAACACACTGCTACCGACCAATCAGAACACACTGCTACCGACTAATCAGAACACGCTGCTACTGACATGCTCAGGGCCCACTGCTCGTGACCAATCACACGGACGGCAGTAGCTATGGAGGTAGAGTGGGTTGGTCTGGAAACCGGAAGGTTGCTGGTTCAATCCCCCTGGCTCCTCGTAGGCAAGTGTGGAAGATGTCCCTGAGCAAGACACCTAATTCTGACTTCATCTGACATGCTGGCTGTTCCCTCGCTTTGCTGACTCCGCCGTCAGTGTATGAATGGGTGAACGTGAGGCATAACTTTGGTTAAAAGCGCTATATAAATGCCGCCCATTTACCATTTAGCACTCCTACCAACCAATCAGAACACAATGCTACCGACCAATCAGAACATACTGCTACACCAAGATGAAATTAGAGGGGTGGGCCTGTTTCCCGTTTTGTTACGGAGATATTTTACCGAAGAAAACTAATGACTGTATTTCTACAGTGGCCAGTCTACAAGGTTTGACTTGAAAACTTTTGAAACTCAAACAGAAACACACGATTTACTACGGCTGGCCAAGTTTGTGTAGGCCAGTTATGTGCTTCCAGATCCCCGTCTCCGGGGACACATTATAGGGAAACGCCCATCTGGGTCTGCCCTCACACTTTAAATATGGAAAGCTTGATTTGTGAGACTAACCCTTCCTGCTCCTTAATGACATGTTCATATATTTGTTGTAATTGGTTTTGGATGAAAGTGTCTGCTAAATGATTAACTAGTGACATAGTAAAAGTTCTGTTGTTCTGTTTCAATTGGAGACCAAACTATTTGTATTGGTCGTGGTGTGTGTGTGTGTGTGTGTGTGTGTGTACAGGTCCAGTGTGTGCAGGGGTTGTGGGTCTGAAGATGCCCCGTTACTGTCTGTTTGGAGACACAGTGAATACCTCGTCACGCATGGAGTCAAACGGAGAGGGTACACACACACACACACACACACACACACACACACACACACACACACACACACACACACACACTCAAAAATCACACTAATTATACATACTTACTACTTATACACAGATTAGAACATTATATGTATATGTATATGTTTCTTATAAAAAAGTGTGTGTGTGTGTGTGTGTGTGTGTGTGTGTGTGTGTGTGTGTGCTTACAGCCCTGAAGATTCACGTGTCTTCAGCCGCCAGAGAGGTGCTGCAGGAGTTCAGCAGCTTCCAGCTGGAGCTCCGTGGTAACATCAGTGTCAAGGGCAAGGGCAGCATGACCACCTATTGGCTGCTGGGAGAGAGCGACAGCCAATAAGACGCCAGCATGAGATCCCAGGGACGAGAGAGCCCTGGGTGCTGTGGGAAAGGAGGGAAGAGAGAGAGAGAGAGACCAGATGGAGGGGGTGGGAGAGAAGAGGAACTCCCACCACCCTTCCAGCCTGGGTTTTATGGAGGACAACGTTGGGTTGGGTCAGGTGACCTGCCCCGGACCTCACCCGGGGTCGCGACCACATGACCTTTCAGTGTTGCAACAGACACCGCAATCTGCAGGGAGTCTGAGGGGCTCTATGTTTTGAGAGTTCTCAGAGAAGGGTTCTAAGTTCTCGGATCTAGACTAGATCAAGCAGTGCGTTTCAGGAGCACCTCGTCAGCGCCGTCCGAGGTTACAAAAGCTTTCGATGCTCCGCCCCTTTCACTCCATTAACAATGACGTCGATATTATTTGCGCATTGAGATTTGTTTTCCGGACTAACACAAAGCCACCGCCTGTAGAGGGTGTGGAGCGTACCGCGCCGACGAACCGAACGCCTAGCTAACACCTAGCTAACGCCTAGCTAACGCCTAGCGAACGCTTGGGCTTCACTGGGGTCTCCCAGGGTGTGAGCCCAGGGTGGTGAAAACACGTTGTATAGTTCTATATTCAAGTTGTGTAGCGTCGTATCTCGTCGACCGTCTTCTTTTAGCGACTCGTCGTAGTTCCTGGTTCTGGTTCCCGGCAGGCCTCTCACGCTGCTCTTCGACTCTTTGCGTCTGGTTTCTAACTTGAGGAACTCTGGGCTCTCCTCCGTTCACTCGTCTCCGGTTTCTCGCTGTACCTGGTTCACGGCAAGAAGCGGCTCAGGGTGAGAAGCAGCATGAAGGACTTCAGGAGTTCAGGAGTCCAAGAAGGAACCCACCAGTCCGACTCCTGAAGTCCTTCGGAGACAGCTGGGCCAAGTGACCTTGTGACCTTGTGACCTGTGACCTGGAGACCCTAAGATACCTACAGTCGCGCCGTACAGTCGCTACAGTCGTTTGACAGACATAGTGCATATAAAGGCCTACTACATATGTAGCTACAGTCTCTATATCCAGTCTTTCTGACAGACATTCTCTCTCTGGACTCTCAGGACAAAGGGTCAAAGGTGAAACCATTGAAATAGGTGGTGGAATAATATCGCTAACTATTGGTTTCCACGGGGACCCACATCATCATCATCATCATCATCATCATCATCATCATCATCATCAACAGAACCCTCCACCCTCGTCTGGATCAAATCTTGAATCAGCGGCTATGTCTGTTAGCCGTCAAGAAGCGGACGCTACGCTCAGTCAAATGCTAGGCTAATCATCGAGTCTTGCCGAGACGTGGAGCCATGATCGGCCCCATGTGTATTGTGGATAGGTTGGATGGTTTTCACGGCTGTGCGTTTGGTGTGCACCCTATAGGAGGAGGTATTCAGTTGAAGATATTACTCCCTGCTTTTATTAACGCAGTAGAAACACACTTAATATATGAGTGAGTCAAATGTGTGTGCTCGAGGATGTGCGTAGACATGTAAAGGAGATTTTAAAAGGGGCCTGGGTAGAGCCAAACCCGTTGGAAAGTTGTGTTGTGTGTTGTTTTGTACTCTGTGTCATCTCTTTTTGAAATAAAACTTGTCAACACGACTTGTGTCCTCTGCTACCGATAAACTACAGCGATTATAACGGCAATGGTTTCAAATGATCGGACAACAAACATACAGACTGATAGATCTAGAGACAGAGCATCAGACACACATGTTGACAAACATACCATCAGACAGACAGATACATACATACACACAGTCAGATATACCTAAGACAGATACGCCATGAGGCAGGCTGAGAGACGGACAGGAAAAGCATTCTAGTAATTCCTAATTGATGCATTGTGAACATGAATTGTTTGCAGTTATTTAGCATAACTAATATTAATACAACATGTGCATTCTGTTTTATGTGGACATTATGTGACGCTGTCTGTTGTATCACTAGGGGTCCACGAGCCCTAGTGGGTTCAAGAGGTACTGCAGGGGGTCCGCTTATTGTTGTCATAATAATTGACAATTTTAACCTAATTTATTTTTGAGAATTAAAAACTAACAAAAATGATATTGAGGGAACTAGAAGGAAGGCTTTTGTTGAAATGACGCCACTGATGGAACGTTTCTAATTCCACGGATACAGACAGCTGCTGTGTTGGTTTAGGTTCTTCTCCAGTCTAAAACCCCTCAAACGGAGGCAGTACATGGCCTTGTATGTCCAGGCTGTCATCACTTTCTTGACAATTTTCACCTAAATAATTTTTGAGAATTAAAGAAATAACAATTATATTGAGTAAACAACAAGCATTATTAGGCAATAATAAGCTCGTTTGACAAAAGCTACTTACAAAATAAATGATTTCCAGTCTAACCTAGTCTAACATAACGTGAACAGCTGCTGTTGGAGGGAAAGAAACAACCAAATCAAAAACTGTCTAGCATGCTATGTGTTAAATAAACGCTGCAGTTTGGTCTTGGTTGCAAAATTAAGGTTTATCAATAACTAGCATAACATTACTAACTTACATACTTATTGCTAACTTTGATAATAGGTGAAGCAGAATGGATACATTTGAAACAGTAACGAGGCCTCGAGCTCAAGCCCTGGCCGAGGCCACATAATAATAACCAATAATAATGCATGCATAAATCATGCATGAACGTTTCATCAATCATAAACACATATAGGCTAATAACCCAGTATATAGATAGGTTAATACGGATAAATAAAAGGTGAATAAACTAAATATAAAAGTGATTATAGGCCAGGCATCACATGTGGGGGTCTCTGTTCTGTTTGTCTCTCGTCCACGGGGTTGAAGACCCTGATCTACAAAGTTCTTACAGTATTATCTCAGTATCGTTTCAGGTAAACGCATGCACTTACACATTCAGTCCAGTACAGCTTTATTTCCACAGTATCGTTACATCTGGTCGCCACTAGAAAGCAGCATTGAGACAGCAAACTAATGTACATGTTTTT
>CM051008.1:5631086-5695908 GCA_027704905.1 Muraenolepis orangiensis | reverse complement strand
AACCAGCGCACAACACTTGTGGGTAAAAACATGTACATTAGTTTGCTGTCTCAATGCTGCTTTCTAGTGGCGACCAGATGTAACGATACTGTGGAAATAAAGCTGTACTGGACTGAATGTGTAAGTGCATGCGTTTACCTGAAACAATACTGAGATAATACTGTAAGAACTTTGTAGATCAGAGGTCTTCAACCCCGTGGACGAGAGACAAACAGAACAGAGACCCCCACATGTGATGCCTGGCCTATAATCACTGTTATATTTAGTTTATTCACCTTTTATTTATCCGTATTAACCTATCTATATACTGGGTTATTAGCCTATATGTGTTTATGATTGATGAAACGTTCATGCATGATTTATGCATGCATTATTATTGGTTATTATTATGTGGCCTCAGCCAGGGCTTGAGCTTGAGGCCTCGTTACTGTTTCAAATGTATCCATGCTGCTTCACCTATTATCAAAGTTAGCAATAAGTATGTAAGTTAGTAATGTTATGCTAGTTATTGATAAACCTTAATTTTGCAACCAAGACCGAACTGCAGCGTTTATTTAACACATAGCATGCTAGACAGTTTTTGATTTGGTTGTTTCTTTCCCTCCAACAGCAGCTGTTCACGTTATGTTAGACTAGGTTAGACTGGAAATCATTTATTTTGTAAGTAGCTTTTGTCAAACAAGCTTATTATTGCCTAATAATGCTTGTTGTTTACTCAATATAATTGTTTCTTTAATTCTCAAAAATAATTTAGGTGAAAATAGTCAAGAAAGTGATGACAGCCTGGACATATAAGGCCATGTACTGCCTCCGTTTGAGGGGTTTTAGACTGGAGAAGAACCTAAACCAACACAGCAGCTGTCTGTATCCGTGGAATTAGAAACGTTCCATCAGTGGCGTCATTTCAACAAAAGCCTTCCTTCTAGTTCCCTCAATATCATTTTTGTTAGTTTTTAATTCTCAAAAATAAATTTGGTTAAAATTGTCAATTATTATGACAACAATAAGCGGACCCCCTGCAGTACCTCTTCGAACCCACTAGGGCTCGTGGACCCCTAGTGATACAACAGACAGTGTCACATAATGTCCACATAAAACAGAATGCACATGTTGTATTAATATTAGTTATGCTAAATAACTGCAAACAATTCATGTTCACAATGCATCAATTAGGAATTACTAGAATGCTTTTCCAGTCCGTCTCTCAGCCTGCCTCATGGCGTATCTGTCTTAGGTATATCTGACTGTGTGTATGTATGTATCTGTCTGTCTGATGGTATGTTTGTCAACATGTGTGTCTGCTGCTCTGTCTCTAGATCTATCAGTCTGTATGTTTGTTGTCCGATCATTTGAAACCATTGCCATTATAATCGCTGTGGTTTATCGGTAGCAGAGGACACAAGTCGTGTTGACAAGTTTTATTTCAAAAAGAGATGACACAGAGTACAAAACAACACACAACACAACTTTCCAACGGGTTTGGCTCTACCCAGGCCCCTTTTAAAATCTCCTTTACGTCTATGTCTACGCACATCCTCGAGCACACACATTTGACTCACTCATATATTAAGTGTGTTTCTACTGCGTTAATAAAAGCTGGGAGTAATATCTTCAACTGAATACCTCCTTCTATAGGGTGCACACCAAACGCAGAGCCGTGAAAACCATCCAACCTATCCACAATACACATGGGGCCGATCATGGCTCCACGTCTCGGCAAGACTCGATGATTAGCCTAGCATTTGACTGAGCGTTTGACGGCTAACAGACATAGCCGCTGATTCAAGATTTGATCCAGACGAGGGTGGAGGGTTCTGTTGATGATGATGATGATGATGATGATGATGATGATGATGATGTGGGTCCCCGTGGAAACCAATAGTTAGCGATATTATTCCACCACCTATTTCAATGGTTTCACCTTTGACCCTTTGTCCTGAGAGTCCAGAGAGAGAATGTCTGTCCGAAAGACTGGATATAGAGACTGTAGCTACATATGTAGTAGGCCTTTATATGCACTATGTCTGTCAAACGACTGTAGCGACTGTACGGCGTGACTGTAGGTATCTTAGGGTCTCCAGGTCACAGGGTCACAAGGTCACAAGGTCACAAGGTCACTTGGCCCAGCTGTCTCCGAAGGACTTCAGGAGTCGGACTGGTGGGTTCCTTCTTGGACTCCTGAACTCCTGAAGTCCTTCATGCTGCTTCTCACCCTGAGCCGCTTCTTGCCGTGAACCAGGTACAGCGAGAAACCGGAGACGAGTGAACGGAGGAGAGCCCAGAGTTCCTCAAGTTAGAAACCAGACGCAAAGAGTCGAAGAGCAGCGTGAGAGGCCTGCCGGGAACCAGAAACTACGACAAGTCGCTAAAAGAAGACGGTCGACGAGATACGACGCGACACAACTTGAATATAGAACTATACAACGTGTTTTCACCACCCTGGGCTCACACCCTGGGAGACCCCAGTGAAGCCCAAGCGTTCGCTAGGCGTTAGCTAGGCGTTAGCTAGGTGTTAGCTAGGCGTTCGGTTCGTCGGCGCGGTATGCTCCACACCCTCTACAGGCGGTAGCTTTGTGTTACGTCTGGAAAACAAATCTCAATGCGCAAATAATATCGACGTCATTGTTAATGGAGTGAAAGGGGCGGAGCATCGAAAGCTTTTGTAACCTCGGACGGCGCTGACGAGGTGCTCCTGAAACGCACTGCTTGATCTAGTCTAGATCGGGGAACTTAGAACCCTTCTCTGAGAACTCTCAAAACATAGAGCCCCTCAGACTCCCTGCAGATTGCGGTGTCTGTTGCAACACTGAAAGGTCATGTGGTCGCGACCCCGGGTGAGGTCCGGGGCAGGTCACCTGACCCAACCCAACATTGTCCTCCATAAAACCCAGGCTGGAAGGGTGATGGGAGTTCCTCTTCTCTCCCACCCCTTCCATCTGGTCTCTCTCTCTCTTCCCTCCTTTCCCACAGCACCCAGGGCTCTCTCGTCCCTGGGATCTCATGCTGGCGTCTTATTGGCTGTCGCTCTCTCCCAGCAGCCAATAGGTGGTCATGCTGCCCTTGCCCTTGACACTGATGTTACCACGGAGCTCCAGCTGGAAGCTGCTGAACTCCTGCAGCACCTCTCTGGCGGCTGAAGACACGTGAATCTTCAGGGCTGTAAGCACACACACACACACACACACACTTTTTTATAAGAAACATATACATATACATATAATGTTCTAATCTGTGTATAAGTAGTAAGTATGTATAATTAGTGTGATTTTTGAGTGTGTGTGTGTGTGTGTGTGTGTGTGTGTGTGTGTGTGTGTGTGTGTGTGTGTACCCTCTCCGTTTGACTCCATGCGTGACGAGGTATTCACTGTGTCTCCAAACAGACAGTAACGGGGCATCTTCAGACCCACAACCCCTGCACACACTGGACCTGTACACACACACACACACACACACACACACACACACACACACACACACACACACACACACACACACACACACACACACACACACACACACACACACACACACACACACACACACACACACACACACACACACACACCAATACAAATAGTTTGGTCTCCAATTGAAACAGAACAACAGAACTTTTACTATGTCACTAGTTAATCATTTAGCAGACACTTTCATCCAAAACCAATTACAACAAATATATGAACATGTCATTAAGGAGCAGGAAGGGTTAGTCTCACAAATCAAGCTTTCCATATTTAAAGTGTGAGGGCAGACCCAGATGGGCGTTTCCCTATAATGTGTCCCCGGAGACGGGGATCTGGAAGCACATAACTGGCCAACACAAACTTGGCCAGCCGTAGTAAATCGTGTGTTTCTGTTTGAGTTTCAAAAAGTGTTTCAAGTCAACACCTTGTAGACTGGCCACTGTAGAAATACAGTCATTAGTTTTCTTCGGTAAAATATCTCCGCAACAAAACGGGAAACCCCTCTAATTTCATCTTGGTGTAGCAGTATGTTCTGATTGGTCAGTAGCATTGTGTTCTGATTGGTTGGTAGGAGTGCTAAATGGTAAATGGGCGGCATTTATATAGCGCTTTTAACCAAAGTTATGCCTCACGTTCACCCATTCATACACTGACGGCGGAGTCAGCAAAGCGAGGGAACAGCCAGCATGTCAGATGAAGTCAGAATTAGGTGTCTTGCTCAGGGACATCTTCCACACTTGCCTACGAGGAGCCAGGGGGATTGAACCAGCAACCTTCCGGTTTCCAGACCAACCCACTCTACCTCCATAGCTACTGCCGTCCGTGTGATTGGTCACGAGCAGTGGGCCCTGAGCATGTCAGTAGCAGCGTGTTCTGATTAGTCGGCAGCAGTGTGTTCTGATTGGTCGGTAGCAGTATATTCTGATTGGTCGGTAGCAGCGTGTTCTGATTGGTCGGTAGCAGTGTGTTCTGATTGGTCGGTGGCAGTGTGTTCTGATTGGTCGGTGGCAGTGGGTTCTGGGTAACATACCGGTGTGGATGCCGCTACGTAGCTTGAGCTGCTGTTGGGGTCGGTGGCGGATGCAGAAGGAGCGTACAGCGTCCAGCAGGGCCAGCGCCATACGGGCGATCTCCCGGGCGTGGAGCTTCCCATTCTTCACGGGCAGCCCGGACACCACCATGTACGCATCGCCGATGGTCTCCACCTGGGCCCACCGCAGGACAGTGTTAGTGTGTAACCAGGAGGGACTGCTGCTGGGTCAGTGTGTCAATACACCTCAGCATATTGGAACACTGAAGGAGGGGCTATGGCCACTCAGTCACGTCCTCACACACATGTACACACACACACACAGCCACACACACACACACACACACACATGTGCACACACACACTTGTGTGGTGTGTGTTTCTAGTTCTCAATCTGTTTTAGGCTTGGCCTACATGTTGCCATGACGTTTCAAATTGTTTACGTTGTGGAGTTTGGATAAAGGTGTGACGTTAGAGATGTTTTCCTGATTGCGAAATGAACTGATTTGAGATAAAGTACCTTTTCTCACTCTGTACTTGGTCCAGTCCTAAGAGACTGAGCTACTGCTTGTAAACCATAAAGTACACACCCTTTCTGTTGTGTGGTTTACCTTGTAAACGTCAAAGTTGTCGATCTCTTCTTCTTTTGTGTATCATCGTCATATGTCCAGCTCAGTGTCACAAAGCCACGCTCTCGTCTCTGGTCCCACTTGGAAGAGGCCAGCCTCTGAAGGAGGTCTGTACAGAGGACAGGTGGTGATTATGTGGTCGGCAGTCTGCTCAGGTTCGCCACACTCACATACTGCGCTGTCTGCTCAGGCTCGCCACACTCACATACTGCGCTGTCTGCCAGGCCCCACTCCTTCATGGACGCTTTGAAGCGACCAACCCCAGTACGGAGGCGGTTCAGCAGGGTCCAATGCCGGCGTGGTAGATGTTCTCCCGGATCTTGGATGTGATGGTGCAGACGTGTGGGCTCAGCCAACTCCCATTCATGCTTCCAGGAAGTTGCTAGCCATGCCCTTGTAGACAGGTCCTCAGGGATGGAACCAAGCATCTCTTGTGCTGTCCTGTTGTAGGGGTGACGGGACTTGAGTCTGCTTGGGGGCGCTGCCTTTGTTGTTGTTTCGTGCAGGATATGCCAGTCATGTTCTTGGGCTTTCCTTGCAAGTGCGAGGATAGCGGCCTCTCGTCGGAGACCGGCCGGGGCAATTCCCGCTAGGACTGGCAGGTAGGACACGGGGGTGGGCTTCAGGCAACCGGTTATGATCCGAAGGGCATTGTTGATGATAGGATCAACCTTCTTCACATGTGGGCTTCTACTCCAGACTGGGGCGCAGTATTCGGCAGCAGAGAACACCAGGGCTTGTGTGGAGATTCGTAGTGTCCTGGCGGAGGCACCCCAGGTTGTGCCAGCAAGGCGGCGGATAAGCGAGACCCTTGCTGTCACTTTGGCTCTCACTTCCTCAAGGTGCTGTTTGTAGGACAGTGTCCTGTCCAGCCGAACACCGAGGTACTTGGGGGCTAGTTGGTGCTCCAGACGCTTGTTGTCGACGGACACCGAAAGTTGTCGATGATGGCATCAAAGCAGGTGTACAGGTCATTCAGGAGTGTCACCACCTGGACACCAAGTAATAAAATAATAGTAAGTAGAGTAGGAATATAATCTAATGCAATACAATGTAACCAAATGTACGGTCCTATCATATAACATACCATAATATAACACAACCCTACATAACGTCTTATAGCAACATAGCATAGCATGTCCAGACCTCCATCGGGGTGCTCTCGGCAGAGATAGAGGTGAAGCCCACGATGTCACTGAAGTAGATGGTGACGGAGTCGAATGCCTCGGCCTGCACCGTCTCCCCCCGCTTTAGCTGCTCTGCTACAGAACTACACCACAAGAATATATATATACATATTTATATATACATATTTATATATATATATATATATATATATATATATATATATATATATATATATATACACACCTCTTTATTGGTCACACACATACACACACAGTGAAATTAGTTTCTCTGCATTTAACCCATCCTACTATTAGGAGCAGTATATATATATATATATATATATATATAATGTATTAAACATGCTGTGTGCTAATGAGTCGAATGTGCCTCTTTGGGTCATTGTGCTAATAAACTCCCATCCAATACAGAGGTGAAGGTGGAAAAACGTTATTTTGTGTTCTGATAACAAGGTCATTTATGCTTTGAGGACCACTGGGATAAGTTGCGTTAACGAGTTTGTTGCTTTCTCAAGTAGGCTATTGTAGCAGACGACGCTGCCACCAGCCATTAAAATGGCACACTTGAGGGCTCCTTCTGAAGACAAGGACACAGGGTGATGAAGAATCTGGTTTCTTGCAAGAGTTTGAATCATTGTGAACAGATGGTACATGCTAGAGCTCTTCTCCTGGAGTGTGTGTGGTGGTGGCTGACACCAACCACACAAACTCAAGGAAGAGCTCTAGCATGTACCGTCTGCTCTTTTCACAATGATTCAAAACCCAATGGCTTGTTGCAATGTCGTCTGCTACGGCTATGTTTGAAATATGGCGGCATTCATTGCTTTACTTTGACAGTCAATTTGCTATATTTTTGGTGGGTGAGCTCAGTGAATATAGCTTTTCACTACTGGCTCGTGTTCATGCCCGCCTAAACAGAACCTGTCAGACATTTTGCAAAACTGATTTTACAAAAACAAAAGTCTATATTAGCTCAATCACTAGAACGTCATTTAGGTGTTGGGGAGTGAGGTTTACCACTGCTCAGCACCACCTGCTGGCGTCTCCGCTGCCCGCAGTCACTCTGGAGCTAGAGTGGATTGCCTGGCAACCAAAAGGTGGCTGGTTCTCTGGCTTCTGTGTTGAGGTGTCCCTGAGCAAGACATCTAACCCTAACTGCTCCTGACGAGCTGGCTGTTCCCTAGCATGGCTAACACCGCCGTCCGTGTGTGAATGTGTGTATGAATGTGTGAATTTGAGGCAGAATTGTAAAGCTCTTCTAAATCTTAAACTGGAGGATTGAATCCTCTTTATTGACCACATTCATGTACACACACAGTGGCATTTGTTTCTCTGCATTTAACTCATCCTAGTATTAAGAGCATTAGGCAGCTTTTTCTACATACAGCGCCCGGGGAGCAGTGAAGGGGTCTGGTGCCATGCTCAAGGGCACCTCGGCAGTGCCTAGTTGTTTCAGGGATTTGTACCGACAACCTTCTGAATCCCAAGCCTGTCCAGTTTGAGTGAACAGGAGCTTAAAAAGCGCTCTATAAATGCAGTCCATTTACTATTCATTGTATGTTTTGTTTTGGCCTTTTTCAACACCGTTCAGGCACATGGATCACTGATCCAACCCCCAAGCACTCACACAGATGCCACCGACTGTCAAACTCCTCTCACCTCTTATGTAAGTATATTTGTGTTGTAATAACTATCGGTTAACCCTTCCCTACTGAGTTTCAGTCCACTCCTGGACTTTCAGCCGGGACATGAGAATGTGCACATAAAACAGAATTCAGCTGCTGTCTGGTCAGTTGAATCCAAACCTCACTGTAACCAAGTCCTGTTGTGACAAAAATGACTCAATCGTGTTTTATTCACAGACGTTCTATAAAGAAATGCTGACACAAGCGACTACTGGTAAATATCTATTTTAGTAGACTTAAATGCAATTTGAATGAAGTGAAACAAAAGTACACTTGAACAAAACAATACAATTAGTGTATTGTTTAGGTCAAGGACAAAAACATACTTTTCACAAGTTCAGTTCACGTCTACTATGAATGTTTTGGACTTTTTATTGGCACACTAGAATACAACTTCAAAAATACTTGTTTTTGTAAGTATTCTTAAATGCACTTTCAATTAGGTGCTTGGGGAGGGGCATGCAGAGCAACTGGTTGAGTGTGCAGGCGTTAATCAGGCAGGCTGCCATTGGTGAGGCTGTGAGCCACGACACAATCCGGAGGCTGAGAGATCTGGTTGGTTTCCCCTTGCCAGCCTACACACACACAGGCCATTAAGTCACATTTAAACCTCCTGTGCTGTTCGGATCTAAATTGAAAAATAAAAAACATCTAGAAAGTATACTTTTAGAGTAATTTTCTACTCTGAAACTTATTTGCTTATTTAGTGAAAGAAATATTTAAACATTTAAATGAAATGGACCCCCCCTTATGTGGTCCTCACACCTCTGCTGTTTGGCTATTGGATGGGGAGGCTGAAAGGGGTCAGAAGTTAAACTTAATACTAAGAAGAGATTTATTTGGTAAATGTGAGCCATATTGGAATTTCCTAGTCAACATTGCATTTTGAATGTGAATGAATTACAGACTACATGTCATGGTCCCTATGTCCCTTGGTCCCCTATGTCCCTATGTACTCCAGTGGTGTTTTGTTGGTAAGTACCCTATGGAGCTGGACTACATATTAGAGTATAGGTCAGCATTTATGCACTTTTTCCCTTCTTGGGGTTTGAGACCAGGGTTGTGATGAAGGTGACCTTAGATGACTGAGGAGCCCTATTCTTTGTGGTTAATGGTGTACTTATTGACGCCAAGATGGTCAGTGCAAGTATCATTTATTATTCAAAATTCATTGATACAACTAAAATTACATAGACTACATCATAGGATGGAATAGACTACACAAACACACACACACACACACACACACACAAACACACACGGTTCCAAAATAAAGTTTATATATAGATAGATAGTTAGATATAACTCCTTTTCCTAAGGCCAGGTGAGGCGGATTTAACCAGCCACCAACCACACACACTCAACAATAAGTACTGTATATACCAGTGGCGAAGCGTGTCTATCACAACTGGACCTTCTGTAGACCAGGGGTTCCCCAACTTTTCAGCCCGCGACCCCCAACATAACAGACCCCCCCCCCCCCCCCCCCCCCACTATCACTGGAGGGACTGGAACATTAAAAACAACGTGTGGACAGAGCTTCACCATCGAGAACATCGTGAAGTCCAAGGGGGGGGGGGGAGGTCCAACGTGAAGTCCAAGGGGGGGGGGGGGGGGTGTAATCGTGATTGCGAAAATTGTGTGTGGCTTTTTTTTCCAGCTGCAAATGATAGTCGTGAATCTGTCGGAATCAGAATTCCTTTATTCGTCACCCTTACATATTAAACGGACTTACATAATACCCCCACTTTGGGAACCCCTGCTGTAGACCCCCCCCTTGGTGATTATTGATCGCGGGTTTGTAACTCTTAGTTACGTTAAGTCTTTTCACGTTAAGCGATGCAAAGAAAGATCAAGTCAAAACTCTCAATTTAAATGCACAACAATGCTTAACAAACTCATGACAGCCATTAACTAATCAGTCACCAAGTGTGTGGAAACAAAATGCAACAACCAGCTCAACGAGACGCAACACTGAGACAAAACCAGCAAAGACAAATGAGTCTCACTCACCAATGATGTTCACTGAAAGACCAAATCCATTCTCCTGTCCTTCTGGATGGTTTGACCATCAGGTCATAAAGATGATCGCTTTTCAGATCCAAAATAAGTTGCCTTTCCAATTCCCTGCCCTCTGGTCGGTCCCAAATAGCAACACTCCCAGCAGTAGAGCCTCTCGTGGCTAGTAGAGCCCGTTAGCCATGGGTATCTTTCCCAGTTGCTAGCCTGAAAATGGCGAACATAGCCTGCTTTAACATCTTGATTCAGCTCAAGATTGTCAGGCGTTGGACGGCCTTTTTTAATAATGACTGTTAAGTGTAAGTGTTAATATGTCTGTATGTAACTGCACTATAAGTGTTCCACAGTAAGAGGGCGCTATAGGCGTAAGGAGGCGCAGCTATTGTAGCTGACGTCATGTATCAGATATAAGGGATTGTTCCCTCCCCTTCTATCTCTCTCTCTCTAGCTCTCACGGAGAGCGGGTCAAGTGGTGCAATGCACATATGAAAATAAACCACGCCAGTTAAGGCTAAATAAGACCTCATCGTCATGACTGGTTTCTTGCTACACATGTGACTCTGTCAACAGGTTATGGGCCCAGATCACGGAAGAGCAAAATATCAATAGGTAGTTAGCTGAAAAGTGTAGGCCAGTTTAGCGGCGGGAGAACTGCGTGACGCTAAAGCTAAGCTACAACCAAAAGATGGCGACCCGAGGCAGAAGCAAGTGGCCCACGTTTGACGGAAGGGCAGAAGAATACGAGCTCTGGGAAGAGCGGATGTTGTGCTGTATGCACGGATTGGGGCTGAAAAAGACAATTTTGACGGGCCTCACGGGAAAAATAACGGAGGCCGCGCAAGCCCTGGATACTAAGCTGAACGCCGACGCATACTGCGAGCACCACTCCTACAACAACACAAGCTTGGGGCTGATATTCCGGGACACAAAGGACAAAGGCCGAGAGAGTCTAAAAGTGTTAAGAGAACACTACATCGGCAGAGGTAGGCCCCGGATTGTATCCCTGTATATAACATTGACCGCGCTGAAGAAAGCTAGCACAGAGACCGTGACTGAATACGTCATCAGGGCGGAGCAGATCATCACGGCGCTCAAAAGTGCAGGAGAAGCACCGAGCGATGGACTGATGATGGCGATGGTTATGAGGGGACTACCGGAGATGTATAAACCGTTCACACTGTTGGTGACGCACGGTTCAGCGGACATGTCGCTGGGGGAGTTCAAGGCCAAGTTGCGGAACTTCGAGGCCTCAGAAGACTCAGACCCGGTCGCCGAGGAGGCGGGAGAAAGGGTAATGAAGGCCCGGGCAGCGCCAAAGAAAAAGACCGGACCCCCGACGGAGATGGCGTGTTGGCGTTGTGGAGAAAAGGGTCACCGAAAGGATAATTGCACAAAAACTGTTTGGTGTAGTTTCTGCAAAACTTCGGGACACGCAGACAGAGTGTGTAGAAAGAAGCGCGAACAGAGCACTCGGTACGCGCACGTGCAAGATGGCGGCTGTGGACAAGATGGCGGCAGCGGTGGACGTGAGGCGAGTCGAGACGACGCCCGGAGAGGAGCGGGAAAAGAGGACTTCACCTTCGGGGCGCAGACAGCATACGCCAGCCGGTCAGCGCAGCAGCAGCAGGCCCAAAGGAAGGGACTGATCGTGGACACAGGTGCGTCGTCCCACATTATCAACGACAGGAACCGATTCAAGAACTTTGACAGCACCTTCGAGCTGGAGAGACACAGCATGGAGCTGGCAGACGGGTAGCGCACTTTCGAGTTGGCGCACGGGAGAGGAGACGCACAGGTATGCCTCATAGACAGTGAGGGGCGCCGGTGTACAGTGACGTTGAAGAACGCCCTCTACATACCCTCGTTCCCCCAAGAACTGTTCTCTGTAAAATCTGCTACTGCAAATGGTGCCAAGGTGTTCTTCAATGAAGGTAACGATGTTCTTGTGGAGCCTGACGGTACGAGATTTAACATTGAGGTCAATGTTCCCTCTAATTGTTCATGTGTCTGGGCATACACACCAGCTCCCTGAGCACACTGAGGACCACTGCATACACACCAGCTCCCTGAGCACACTGAGGACCACTGCATACACACAAGCTCCCTGAGCACACTGAGGACCACTGCATACACACCAGCTCCCTGAGCACACTGAGGACCACTGCATACACACCAGCTCCCTGAGCACACTGAGGACCACTGCATACACACAAGCTCCCTGAGCACACTGAGGACCACTGTGAGCAACATCACATGTGCACGCTGTGGCCACACACCAGTTCAAAACTTGGATCATAGCAAGTTACATGGCTTATTAAAATAATCAAATTACAGCAGCAATTTTCACTAGTTTACTTTTAATATAAGTGATTTGACAAACTTTAAAGGAAAAAGACAAAAATCTTGTTGTTCATGAGATGTGTAGTATGTTTTATGTGAGAGTCCTGCTTGGCCATGGGAAGAGTCTTGCTTTGGCCTGTGTGAGGTCCTGTTGTGGCCTGTGTGAGGGTCCTGTTGTGCCTGTGTGAGGGTCCTGTTCTGGAGGAAATGATACATATACACCTTTCACACATAACATTTTGTTCACATTAAAACATTCACATTTTGCACAATGACGTGTGCTGTAGCTTGTGATACAGTGTAAATTCCTGTAACTCTGTCTGTAAAATATGTAATTACTCAGTTTTTTATTATCATTTCTACTACCCATAAATTATCTAGTAGTAACATCATTTAATGATTAATATCCATAAACAAAAAATATTAATAAATGTCACTAGAATATGCACAAATCTGACTTAAATTTTACCTTATTTTTCACGTCTGTCCTTCTCACTTCTCCAATGGTTGTACACTTTGTCCAGGTTGATGGCTTCGTCTGCTTCTTTTTTTACAATGGCTTGGTGAGTGGATGTGTCGCTGCCCGTTCGTTTCGCCATGATAAGGGGTTAGCATTTGCGTCTCGTAACTCCGCCGCACTGTTGTTAGCTAGCTAACCTGCACGGCGCGAATGGGCAGGGCAATAGTGTCAATGCTATGATTGGCTGCGTAGCGTAAGTGAACCGAATCGTATCATTGGCTGACACCTGTCACTCACTGAGTTACGTTGCAAAATAGTACAGAAAACAAAATTATTATTATTATTATTGGTTTAATTGATTAGATAAGATTCGGACTAATATTAGATATTAATTAATACGTTTATGTTGAATTTTATTTTATGCGCTGCATAGATTTTCTTGTGCGCTGAGAATGTGCGAGCAGTGCGCGATTGCCCAAGCGCGCAGCTTAGAGGGAACATTGATTGAGGTGTACAAGAGAATGTATTATCTACAAACAGAATGTAATGAAAATGATGTGTGTAATGTCAGTCATGATATTCAGACATGGCATGAGATCATGGGTCATTGTAATTACGAGAACATACTGAAGCTGCAGGCGGTAACAGTAGGCATGCACATTAACGGTGAAAAGCATAGACCTAACAAAGAATGTGATGTGTGTATAAAGGGAAAGTTCACTCAAACAAGGAACAGAGGTCCCACAGAAAAAGTAAAGACACCACTTGAGCTAGTTAACACAGATCTAGCCGGCCCAGTGAATAATGAGTCCATAGGCGGCTTTAAATATATGCAGTCTTTCACAGATGTGTGTACAGGGGCAGTGTTTGTCTACTTTCTCAAAGCAAAGAGTGACGCACTTCAGGCCACAGAGAAATTCCTTGCAGATGTAGCTCCGTATGGCAGCGTAAAGTGCCTGAGGTCCGACAACGGAACAGAGTTCACAAATAGAGAGTTTCAGTCACTGCTGAGAAGGAACAAGATCAGACACGAGACGTCCTGTCCTTACTCCCCGCACCAAAACGGGATAGCTGAGAGGGAAGGGCGCACTCTCTTCGAAATGGCTAGGTGTAAGCTAATAGACGGTAACTTACCTAAGAGTCTATGGCATTATGCGGTCCAAGAAGCAGCTTACACCAGAAATCAGTGTTTTAACAAGCACACGGGCACCACCCCATATACAGCACTGACAGGAAAAAGGTGTGATCTAGCCAGGATGCACAAGTTTGGGTCAGTATGTTATGCTTACCAACAGGACAGGGGAAAACTCGAGTCCAGGTGTGAGAAAGGACTTTTTGTAGGGCATGACAAGGGCAGCCCCGCTTTTCTAGTCTATTATCCCGGTAAGGGGAAAGTGCAAAAGCACAGATTAGTCAAGTTTGTCACAAAGACAACATGTGAGAACGAGACACAGGAGCCAGAGCTAGACTCCAGAGTAGGGTGTGAGAAAAGAGAGACGCCACAGCCTAGTGTACTGAGCACAGACATGGAGACAGACGGTCAACAGCCACCGGAGGATGATGGCGAGAAGCACCCTAGGGTGACGCCACGTGCCTCATGCAGTGGGAGATATCCCCCCCGGGAACATAAACCCCCAAAGTATCTGAAAGACTATGCCCAGAGAGAAAGTGACGAGGATGACAGTACACTTACCAGTATAGATTACTGCTACAGGGTAGTGAGTGGTGTACCTCAGACCTTTAAAGAGGCCATGATATCCCCTGAGTCAGGAAAATGGGAGAGAGCGATGGATGAGGAGATGAGGTCCCTGGAGGACAATCATACTTTTACTCTAACAAAGTTACCCGAGGGTAGACAGGCAGTGGGAGGCAAGTGGGTGTACTCAATCAAGGAGGGTATTGAAGGGCACGACAGGTACAAGGCCAGGTTTGTAGCTAAAGGCTACAGTCAGAGGGAAGGAATATACTACGGTGAGACATTCTCCCTACAGCTAATCTGACCAGTGTACGGGTAGTTATGCAGAAGGCAGCCGAAGACGACTTGATTTTACACCAGATGGATGTGAAGACAGCCTACCTGCACGCACCCATTGACAGGGAACCATTGCACTTGCCAGAAACCCTGTGTGCCGACAGGTGTAAATGTACATATCAAATATCACTTCATCAGATCATCAGACGCTATGACCAAGCCTGTCTCCAAACTGAAATTGAAAACATTTGCAGGGGTCATGTTCGGTGTGTAAAATATTGCCTGTTATGTAATATTGACCGCCATGTTCTTTTGATGTTTTGAATTGTTATTTTTTCTTGGAAAAGTTGTACAGTATACACGTCATTCATAAGTGGGAGTGTTAAGTGTAAGTGTTAATATGTCTGTATGTAACTGCACTATAACTGTTCCACAGTAAGAGGGCGCTATAGGCGTAAGGAGGCGCAGCTATTGTAGCTGACGTCATGTATCAGATATAAGGGATTGTTCCCTCCCCTTCTATCTCTCTCTCTCTAGCTCTCACGGAGAGCGGGTCAAGTGGTGCAATGCACATATGAAAATAAACCACACCAGTTAAGGCTAAATAAGACCTCGTCGTCATGACTGGTTTCTTGCTACACATGTGACTCTGTCAACAATGTCCATCTTTACATTGAATGGTCGTCTTGAAAATGGTTCCGACAATATATCCGCAACGACATCATCTTCGCCTGTTGCCATTTTGACGTAAAATCCTACGTAGAAACAACGTAGAAACACTACGCTAGATCCCCTCTCGCTCCAGCCAGTATACCTTCTAGCTCCCTATTGAGCTGTGGGGAAATCTGAAAGAATACGCCCATTGGCTACAAATCACGATATGATTGGTTGATCAAATTGTCAATCCAAACGTACGCTCTCATTCAGTCTGAGGGCCAAAGTCATCGGGAATACTTTGGTTGAAGGATATTCTTCCCAGCAACCCAGAAAAATATCTGATTGGTTGCATTGTTTTTCAACACAAAACCACTCAAATGCGTCGTGCATGGACCGAGAAAGACAAACAAATCAACGTAACTGTAATATAACAGATAACAACACAGATACCATTCTCATTTAGTCATTTTATTAAATTGTATTACATTTTATTAAATTGTATTACTTTATTAATACAATTAGATTGTTTTGGTTTCATCTGAGAGTTCCAGGGTCTTCTCTGAATACCTTGAAGGCCCTGACGCTTCACCACTAGTATATACCACTAAATGCTAAAGTAGTGCGCATAGCTCTGCCACATCAAAAAGTCCCCTTTTCCCTAAAGGCTAAACAATCCCTTGCTTAAAGCAACAGTTCTTCACCATTTCTTCCAGTCCATGTGATAAATCATTTACCCTTATTTACAAATCCAGATCCAGAATTCTGATCTGTGGGGTCCGGATTTGCATCCCGATATATCGTAATTAGCATTCCACCTCAAGTTTTATGCAAATATACATAAACAAACATGCACATATCATTCACCAATCACTTTATTGTTATGTTTATGTTAATTTTTTATTTGATAGTATCCTTATAGTATTGTGTTTTACAATTGTATACTGCGGGAGGGAATGGGGAGTAAGCATGCCATTGTACTTCAAATCAAATGTAGGCAACATTGCCATATGCCCCTTACTGCTCACTCCCACCCATACCAAGATGGCCCATGTTGGCCGTCAGCTGAGCCACAGTCCCCCCAGCTCTATCGGCCCCGGGGTCTGACTGGAGCACTGCTTCCAGGATGCTCCTGTACAGACTTATGAAGTCGTCACTGGGCAGTATCTCCTCCGGTTCCTTCTCCTGTAGCTGCTTCACCCGCTGGTGCACCAGCCTGCCCTGGAACAACCTGGACAAACCCGTCTGGGATTAATAAAGTACTGTCTTATCTTCTATCTTATTTAAAAGTACATTCTGTTGACACCTCTCACAACTTACTCACAAATGTGTACCTGTTACAGTGCTTCACTATATCACTGTTACAATACCACAGTCTTGAAGTGTGACTTTTGCTTATTTTGGTTATGTATGTCATTTGCGTGGTCAAAGGAGCTCTTCTGTAACTATAGAAACAGTAAAGGCTATGTGATGGTGTAACTATGGAAACAGAACAGCACTGGCTAAGTGATGGTAGCTATGGAAACAGTACTGGGTAGGTGATGGTGTAGCTATGGAACAGTACTGGTTAGGTGATGGTGTAGCTATGGAAACAGTACTGGCTAGGTGATGGTGTAGCTATGGAAACAGTACTGGCTAGGTGATGATGTAACTATGGAAACAGTACTGGGTAGGTGATGGTGTAACTATGGAAACAGTACTGGGTAGGTGATGGTGTAACTATGGAAACAGTAATGTCTCACCAGGCAATGTGGGGTTTGGGGAGGGGCATGCAGAGCAACTGGTTGAGTTCCCAGGTGTGAATCAGGCAGGCCTGCCATTGGTTGAAGCTGTGAGCCACGACACAATCCGGAGGCTGAGAGATCTGGTTGGTTTCCCCTTGCCAGCCTGCACACACACAGGCAAGCACACATAGTGAGTGTGTGTGTCAGCAAGTAAGCACAACTTTAGTTCAAACAGCAACGTTCCAAAGTCCTTGACCAAAAGAAAGCCTAAAAAATACAGCAAAACAGCATGGACAGATAACAACATTGTTAAGCAACAGTGTTTAAAAACAACGCTATTTTTAGCTTTGGTCGAGGGACAACCGAACATTTATGGAGCTTAACAGTGTAGTTATAACAACCCAAGGGGAACTAGCCTATATTATTGGACATACTGTATGAATAATATATTTTTAAAATAGTTTTGCCATTGAATTTAATTATTTTTAATGATCTTTTCTGTTGACTTTTATGTAAATGGTCATCATTGTTACAGGTGTGTTTATTTTCATTTGTTTTCATGTATATTATCCCAGTGTGTGTGTGTATATGTGTATATATGTGTGTGTGTGTGTGTGTGTGTGTGTGTGTGTGCGTGTGTGTGTGTGTGTGAGACCACAGGTGCCCTCTACCTGTGGTCAATCCTTCCTGTCTGTTCAGCTCTCCTTGGATCATGACCATCAGCAGAGCTTTGAGCAGCTTCAGGTCGGGTTTGGCCCTCCTCAGCCAGTAGCAGGTCACGGCCACCGGGAGGCGCAGGTGAGGCGGAACTCCCTCCATCGTCTCTTGGTTCACGCCCAGCGTCTCCAGACACACCTTCAGCCGCACAGTGCGGTCTGCCTGTGGAGTGAGAACAAACCATTTAAACATTTATAGGACAACCAAACCCCAACACCACTTGTAGCATATGATATATTCTCTTTATAGGTTAATCACAAGTTGTTGTTGCATACATAATACAGATGATTTTGAGGCTTTCACCTACTATAGTTTAAATTTGAACAAGGTAGAAGACAGACGACCAGGTTTAGCTGTGCCTACTTCATGGCATTGTTTATCGCAAAGTACCACACTATTTAAGGGGTTTTACACATGCATACTCCACTAGAGGCAGTTTCACCTTTTTTTAATTAGATTTAAAGGGGTCATACTTTGCTTTTGTGGTTTTCTCCTTTCCTTTAGTGTGTTGTATAGCTTTTAGCCATGTAACACATTTGTCTAAGCCCTCCTTAGTGTTAGCCAATCACAACAATGTGGCCAACTGACCAATCACAGCAGACTGGGTTTTTCTGAGTGGGGCCTTAAAGAGACAGGCGCTAAAACAAAGCATTTCTGACAGTATGAAAGAGGTTCTGCAGCGATGTACCATATGAGAATACTGTGGTTTTTGAACATTAAAGCATGTGAACTTATTCTAGTGGAACCCCCAAATGGATGAATGACAAATGAGCATAATATGACCCCTTTTAAGAACATGACATGCTAAACAAGATGCATCTGGTTCAGTAAATGAAACTTAATGATCTATGGGTTTCTTTCCTACAATATTGGCTGCAAATATAATCAATGAATCAACCATCCATCTGTTATCCATTTAATGAGATCCAGCATGAGTCAGTAGACCTACCTGGGGCAGAGAGTCCAGCCGCAGCCCTTGAGTGGCTCCTTGGACCACTGGTTGCACCGTGACCGTGTGGAAATCTAGACCGTCCCAGTCCACCTCCTCCACCCCGCTTCGTCCCAGAGCAGGCAGCAGGCCGTACAACACTTGCCGGATGGGCTGCGAAACTAGGTTGGAGCTCGGTAGTTCGCCAGACTCAACCGGTTTGGGCAGGTTCCTCCTCCCATGCAGCAGCACGTCCAGCTCTGCACCGCTCAGGTCTCCTTTGGCCAGCGACGCACAGACCCAGTCAGGGACCCAGGTCACCTCTTTGGGCAGTGACAGTGCAGCCCCCTCAGTGAAGAACCCCTGTAGAGAGGAGCTGGGGAGCCGGTATTCCAGCGTGGCCTTCTCCACCTTCGACAGGAGCATCGTCTGCTCCTGTCTACTCACGTTGGGCATGAGTGTCATCGCTGCTCTAATGGCGTCTTCGGTCGTCTGGAAGCGTCTCAGCCAAATCAGGAGGCCCTCCAGGCTTGCGATCCTGTACGTCTTCCTCCTTCCTCCATTAAGGAATTTGATCCACTTAATTTCTCTGAGGTTCTCGTAGTCGTTCCCGGCCAACGTGGCAAAGGTGGGCAGGAGCTGGTTGTTGATGTTGAAGAAGGAACAGAAGCGTGATGTGGTGTATCGCTTGCAAGGGATGTAACTATCCGCTGATTCCCACCGGAAGTCGTCGTGGCGCAGAAATCTCCCCGGAAGGTCAAAGATGTAGAAGTCAGTGGTATTAGACAGGACAGGGCAGCGCCACTCGCTTGCCAGGGCAGCTAGCTCGCGGTTGATCTCTCCGATACACTTGACCAGCGGCACCTCCATGTCGATCAGTGTCTGTTGAAACACCAACTTGGTGAGAATGGGAAGGATTCTCTCAGTCTTCCCTGTCTGAGCGGCACTATGGGTCTTCTGGACCAAGACCCTCCCCCGTTCCATTTTAGTTTTCTGTTTGATTTTGCTGATACTCGAGCCTCCGTTCACCACCACGTACGGTTTGATTCCACATTTTTTCAGAGTCGTGAAGAAAGACTGGACATAGGTCTGGAAGGCCAGGTACTGCCCGCCATGGTTCCGCTCCAGCTTGGATTTGAAGAATAGGATGAAGACCAGGTTGCAGCCGTCTATTAGCAGCTTGCTGTCCCTGAAGCGGATGTCTTTAAAGATCTGGCTGTTGTCCTCCAGCAGTGAGTACAAGCCTTCCACCACCATGCTGACTGAATCCTCTGAGTTTCTCACCCAGAGTTGCCCAACGTCCTTTATACACACACACACACACACACACACACACACACACACACACACACACACACACACACACACACACACACACACACACACACACACACACACAAGGAGTGGCTTCTGAGTGCTCCTTCTAAGTTTCGTTTTCCTGACAAACAACAAGGCATTTCATCATTAAGGAAATTAAGGTGCAACAGTTGAAACAACAACAAACTAAACTAAACTAGTATAAACAAAATATAACTAAATTAACTCTAAATGAAATCTAAATGTATTGATGTAGTGTATTTTTATACCCTTATTATAATCTAAAACACTGTCTTTTGATCCTCTATACATTGCAGTAGGTGGCTACAGCATAATCTGCTGGTGGACCCCAAGGCCCACTAGGACATAGAGATGTGTTGAGATGTTCCAGATGTGTAGGTGTTGGTGTGCCTTCAGGCCCTTGTAATGGTGCCTTTAGGGGGTTGCGTCGCCAGTTCTGCGAATTGGCACGGCAGGCTCCATCTCGCTGCAGCAGATGCTTTCATTTGATGCTTTGTTCAATAAACACATTGAACTTAGTATCCGGACCTCTGAGAAAGATTCTTATTCCACCGAGTAGAAATTATACTACATTGACAGATAAAATGTATTTACAGATTGTGTGTATGCATGTGTGTATAGTGTATTGGTGTGACAGTATCGATATAGTGGGCCTATATTACACACTACTTCATGGATTATATTAATATTATTTATATTTATATGATATATTTATCCACAATAATGCTTTGTTAGCAAAACAGATAATCTCACTCACGGCGCATTTGACTCACTAATAGCTGACGGATGGCTATTCCATTCCTATCTAAATAATTATACTGACCAGACTCGTTTTGTGTCAAACTCACTCTTTTTATTTTTTTAGACTGGAGAAGAACCGAAACCAAAACAGTAGCTCTTTCTGTTTCCGTGGTAATAGAAACTTTCCATCAGTCCTTTCAGCCAAAGCCAAGACTTGTGCCTGGTGTCACATTGATTCCTGAGCGCGTTGCTTTGCTACGAGGCTTTCCTGAACCAGATAGCAAGAAAGAGAAGTCACACTCTTAGATGACCGTTGAACCAGCGCACAACACTTGTGGGCTCAATGCTGCTTTCTAGTGGCGACCAGATGTAACGATACTGTGGAAATAAAGCTGTACTGGACTGAATGTATAAGTGCATGCGTTTACCTGAAACGATACTGAGATAATACTGTAAGAACTTTGTAGATCAGGGGTCTTCAACCCCGTGGACGAGAGACAAACAGAACAGAGACCCCCACATGTGATGCCTGGCCTATAATCACTTTTATATTTAGTTTATTCACCTTTTATTTATCCATATTAACCTATCTATATACTGGGTTATTAGCCTATATGTGTTTATGATTGATGAAACGTTCATGCATGATTTATGCATGCATTATTATTGGTTATTATTATGTGGCCTCGGCCAGGGCTTGAGCTCGAGGCCTCGTTACTGTTTCAAATGTATCCATTCTGCTTCACCTATTATCAAAGTTAGCAATAAGTATGTAAGTTAGTAATGTTATGCTAGTTATTGATAAACCTTAATTTTGCAACCAAGACCAAACTGCAGCGTTTATTTAACACATAGCATGCTAGACCGTTTTTGATTTGGTTGTTTCTTTCCCTCCAACAGCAGCTGTTCACGTTATGTTAGACTAGGTTAGACTGGAAATCATTTATTTTGTAAGTAGCTTTTGTCAAACGAGCTTATTATTGCCTAATAATGCTTGTTGTTTACTCAATATAATTGTTATTTCTTTAATTCTCAAAAATAATTTAGGTGAAAATTGTCAAGAAAGTGATGACAGCCTGGACATACAAGGCCATGTACTGCCTCCGTTTGAGGGTTTTTAGACTGGAGAAGAACCTAAACCAACACAGCAGCTGTCTGTATCCGTGGAATTAGAAACGTTCCATCAGTGGCGTCATTTCAACAAAAGCCTTCCTTCTAGTTCCCTCAATATCATTTTTGTTAGTTTTTAATTCTCAAAAATAATTTGGTTAAAATTGTCAATTATTATGACAACAATAAGCGGACCCCCTGCAGTACCTCTTTGAACCCACTAGGGCTCGTGGACCCCTAGTGATACAACAGACAGCGTCACATAATGTCCACATCAAACAGAATGCACATGTTGTATTAATATTAGTTATGCTAAATAACTGCAAACAATTCATGATCACAACGCATCAATTAGGAATTATTAGAATGCTTTTCCTGTCCGTCTCTCAGCCTGCCTCATGGCGTATCTGTCTTAGGTATATCTGACTGTGTGTATGTATCTGTCTGTCTGTCTGATGGTATGTTTGTCAACATGTGTGTCTGATGCTCTGTCTCTAGATCTATCAGTCTGTATGTTTGTTGTCCGATTATTTGAAACCATTGCCGTTATAATCGCTGTGGTTTATCGGTAGCAGAGGACACAAGTCGTGTTGAGTTTTATTTCAAAAAGAGATGACACAGAGTACAAAACAACACACAACACAACTTTCCAACGGGTTTGGCTCTACCCAGGCCCCTTTTAAAATCTCCTTTACATGTCTACGCACATCCTCGAGCACACACATTTGACTCACTCATATATTAAGTGTGTTTCTACTGATCAAGATTTGATCCAGACGAGGGTGGAGGGTTCTGTTGATGATGATGATGATGATGATGATGATGATGATGTGGGTCCCCGTGGAAACCAATAGTTAGCCATATTATTCCACCACCTATTTCAATGGTTTCACCTTTGACCATTTGTCCTGAGAGTCCAGAGAGAGAATGTCTGTCAGAAAAACTGGATATAGAGACTGTAGCTACATATGTAGTAGGCCTTTATATGCACTATGTCTGTCAAACGACTGTAGCGACTGTACGGCGCGACTGTAGGTATCTTAGGGTCTCCACAAGGTCACAGGGTCACAAGGTCACAAGCGTTATCTAGGCGTTAGCTAGGCGTTCGGTTCGTCGGCGCGGTATGCTCCACACCCTCTACAGGCGGTGGCTTTGTGTCCGGAAAACAAATCTCAATGCGCAAATAATATCGACGTCATTGTTAATGGAGTGAAAGGGGCGGAGCATCGAAAGCTTTTGTAACCTCAGACGGCGCTGACGAGGTGCTCCTGAAACGCACTGCTTGATCTAGTCTAGATCCGAGAACTTAGAACCCTTCTCTGAGAACTCTCAAAACATAGAGCCCCTCAGACTCCCTGCAGATTGCGGTGTCTGTTGCAACACTGAAAGGTCATGTGGTCGCGACCCCAGGTGAGGTCACCTGACCCAACCCAACGTTGTCCTCCATAAAACCCAGGCTGGAAGGGTGGTGGGAGTTCCTCTTCTCTCCCACCCCCTCCATCTGGTCTATCTCTTTCTCTCTTCCCTCCTTTCCCACAGCACCCAGGGCTCTCTCGTCCCTGGGATCTCATGCTGGCGTCTTATTGGCTGTCGCTCTCTCCCAGCAGCCAATAGGTGGTCATGCTGCCCTTGCCCTTGACACTGATGTTACCACGGAGCTCCAGCTGGAAGCTGCTGAACTCCTGCAGCACCTCTCTGGCGGCTGAAGACACGTGAATCTTCAGGGCTGTAAGCACACACACACACACACACACACACACACACACACACACACACACACACACACACACAAACACTTTTTTACAAGAAACATATACTATGTTCTAATCTGTGTATAAGTAGTAAGTATGTATAATTAGTGTGATTTTTGAGTGTGTGTGTGTGTGTGTGTGTGTGTGTGTGTGTGTGTGTGTGTACCCTCTCCGTTTGACTCCATGTGTGACGAGGTATTCACTGTGTCTCCAAACAGACAGTAACGGGGCATCTTCAGACCCACAACCCCTGCACACACTGGACCTGTACACACACACACACACACACACACACACACACACACACACACACACACACACACACACACACACACACACACACACACACACACACACACACACACACACACACACACACACACACACACACACACACACACACCAATACAAATAGCTTGGTCTCCAATAGAAACAGAACAACAGAACTTTTACTATGTCACTAGTTAATCATTTAGCAGACACTTTCATCCAAAACCAATTACAACAAATATATGAACATGTCATTAAGGAGCAGGAAGGGTTCGTCTCACAAATCAAGCTTTCCATATTTAAAGTGTGAGGGCAGACCCAGATGGGCGTTTCCCTATAATGTGTCCCCGGAGACGGGGATCTGGAAGCACATAACTGGCCAACACAAACTTGGCCAGCCGTAGTAAATCGTGTGTTTCTTTTTGAGTTTCAAAAAGTGTTTCAAGTCAACACCTTGTAGACTGGCCACTGTAGAAATACAGTAATTAGTTTTCTTCGGTAAAATATCTCCGTAACAAAACGGGAAACACCCACACCCACCCCTTTAATTTCATCTTGGTGTAGCAGTATTCAATTCCACCGGGAAACTAAGGACAACTGTATCATCTGCCTTACGGAGACATGGATGTCAGAGGGGGTTACCGACGCAGCTATCGAGCCGACGGGATTTTCCGTCCCCCGGGCAGACAGAAAAAAGGCACTCTCCGGTATGTTTCTCCGGTATGTCTCATGATAAACAGATCTTGGTGCAACCAAAGTCATGTACATCCCCTCAAGTCTTTCTGTTCACCGGACCTGGAGTACCTGATGCTTATGTGCCGTCCATTCTGTCACGGCCGGGTGTAGGTGGGACCCAAAAGCAGGGAGAACAGACGTCAGATTTGAACAGTTTGATATTTATTTAAATATCACACCGACAGGGGCAGGCAGACACGTAGCCGGAGACAGGCAGTAGATCGGGAACCAGGCAGGGACAGGCAGAGGCGTAGTCAGGGACAGGTAGTGGATCGGGAACCAGGCAGGGACAGGCAGAGGAGTAGTCAGGGACAGGCGATGGATCGGGAACCAGTCAGGGACAGGCAGAGACGTAGTGAGGGACAAGCAGGTGATCAGAAACCGGGCTGGGTAGACGAACCAGGCAGGGACAGGCAGAGGCATAGTCAGGGACAGGCGGTGGAAAGGGAACCAGGCAGGGACAGGCAGAGGCATAGTCAGAGACAGGCAGTAGATCGGGAACCAGGCAGGGCAGACAAACCAGGCAGGAACAGGCGGAAGCGTAATCGAGGACAGGCAGTGGAACAGGAACATGAACGGGAATCAGAATCAGAACGCTGGAATGTCTGCATAGTCCGGAACAATCTGGCCCCGTGTGAGTGTGCAGGGTAGACTTAAATAGGGACGTTAACCGTGATGCGCTGCAGCTGCGGGTGAGACTTAGCAAGGGGGGGGCGTGGTTATCCGGTAGTGTGTAGTGGGAGCGAGGAATGTGGAACGTGATTAGGGGGCGTGGCTATACGGGAGAGTGATGTGGAGACAGGAATGCGATAAGGGGGTGTTGCTATACGGGCGAGTGCTGGAAGCGAGGAGGCAGGAGTGCAAACTGTGACAGAACCCCCCCTCCCCCCTTAAGGGACGGCTCCTGAAGTCCCCAAAACAACAACAAAAACAAAAACAAACCTCCCCCTCGCAATCTCCCACGGCGACGGGAACAAAGTAGAAGGCGAACCGTGCACACCGGGCCGCCATCAATGAACCGAGGCAGCGTGGCAGCGTCAGAACAGGGCAGCGTGGCAGCGTCAGACGGGGACAGAGCAACGCTGTCAGACGGGGGCAGAGTGACGCTGTCAGACGGGGGCAGAGCGACGCTGTCAGACGGGGACAGAGCAACGCTGTCAGACGGGGGCAGAGCGACGCTGTCAGACGGGGACAGAGCGACGCTGTCAGACGGGGACAGAGCGACGCTGTCAGACGGGGGCAGAAGGACGCTGTCAGACGGGGGCAGAGCATACAGGGACAGAGCGACGCCGCCAGACGGGGGCAGAGCGTACGGGGCCACCCTGGGGATCATACCCTGTACCAGGGTGTTCAGATTGTCGAGAATCTTGTCGAGCTGCTGGGCTTGATTCTGTTCATCTCCGCTGGGTCCTTGGTGGCAAGATTGTTCTGTCACGGCCGGGTGTAGGTGGAACCCAAAAGCAGGAAGAACAGAATGCCAGATGGACAGTTTGTGATATTTATTTTAAATACCACACAGATGGGGGCAGGCAGAAACATAGTCGGGGACAAGCAGGTGATCAGAAACCGGCCTGGGTAGACGAACCAGGCAGGTACAGGCAGAGGCGTAGTCAGGGACAGGCGGTGGATCGGGAACCAGGCAGGGACAGGCAGAGGGGGCGTGGCTATACGGGAGAGTGATGTGGAGACAGGAATGCGATAAGGGGGTGTTGCTATACGGGCGAGTGCTGGAAGCGAGGAGGCAGGAGTGCAAACTGTGACAGAACCCCCCCCCCCCTTAAGGGACGGCTCCTGAAGTCCCCAAAACAACAACAAAAACAAAAACAAACCTCCCCCTCGCAATCTCCCACGGCGACGGGAACAAAGTAGAAGGCGTAGTCAGGGACAGGCGGTGGATTGGGAACCAGGCAGGGCAGAAGAACCAGGCAGGAACCGGCAGAGACGTAGTCAGGGACAGGCAGCAGATCGGGAACCAGGCAGGGCAGACGAACCAGGCAGGAACAGGCGGAAGCGTAATCGGGGACAGGCAGTGGAACAGGAACATGAACGGGAATCAGAATTAAAAGGCTGGAATGTCTGCATAGTCCGGAACAATCTGGCCCCGTGTGAGTGTGCGGGGTAGACTTAAATAGGGACCGTGATGCGCTGCAGCTGCGGGTGAGACTTAACAAGGGGGGGCGTGGCTATCCGGAGACAGAATGTGGAACGTGATTAGGGGCCGTGGCTATACGGGAGAGTGATGTGGAGACAGGAATGCGTTAAGGTGGCGGGGCTATACGGGCGAGTGCTGTGGAAGCGAGGAGGCAGGAGTGCAAACTGTGACACATTCTGGCTAACTCGGGATTTTACAGCGGTAACCGTGACTGCTGTTTACACGGACACAGCGCTGAAGGAACTGTATGGGGCTATCAGCGAACAGGAGTCGGCACACGCTGAGGCTGCTTTAATCGTGGCGGGGGACTTTAACAAGGCAAACCTGAAGATGGTTCTCCCGAAGTTCTACCAACACATAACGAGAAACACACGGGGTGAGCGGATCCTCGACCACTGCTACACTCCATTCCGTGATGGCTACAAGGCCCTCCTCCGCCCACCTTTCGGCAAATCAGACCACCGCTCTATCCAGCTACTCCCCGCCTATAGGCAGAGACTGAAGCAGCAACCAATTGCTGTGAGGGAGGTTCAATGCTGGTCGAACCAATCGGACTCTATGCTACAGGATTGTTTTGATAGCGCTGACTCGGACATGTTCCGGGTTGCCTCGGACAATAACATCAACGAGTACGCGTCCTCGGTCACCGGGTTCATCAAGAAGTGCACAGATGACGTTGTTCCGACCAAGTCGGTTCGGAAATATCCCAACCAGAAACCATGGATTAAAGGCGATTTTCGTGCTGCCCTCCACGCACGTAACGCCGCCTTTGGCTCCGGGAATATGGAGGAAAATACGAGAGCCTGCTACGACCTCCGTAAGACCATCGTCACTGCCAAGCGGGAGTAAAAGGACAGAGTGGAGGAGAAATTCAAGAGCCACGACGCGAGGGGTATTTGGCAGGGGTTACAGACGATAACGAACTTCAGAGGGAGAACCAGTTGTGTAGAGAACTCCTGTACCTCCCTCCCAGGAGAGCTAAATAATTTTTTTGCTCGGTTCGACGTGAACGGCAGCCTGCCAAAGCCAGTGCCGCCTGAGGAGACCAGCCTGCTGAACATCTCGGAGGCGGATGTGCGCCGCACCTTCAAGTGGTTGAACATCCGTAAGGCGGCAGGCCCCGACGACATCCCGGGCCGTGTCCTCAGAGCATGCGCAGACCAGCTGGCAGGAGTCTTTGCAGACATCTTCAACCTCTCCCTGTCCCAGGCTGTTGTTCCCGCGGTCTTCAATATGTCCACCATTTTGCCTGTCCCTAAACAACCCAAGGTAACATGCCTGAACGACTATAGACCTGTAGCCCTCACCTCAATTGTCAGCAAATGCTTCGAGAGGTTGGTCAAGGACTTAATTTGCTCCGTGTTACCTGCCACACTGGACCCATGGCAATTTGCATATCGTCAAAAAAGATCAATGGACGACGCAATTGCCATGGTCCTCCACACTGCCCTTTCCCACCTGGACGGAAAGAACTGTCATGTGCGGATGCTGTTTGTGGACTACAGCTCAGCATTCAACACGATAGTTCCTGCCAAGCTCAACACCAAGCTTAGAGGTCTAGGCGTGCCCCCATCCATGTGCAGCTGGATACTGGACCTCCTGTCGGACCGCTTCCAGGTGGTGAGGATGGGAAGCACCACCTCAGAACCACTGACCCTCAACACGGGAGCCCCCCAGGGATGAGTGCTGAGCCCTCTCCTCTACTCCCTCTACACCCACGACTGCATGGCTATGCAAAGCTCCAACGTCATCATCAAGTTTGCTGACGACACGACAGTGATGGCCTGATCGCCGGCAACGACGAGACAGCCTACAGCAGACTTACTCAACAGGCGGCCCGCGGGCCGCATCCGGCCCGCAGACGCTTATTTTCTGGCCCCCGGCATGCCTGGTTATGAATGCATAATAATTATAATTCGCCAACCAAAAAATAAAAATAAAACTTATTTGTGTGAAAGCTCCTTCTCTGCAATGGGAATAATAAAATCAAAGCAGCGTTTAATTGACAGACATTTGGCAGACTATCTCAGAGCAGCTACAACTGAGCAACATCCAGATCTGAAAGTACTTGTGAAAAGAATGCAGACTCAGAGCTCTCTCTAGGAATAAGTAACAACTGTTTGTTATATTGTTATTGTTATTAATATTTGTGAAATGCAGACTCAGAGCTCTCAATAGGAATAAATAAAACGTTGTTTGTTATATTGTTATTGTTATTAATATTTGTGAAATGCAGACTCAGAGCTCTCAATAGGAATAAGTAAAATGTTGTTTGTTATATTGTTATTGTTATTAATATTTGTGAAATGCAGACTCAGAGCTCTCAATAGGAATACATAAAAAGTTGTTTGTTATATTGTTATTGTTATTAATATTTGTGAAATGCAGACTCAGAGCTCTCAATAGGAATAAGTAAAAAGTTGTTTGTTATATTGTTATTGTTATTAATATTTGTGAAATGCAAACTCAGAGCTCTCAATAGGAATAAGTAAAAGGTTGTTTGTTATATTGTTATTGTTATTAATATTTGTGAAATGCAAACTCAGAGCTCTCAATAGGAATAAGTAAAAAGTTGTTTGTTATATTGTTATTGTTATTAATATTTGTGAAATGCAGACTCAGAGCTCTCACTAGGAATAAGTAGCAATTGCAAACTTTATCAATGTCATCAATGCAAAGCTATTCACTCCAGTGTTAATAAAACATCAGCTTGACCAACACTTGACACTACATTTGTTCCTCAAATTGAGAATATTTGTTAAATAGTCCATGATGCTTTGGAATGCATTACAAATGACAAGCAAGACAGCATATTAAACAGCAGTATGTCAGGATTGGCAGTTCTGCCTCCCAGCTTTTCACAGCCCTCGTCCAGGTAGCCACGCCCCCTTTTCACGTTCCGCATTTATGTCACCGTTTCCCCAGCCCTCGTCCAGGTAGCCACGCCCCCTATCACGTCCCGCATTCCTGTCACCGTTTCCCCAGCCCTCATCCTGATAGCCACGCCCCCTTATTAGTGCTCCCCCGCAGCTGCAGCGCATCACCGTTGATTTCCCCCTCATGTTTTCCTGCCCGTCTGATTGGCTGCCTGGGACCACTTGTTATGCCCCGTGTGTTTAAATAGGCGGCGTCTTCTTTTGTTCAGGGCCGGTTCATTGTATGTATGTTTGTTTGTATGAATGTATGTATGTATGTACATGTGTATATTGTACATGTGTATATTATTATATATACTGTCTCGTTGTGTTATGCTGAGTTCTTCAGCGTTCAGGTTCCACGTCATGCCACGCCACCGTCAGGTTATTGTTGTTAAGTCTTTTGCTTTTGAGCTTCATGCGTTTTCCATCTAAGTGATTTTTGTGTTACTGTGTTATCAGTAAAGAATCTTTAATTGGAGACGTGTGTCAGTGTCGTGCATTTGGGTTCTCCATCCAAGTCCCCGTTCTCTCCTTCCCACCGACCGCGCTGCCCCCGCTGGACAAGGACGGTTTTTACGGTTTTGAGGAAACCACAGCCGAAAAGGAAGAGCGGATCACCCGGGACGCCCAGAATAAGGCTTACATGGCGCGTATTCAGGCGTGGTTGGCCGCTCCGAAAGTTCCAATGACTTTCGGTTTTCCTCCACCGACCGCGCTGCCCCGGCGTGAGGACGCCGCACTGCTTCCGGCTGACGACGTCGCTCCGCACCCGGCTGAGGACGTCGCTCCGCACCCATCGGAGGACGTCGCTCCGCACCCATCGGAGGACGTCGCTCCGCACCCGGCTGATGACGTCGCTCCGCACACGGCTGAGAACGTCGCTCCGCACCCATCGGAGGACGTCGCTCCGCACCCGGCTGATGACGTCGCTCCGCACCCGGCTGAGGACGTTGCTCGGTACCCGCTGGAGGACGTCGCTCCGCACCCGGCTGAGGACGTCGCTCCGCACCCGGCTGAGGACGTCGCTCCGCACCCGGCTGAGGACGTCGCTCCGCTCCCGGCTGAGGACGTCGCTCCGCACCCGGCTGAGGACGTCGCTCCGCACCCCCCTAAAGACGTCGCTCCGCACCCCCCTGAGGACGTCGCTCCGCACCCCCCTGAGGACGTCGCTCCGCACCAGGCTGAGGACGTCGCTCCGCATCCGGCTGAGGACGTCGCTCCGCACCCGGCTGAGGACGTCGCTCCGCACCCGGCTGAGGACGTCGCTCCGCACCCGGCTGAGGACGTCGCTCCGCACCCGGCTGAGGACGTCGCTCCGCACCCGGCTGAGGACGTCGCTCCGCACCCGGCTGAGGACGTCGCTCGGTACCCGGCTGAGGACGTCGCGCGCTTGGTTCTTCGTTTAATTTGTTCCCGCCGCCGTGGAAGACTCTTCCTCCCTTTTCGTCGGAGTCCTCGTATGGGGACAGGAAGGGCTCTTCCTCGGAGGAGGGCGGGACTCTCCAAGAAGCGGCGGAGGAGATGGACATTACGAGGGGGACGTTTGATTTTGTGGTTTTGGGGAAGTTTGTTTTTGTGGTTTTGGGGACGTCAGGAGATGTCCCTTGAGGGGGGGGTACTGTCAGGATTGGCAGTTCTGCCTCCCAGCTTTTCACAGCCCTCGTCCAGGTAGCCACGCCCCCTTTTCACGTTCCGCATTTATGTCACCGTTTCCCCAGCCCTCGTCCAGGTAGCCACGCCCCCTATCACGTCCCGCATTCCTGTCACCGTTTCCCCAGCCCTCATCCTGATAGCCACGCCCCCTTATTAGTGCTCCCCCGCAGCTGCAGCGCATCACCGTTTATTTCCCCCTCATGTTTTCCTGCCCGTCTGATTGGCTGCCTGGGACCACTTGTTATGCCCCGTGTGTTTAAATAGGCGGCGTCTTCTTTTGTTCAGGGCCGGTTCATTGTATGTATGTTTGTTTGTATGAATGTATGTATGTATGTACATGTGTATATTGTACATGTGTATATTATATTATATATACTGTCTCGTTGTGTTATGCTGAGTTCTTCAGCGTTCAGGTTCCACGTCATGCCACGCCACCGTCAGGTTATTGTTGTTAAGTCTTTTGCTTTTGAGCTTCATGCGTTTTCCATCTAAGTGATTTTTGTGTTACTGTGTTATCAGTAAAGAATCTTTAATTGGAGACGTGTGTCAGTGTCGTGCATTTGGGTTCTCCATCCAAGTCCCCGTTCCCTCCTTCCTCCTCTTCTCCCCCACGACCACCCCCTGACACAGTAGTAAATACAGCGAATAAAATGGTACAAATATATGTTAATAATAATTTGTGGCCCTTTGCACCTGTTGTGGTTTAAATGTGGCCCTCTTGGCCTCTGAAGTTGAGTACCCCTGGCCTACAGGGAGGAGGTTGGATCACTGGAGCAGTGGTGCCAGGAGAACAGCCTCACCCTCAACGTCAAGAAGACCAAGGAGCTGATCGTGGACTACAGGAAGCAGAGAGGAGAGCACGGCCCTATCTCCATCGGTGTTGCAGTAGAGAGGGTCAGCAGCTTCAAGTTCCTCGGCCGTGCACATCTCCGAGGACCACACATGGTCTACGCACACCACACACGTGGTGAAAAGGGCCCAACAAAGCCTATATTTCCTCAGGCGTCTGAGGAAATTCAGCATGGACCCCCGCATCCTGAGAAGATTCTACACCGGCACAATCGAGAGTGTTCTTACAGGGTGTATCACCGCCTGGTATGGGAACTGTACCGCATCCGAGCGCAGAGCGCTTCAAAGGGTGGTGCGGACGGCCCAGTATATCGTTGGAGGAGAACTTCCCTCCCTCCTGGATATATACATCAAGCAGTGCGTGGCCAAGGCCAAACGCATCATAAAAGACAATGCCCACCCCAGCCATGAACTGTACTCACTTTTACCGTCAGGCAGGCCGCACAAACAGACTAAAGAGACAGCTTCCACAGTCAGGCCATCAGGCTGCTGAACAAGGGTGTATAGCATATAACAATGTATATTTTATTACATTGATTTATATATATATATATATAGCTTATTTTCTGTGCTAATATATTGCATTTTATATATATATTTTTTATTTTTATATATTTTTATAACTTCAAACTGTTTGTACTTTTAACATCTTTTTTATTCTATTCTGTTTTTTAGAACTGCTGTCTGTCATCGGGTATTGCACATAAGATTTTAACTCATTGCTTATACTTACGTATAAACTGTGAAGTGACAATAAACTTGACTTGACTTGACTTGACTTACCACCTGCTCTACCTGCTTAAAGGAATACTTTGCTTTGATTTTCCACTACGTTTCCGGCATAACATGTGGTTAGTAAATGAAAATGAACAATGATCAACCCCCCTTTATTTTACCAGTGAGTATTTGTATTATATATTCAGTATTCCAGCATGTCTGCTTTAGGGCTGTTGTTATCTGGGGCTGTTGTTCAAGTTGTTGTTCTCTGGTCATGTAGCACCAGTTCTCTTGGGCTGTTGTAAAAGGTGAATAAAGTAAATATCAAAAGTATTATAGGCCAGGCATAAAATTGTGTACATTTTTTCAAATAAATGACATGTGGGGGTCCCTGTTCACTTGTCTCTCGTCCAAGGGGTTGAAGACCCCTGATCTACAAAGTTCTTACAGTATTATCACAGTATCGTTTCAGCAGTCTGTCTGTGAGCTCCTTGGCCCAGCTCCAGGCTGTGGCTCTGGGGGTCCGTGGAGGGCTGCAGGCAGGGCCACTCCCCCAGCACCACGCGGTCAACGCTCTCTGCAGGGAGGGGGAGGACTGCTTCATAATTGCCGAAAATGAAAAAATTGTTTTGTCAGCAAAAAGGTATTCTCGCAGCACATTTCACTCACTGAAAAATAAAGTAGTTTACATGAAACACACCGTTGTGTGTGTTTGTGTGTGTGTGTGTGTGTGTGTGTGTGTGTGTGTGTGTATGATTATACACACACAGATGTTTTTTCCCCCTGATTATGTCTTTAACTAGTACAACTATTAACTACTATAACTACTATCACAGCGGGAGAGCAGGCAGCCTCTCCATCAGAACATACAGCTCCTCCAACAGATGCTACGTTTGCTACCAGGTCAGTAGCCAGTGTTAGCGTCTCCGGCTCAAGCTCAAATGAGTCTTCCGCTAGCTTAGCTGCAGCGAAAGCACGGGCTAAAGTGATGGCTGCACGTGCCCGCACAGCTTTTGTTAAGAAAGAAAACAAAATATTATTAGAAAAAGCTCGGATGGATGCTGCTCTCGCTACACTAAAGCTAGATGAAGAAATTGCAGCAGCAGAGGCAGAAGCTGAAGCTCTTGAGTCTACAGCAGCAGAATCACAGAGAGGCTCCAGACATGAAACTTTAAACATCGCAGCTCTTCCAACTCAATCTCCACAAGAAAGAACCAGCGAGTACATTGGGAGTCATTCTGGAGCGGCCTCCGAGTTTAGATCCACTGCCTCGGCACATCATCAGCCTCAGCAACACAATGCTGCAGCCGTCAACAGTGCTGCTCCCTACATCTCCAAAGCTAGGCCACATAGCTCAATCAGCCAGCTAGTGAAGCCAGATCCTGACGCAGACCCTCGCAGCTTCTACCAGGGGTTACGTCAACCACACTACTCCCCTCGCCGTGAGCAAGCCCCTCAAACCCTCTCTGCTGACCGAACAGGTTTAGGTGACATCGCTAGATTCCTCGCTCGGCGCGAACTCCTGAGCTCTGGTCTCACCGAATTTGACGATCGACCTGAAGGATACTGGGCATGGAGGTCAAGCTTCCTAAACTCCATAGAGGGAACAGGACTTACCTGCAGCGAAGAACTCGGTCTGCTAACTAAGTGGTTAGGCCCACAGTCTTCAGCACATGTCAAGAGGATTCGAGCCATCCATGTCAACGACCCAGCTCTAGGCCTACAAATGGCATGGTCTCGTCTTCAGGAGTGTTATGGGTCGTCAGAGATGATCGAGAAGGCTCTCTTAGACAGAGTAGAGAGTTTTCCTAGGTTCAGCAATAGGGACCCCCAGAAGCTCAGAGAGCTTGGCGACCTGCTACAGGAGCTATCATCTGCGCAGCGTGGGGGCAGCCTACCTGGGCTGTCTTACCTAGACACCGCCAGAGGACTGAACCCCATAGTGGAGAAGTTACCATCCTCCCTCCAAGAAAAATGGATCTCTCGAGGGAGTAATTACAAGCTACACCACCAGGTACATTTCCCACCGTTCGCCTACTTCGCCGACTTCGTCAGCAGAGAAGCCTACATCCGCAACGACCCAAGCTTCTTTCTGTCCTCTTCAGCTGCTACAGCAATGAAGCCAGACGACGCAGTGAAGACGAGTAGCCCCAGACGCTTCGTCTCCTCGCACAAGACGGAGGTCTCTTCTACGTCCGACTCTGACACTACAGAGACCCCCAGCGCTAGGCCGGATGCCAGTAGCCAATGTCCTATCCACAAAATGCCTCACCCCCTTAAATACTGCAGAGGCTTCAGAAGCAGAACCATCGAAGAACGCAAGGCATTTCTTAAAGAAGCCGGCTTATGTTTTAGATGTTGTTCAAGCAAACATCTCGCCAAAGAGTGTAAAATTGCAATCCAGTGTAAAGAGTGCAACAGTGACAGACACATAGCAGCTCTTCACCCCGGACCAGCCCCGTGGAATAGCTGGACCCACGAGCCAGTGGATGGTAGGGAGTCAGATTACGGCAGGGAGGAGAAGGGTGAGCCATCTCCTACTGTAAACAACAAGTGTACGGAGGTCTGTGGAGGAAACAGCCCACGCTCCTGCTCTAAAATCTGCCTTATCACAGTGCACCCCAAGGGACAACCGGGAAAGACAGTGACACTCACTGTCTTCCGTTGACACATATTCTCGACGATCAGAGCAACCGGTCACTTGCCAGATCTGAGTTTTTTGACCTCTTTGACCTCAAGGGCACAAACGCTCTATACACACTCCGGACGTGTGCCGGTCTCACTGAGATGTCTGGAAGGAGAGCCACGGGCTTTGTCGCACAACCTTTGGATGGAAGTCTCAACATAAATCTCCCGACTCTCATAGAGTGCAACTACATTCCCGAAGACAGGTCAGAGATACCTACCCCGGAAGTGGCAAAGCATCACACTCACCTCAAGGCCATTGCTAAACACATCCCACTACTCGACCCAGAGGCTCAGATCCTACTTCTCCTTGGCCGGCACAAAGTAAGAGACAAGCGTAACGGACCTAATAATGCACCATATGCCCAACGCTTGGATCTCGGCTGGGTCATCATCGGGGAAGCCTGCTTAGGCGCAGCACACAAATCAAAGGATATAAGTGTGTTCCGTACTCACATTCTCGAGAACCATCTCACTCTGAAAGAGAAACTCACAGTGAATGGTCCTGCAATCCCCTCAAGCTCACAGCCCGCTTGTGTTCCAGCACCATGCATTGAGGGGGACTCCTTGGGAAGTAATATCTTCCAACGCACTGAGGATGACAACAAGTTTGAGGACAAGCAGTTCATTGAGCTGGTGAATAAAGAGATGTTCCGCTCCCCTTCCACACGCCAAGACCACGTCTACCTAAGAACAGAGAGCAAGCTCTGAGTCGCTTTAACTCTCTTTGCCGTACTCTCGAAAAAAAGGCTGAGATGAAGCAACACTTCCTCACCTTCATGCAACGGATCCTCGACCAGGATCACGCAGAGTTGGCTCCATCCCTTCTTACTCCAGCTACGATTCTGTCTCAGAAAGTCTGTAGTCCTCCTCCTCCAGGGAGCTTCATTGATGCAGATCTACACCGTCAACAATGGAGAAGAGTCCAGCACTTGGCCAACACCTTTTGGGTGAGGTGGAGGCGGAAGTATCTCTCTACACTCCAGAGTCGCTCCAAGTGGCAGAAGAGCCATCCTAATGTCAAGGAAGGAGACCTAGTGCTTCTTCGAGACACTCAGGTTCAGAGAAACCAGTGGCCGATGGCTTTGGGGACAAAGGCCTTCCCTGCAAGCGATGGCAAGGTCAGAAAGCTAGAGCTTAAAGTCACCAGAGGGGGATTTCCAAGACCTTCCTCCGCCCCATCACTGAGGTGATGGTGCTCACGTCCACCTAGGGTTATATAGCCTATTAACTTCCAGATGTTTAGTCTTTAATAGTGGTATTGTGTTAAATACCAGGCAGGGAGTGTAATGTTACGTGCATTCCTTGTTTGTGTTCCTACCTATTTTCTTTCTGTTTAAGGGGTTCTAGTGACACCTATAGGCCATTAGGTAAATGTTTCCTATTTTTCTTAATTACATCGAGATTATCATTGGTTGTTAGAATTCATGTGGGTTGTTAGTCACGTGATCAGAGCAGCGCCATTTTCCAGAAAGCAAGCTAGTAATCAGCAATGTTCAAGGGCTTTCAATCTTGTTCCATCTGCCGGTGTGATCTTAAAAGAAGCTTTGTTTGTGAGTATATATTCGTTCATCTATGTATTTAGAGATTTGATGTGCTCATATTTGTTATATTTCGTAATATTTGTGTACTTTATTGATAGTTGCCCTTTGTATTGTTTACAGTTTCACACTTCAGTTACTTGACCATCTTTAATAAATGGACGTAGAAGTGCACGTCCGTAACGAACTTTGGGCTCATCATTGAAGTCATTGGATCAAGTTGAAGGTGTTTAGCTATCTGAATACTAGAATACTAGAGCTGTTGTTCCAACTGTTGTTCTCTGGTCCAGTTTATATTTGTATTGTACTTCATAGATAGCACCATTTTATGGAAAGCCCTACTTTATACTGGAAAATACTTCTTTAAACATTCCTAAACTTACAAATAACCTGGTTGCACTCATCAACTACCTGTGTCCGGAGGAGCTCAGACAAAGTCACTTGGTGTCATGTATCAGGGTCGACTGCTACAGTGACCCATGTTTTCCTTTGGAGAAAGCGCCGCAAACATTTCAGGGCGGAGATGCGCCTGACCTGGCAGCACAGTCCACAAAGCCAAAGAGTGTATTGAATTGCAGCTGATTGTGTTTGTAATGTATTAAACATGCTGTGTGCTAATGAGTCGAATGTGCCTCTTTGGGTCATTGTGCTAATAAACTCCCATCCAATACAGAGGTGAAGGTGGAAAAACCTTTTACCAGACAACTGTCTGATAAAAAAAAATGTGTCAGTCAACTAAAATATATCAACGGAGCCCCTATATTTATCTTGTACACACAAGTTATTTTGTGTTCTGATAACAAGGTAATTTAGCTTTGAGGACCACTGGGATAAGTTGCGTTAATGAGTTTGTTGCTTTCTCAAATAGGCTATTGTAGCAGACGACGCTGCCACCAGGCATTAAAATGGCAACTTGAGGGCTCCTTCCGAAGACAAGGACACAGGGGGATGAGGAATCTGGTTTCTTGCAAGAGTTTGAATCATTGTGAACAGATGGTACATGCTAGAGCTCTTCTCCTCGAGTGTGTGTGGTGGTGGCTGACACCAACCACACAAACTCAAGGAAGAGGAAGATTCATTGCTTTATTTTGACAGTCAATTTGCTATATTTTTGGTGGGTGAGCTCAGTGAATATTGCTTTTCACTACTGGCTCGTGTTCATGCCCCCCTAAAAAGAACATTCATTCATGCAGTCAGACATTTAGCAAAACTGATTTTACAAAAACAAAAGTCTATATTTTATAATAGGGTCTTAATTTGCAAAGAGAATAACTGGTAAACATAAGCTACAAGGTGTTCTATTAGCATCAGTCATCAGTCCTGACTCACCAGCTGAGGTGATATAACACTTTTTAGTTTGTGTGCGGTCACAGTGAACTGAAAGCCAACGGTCTGAGGGCACTAAGAAGCTAGAAGAGGAACACAGTTCTCCTGTCGAAAGAGATGACCCAATCTGAGTGTCATCAGAAGAAGCTTAACAACCTCCTCCAGATCACAGTGAACAGACCAATGTAGAGCAACAAAACCAACTGTCCTGATATATGTTACTAAATAAGTGCAGTATGTGAAAGCAGAAACATTTTTTTATTTCATGCTGTTTATGTTGATAAATCAATGTATGAGCAGACAACCTCATTTAGCTTTTTTAGGCCTAATGCATTTAATGATATTTCAAAATAAAAAAATGTATCACTTTGTAAATTAGTTAATTGCTGAGTTAATTCAAAACAATACTTTAGTTTCATTCTTAGTCAGATTGTTTAGCTTTTAGATAGCTTTTTGTCCTCTATCAGATGGGGGAGGACATTGATTAGCACAGAGAACAAAGGAGGTACATTCCACCCATCACCTTTCTCGATGTCTGACTTGGGCCTGTCTCACCTGACCTTTTTGATCAAGTTTTGATCAAACATGCAAACACGCGTCTTTCAGGTCGATGGATGATAACCAGTCACCTGGAAGCACAGAACAAAGCGGTGATGTGTGAGTCAGCATCCTCAACTTCTCAGGTAGTTGTTTAGGTCCTGTAGATCTAAAATAGCTAAAGGCAAGTGAGTAAAGTAACAGTGAGTGTCCCGCACTGGGCTCGATCTCACGACCTCCGGCATGAGAGGCGGGGCTCTGACGTGAGAAGCTAAAGCCCACGGGATCTAGCTCAATCACTAGAACGTCATTTAGGTGTTGTGGAGTGAGGTTTACCACTGCCCAGCACCACCTGCTGGCGTCTCCGCTGCCCGCAGTCACTCTGGAGCTAGAGTGGATTGCCTGGCAACCAAAAGGTGGCTGGTTCTCTGGCTTCTGTGTTGAGGTGTCCCTGAGCAAGACATCTAACCCTAACTGCTCCTGACGAGCTGGCTGTTCCCTTGCATGGCTAACACCGCCGTCCGTGTGTGAATGTGTGTAAATTTGAGGCAGAATTGTAAATCTTAAACTGGAGGATTGAATAATCTTTATTGACCACATTCATGTACACACACAGTGGCATTTGTTTCTCTGCATTTAACTCATCCTAGTATTAAGAGCATTAGGCAGCTTTTTATACATACAGCGCCCGGGGAGCAGTGAAGGGGTCTGGTGCCATGCTCAAGGGCACCTCGGCAGTGCCTAGTTGTTTCAGGTATTTGTACCGACAAACTTCTGAATCCCAAGCCTGTCCAGTTTGAGTGAACAGGAGCTTAAAAAGCGCTCTATGAATGCAGTCCATTTACTATTTATTGTATGTTTTGTTTTGGCCTTTTTCAACACCCTTCAGGCACATGGATCACTGATCCAACCCCCAAGCACTCACACAGATGCCACCGACTGTCAAACTCCTCTCACCTCTTATGTAAGTATATTTGTGTTGTAATAACTATCGGTTAACCCTTCCCTACTGAGTTTCAGTCCACTCCTGGACTTCAGCCGGGACATGAGAATGTGCACATAAAACAGAATTCAGCTGCTGTCTAGTCAGTTGAATCCAAACCTCACTGTAACCAAGTCCTGTTGTGACAAAAATGACTCAATCGTGTTTTATTCACAGACGTTCTATAAAGAAATGCTGACACAAGCGACTACTGGTAAATATATATTTTTAGTAGACTTAAATGCAATTTGAATGAAGTGAAACAAAAGTACACTTGAACAAAACAATACAATTAGTGTATTGTTTAGGTCAAGGACAAAAACATACTTTTCACAAGTTCAGTTCAGTCTACTATGAATGTTTTGGACTTTTTATTGGCACACTAGAATACAACTTCAAAAATACTTGTTTTTGTAAGTATTCTTAAATGCACTTTCAATGAGGTGCTTGGGGAGGGGCCTGCAGAGCAACTGGTTGAGTGTGCAGGCGTTAATCAGGCAGGCTGCCATTGGTGAGGCTGTGAGCCACGACACAATCCGGAGGCTGAGAGATCTGGTTGGTATCCCCTTGCCAGCCTACACACACACAGGCCATTAAGTCACATTTAAACCTCCTGTGCTGTTCGGACCAAAATTGAAAAATAAAAAACATCTAGAAAGTATACTTTTAGAGTAATTCTCTACTATGAAACATATTTGCTTATTTAGTGAAAGAAACATTTAAACATTTAAATGAAATGGACCCCCCCTTATGTGGTCCTCACACCTCTGCTGTTTGGTTATTGGATGGGGAGGCTGAAAGGGGTCAGAAGTTAAACTTAATACTAAGAAGAGATTTATTTAGGTAAATGTGAGCCATATTGGAATTTCCTAGTCAACATTGCATTTTGAATGTGAATGAATTACAGACTACATGTCATGGTCCCTATGTCCCTTGGTCCCCTATGTCCCTATGTACTCCAGTGGTGTTTTGTTGGTAAGTACCCCATGGAGCTGGACTACATATTAGAGTATAGGCCAGCATTTATGCACTTCTTCCCTTCTTGGGGTTTGAGACCAGGGTTGTGGTGAAGGTGACCTTAGATGACTGAGGAGCCCTATTCTTTGTGGTTAATGGTGTACTTATTGACGCCAACATGGTCAGTGCAAGTATCATTTATTATTCAAAATTCATTGATACAAATAAAATGACAGACTACATCATAGGATGGAATAGACTACACAAACACACACACAAACACACACACACATGGTTCCAAAATAAAGTTTATGTTCGATATAACTCCTTTTCCTAAGGCCAGGTGAGGCTGATTTAACCAGCCACCAACCACACACACTCAACAATAAGTACTGTATATACCACTAAATGCAAAAGTAGTGCACATATCTCTGCCACATCAAAAAGTCCCCTTTTCCCTAAAGGCTAAACAATCCCTTGCTTAAAGCAACAGTTCTTCACCATTTCTTCCAGTCCATGTGATAAATCATTTACCATTATTTACGAATCCAGATCCAGGATTCGGATCTGTGGGGTCCGGATTTGCATCCCGATATTTCCCTGAATGTTCTTAAATCGTAATTTGCATTCCACCTCAAGTGTTATGCAAATATACATAAACAAACATGCACATATCATTCACCAATCACTTTATTATTATGTTTATGTTAATTTTGTATTTGATAGTGTAATTCCCTCTCATGCAATGATGACAGCAATGCGTTCTTTATGATACTGGTAGGATTTATTCAAATCCAGACCGTGAGAACTGTGAAACACACACATGAAATACAATAAATCACAGATCAAACAATAACAACATACATCCATATTTGTTGGAGCCAGATTCAGTCCTTATTATTTATTTATTTATTTTGTTTGATATATGAAGCAATATTGTTTGGAAAACGGTTGAAAATTAACTTGATTGATAACACCTTTTATTTGTTATGATTTGGATGCGTGTTGCTTCGACAACGTGGAGGCGTGTCTGGTCCAGCCCATTTTGAACCGGTGATTGCAGCACCTGAGCGTGTGAACCCGCTTTTATCAATGAGGCCGGTTCCCTAGTAAAACACGACACTGGAAATGCAAGGCACGCAGCCCAGATGGTTTTTGACCGTCGCAAGCGCTACGGATATTGGAACTTTAGAAATAGGAAACCAGGACACCATGCAATGGGAATAAGCCAGCACACCTCCACGTCGTATGGTAAGAACCCATCCACGCTAAACAAAGCTTCAAGTAAATGACAATAAATACCCTTTTCTATAAACCAAACAAATTCATCTCTGCTGTTTTCTTACGGAAAAGCGCATGCGCGCGTCAACCAAGGCTGTGGATTCCACAATATTATTCGTCTCTTAGTGTCACATGTCTTTACAATATTGTTAACCAAAATGAACTTAACCTACAAAACACATTAAGTCCTTCTGCAATAATAATAATAATAATAAACTCACTTAGCAAACATTTCATTAGCACTTTAGCTACCTGGCTTGGGCCTACACACAGCTAACAACCACAACACCAAACGTACCTTATTGGCTGCATGCAATAAGAGAGGAAATTATGGGGACTTTACTGACTGAACTGACTGACTGAACTGACTGACTGTGACTGAACTATCTCTTAAATAAGGAGATTTTTGACACACGTGCGTCGGCATAAAACGTCCCCGGACACTGTGCGCTTCAACCATTAGTTCCGCCCTTAATCTACAGCATTTAGGTAGGAACCAAAAACTGGTAGGAACCAAAAACTCAAACTGAACACAGAGGCAGTTACACTCCCACCAAACATATCAATTGTATATGATTTTACAATGACTTAGAGCCAACATACTGCATAGAAAGTAAACAAAACTAAATACAATAACTGGCCTCCACAGGAAAGGTCACCTCCGACTGCGCCTGGAGGGAGACAGATAGAGAGAGAGAAAGAACTTCAGTCTGCTTCCACCAGCGTCACTGTCTTATGGATGGGCCTCTCCAGGTGGACAGGTTTAGAGATGCGCTTTCCTTTCTTATCAAAGGTTGAGTCGCTGATAAGCAACTTAAGTCTTCGCACTCTCCCATCTTTCCCTGGGTACACTTCGACAACCTTCGCCATCCTCCACTGGTTACGTGGTGTGGCATCATTTTGTAGGAGCACAACGTCATCGACCTTTGCGTTCCTACGATCTTTGGTCCGCTTCTGTCTCTGTTGGAGATTTAGGAGGTACTCCTTCTTCCATCTTGTCCAGAAGTGGTTGGATAAGAGTTGAACTCGACGCCATCTTTTGCGGAGGTACAGATCTTCCTTGACGAACTTTCCAGGAGGTGGAGCGAGGATTGTGGACTTCATGGTCAGGATGTGGTTTGGTGTCAGGGGCTCTGGACTAGCTGCATCATTGAGACAATCAGTGGTCAGAGGTCTGCTGTTTACAACCGCCATGACTTCATACAGGAACGTTCGCAGAGAGGAGCAGTCAAGTTGTGTGGCTGACTGTTCTAGAATGGACGTCAAGACACTTCTGATGGTGCGTATTTGTCTTTCCCAGACACCACCCATATGACTTGAAGCAGGGGTGTTCATGATGAACTCGCATCCAAGTTCCTTGAACTCTTCCTGATCCATCTCTTTCAGTGCTTCAGCGAACTCTCGTCTTGCTCCGACGAAGTTTGTCCCTTGATCGCTTCTTATCTGGCGCACTTTTCCACGAATGGCGATGAATGAACGCAGAGCGTTAATGAAGGCATCCGTGGTCAAGTCTCGAGCATTTCAATGTGAACAGCCCTGGAACACATGCAGGTAAGTAACAATCCGTAACGCTTTAGCTCTTTCCTTCTTTCCTTTACGTAGAATGGTCCAAAGCAGTCCATCCCGCAGTAGGTGAATGGAGGAGCTGTTTCCATTCGGTCCTCCGGGAGGTCTGCCATTCTTTGCTGTTCAGTGCATCTTCTGAACTTCCTGCACATAGTGCACTTGTAGATATGGGATGATACTGCCTTGCTGCAGCCTAGTATCCATATGCCATTGGATCGGAGCGCATTCATGGTCATCCCTCGTCCCTGGTGGTGCACTCTCTCATGATAGTGCTTGACGAGTAACACCGACACATGACTTTTGGAAGGACCGCTGGATGCTTCACCTGTGGGTGTAAGGTGCCGTGAGTTAAGCGACCTCCAACTCGGAGGACACCTTGGTCATCCAGGAATGGACCTAACCGGTGCAACTTATTGGCTCTGCCCTTGACTGGTGTCTCCTTGTGACTCTGGAGTAACTGTATTTCTTGTGAGAAGGTTGCTTCTTGAACCATCTTGATTATGGTCAGCTCCGCTTCTCTCCTTTCCTCTAAACTGGTGGCTTCACAGGACTTTGGCTTGAGACCTTTAATTTCTTTCACGTGGCGCTGGAGTCTGGCGATAGCTTTCACCATTCTGGACCAGTCTGAAAACTTGTGTAAGCGATCTAGTAGCGACCTGACTTCTTTCACCTGGGTGTTGAGAACCTGGGCCTTCTTAAGTTCAGGGTTGTCACTTGCGATCTCTCCCACCTTTACTTCTCCACTTGGTAACTCTTTCTGCCAAAGAAAGTCTGGGCCTGTGAACCAGTTAGAGGATATCAGTTGCTCTGCTGTGAGACCTCTTGAGGCATGGTCGGCTGGATTCTCTTCCGAAGCCACATAACTCCATTGTGTAGACTCTGTGCTTTGCTTGATGCGTTCTACACGATTTGCCACAAACACATGAAATCTTCTGGCTTCATTATTGATGTACCCAAGGACAACCCTTGAATCAGTCCAGAAGACTTCTTGTAGGCACTCTACGTCCAGTTCTTTCTTGAGCATGTCACTGGTGCGGACAGCTACAACTGCTGCTGACAGCTCAAGCCTTGGTATGGTTGTGACCTTAGTAGGGGCAACTCTTGACTTTCCCATTACTAAGGAACAGTGGACTTCACTTGACGTACTCTCTGCTCTGAGGTACGAGCACTCTCCATATCCCGACACACTGGCATCGGAGAAATGGTGAAGTTCGTAATGTTGGACCTTGAAGCTTGATGGAACGTAGCATCTTGGAATCTTCACACCAGCCAGATTTTGTAGGTCTTGGAGCCAGCATTCCCACAGAGGTCGTAAGTCATCAGGTAAGGTGTCATCCCAACTGAGCTTGTCACGACACATCTGCTGCAGGATCTGCTTTCCCACCAGGATGAAGGGCGCCACAAAACCCAGAGGATCGTATACCGAAGCGACCGTGGACAAGACTCCTCTTCGGGTAAGTGGATTCTCTTTGACGATCACCCTGAACTGGAACTCATCGGAAGACACGCACCACTGCACACCGAGTACTCTTTCCATGTGCAGTTCACCCAGTGCCATGTCTTTGTCTCTGGGAGCTTCAGCACACTCTTCTTTTGGGATAGTGGCTAGGACTTCCTTGCTGTTCGAGATGAACTTATGCAGCCGGAGTTTGCCTGTGCTGCAAAGCTCTCTTGCTTCTTTCACCAGCTGGATTGCTTGGTCTTCAGATGCTACACTTGACAAACCGTCATCAACGTAGAAGTTCCTTTGGATAAACTTTATGGTGTCTTCACTAAAGTTTCCTCGTCCTTCGGCAGCGATGTGCTTCAGTCCATAGTTTGCACAGCCAGGTGACGAAGCTGCACCAAACAAGTGGACTTTCATCCGATAGATGGAAGGTTGGTCTTCAAGATTTCCATTGCCCCACCAAAGAAATCGTAGGTAATCTTGGTCTTCTGCCTTGACATGGAACTGGTGGAACATGCGTTCTATGTCACACATGATTGCCACAGGACCTCTTCGGAAGCTATACAGAACTCCCACTAAGGTGTTTGTCAACTCTGGACCCGTCAGGAGATAGTCGTTCAAGGATGTCCCTTACTTGGCGGAGCAATCGAAGACAACACGTATCTTCCCAGGCTTTTGTGGATGATACACCCCATGATGTGGGATATACCAAGCTGGAGCTTTGTAGATGTCTTCCTCTGGGACCCTTTCTGCATCTCCGCGGGTTATGGTCTCATCCATGAAGGTCTTGTAGTCTTTGTGGTACTGATCGTTTCTTCTCAACTTCCTTTCTAGGCAATTGAGACGATGGATAGCACAGATCTTGTTATCAGGTAAGTTAGGCCTTTCCTTCTTGAATGGCAGCGGCATTTCATAATGACCGTCGCTCTTTAACTTGATGCCCTTCTCCATTTTCGACAGGAACCTTAGATCCTCTTGAGAGATGGGGCTGGCTTCTGACACTCTTTCAGCGAAGTCAGACTCCAGCATCTTTATGACATCTGCAGGTAACACAACTTCTTTGATCTGTGTTCTACAGACATAGTGCACTTCACTTGTGAGGTCTGAAGAGGACGGTAGACCTGGCGTCACTTGCTTCACAATGACTTGGTGACTGATTCCGATTGTATTTCCATAGTTGAGACACGGGTTACCATATCCCACCACACTCCAGCCCAAGTCTGTTCTCTGAGCAAACGGCTGATGTTCCTCACCAGTCACCACTTGTTTTGGAACGAGGGCTTGAGCACAGTTGTAGCCAATTAACAGGCCGACATCACAGCTTTGCTGAGGAGCGATCTCATCTGCAATGTGTTCAAGATGAGGCCATGCCTTCGCTGTCTCTGGTGTGGGAATATGGTCTCTGTTTGCAGGGATAAACTCTCTTGAGTAAGTCACTGGCAGAGTGATTATCTTGTCTGAATTGAATCCTCTTACTTGTAGACCTGTCAGCTTCCAACAGGTCTCCACACTGGCTTCTTGAAGCCAGTGTGGAGAGCTTTAGCTGAACTGGTTCACCTTTTGTGTTGAGAGCCTTTGCTGTCTCTTCGAGGATAAAGGTTGTGTCACTTTGTGTATCGAGGAGTGCGTACACCAGAACCTCACGACTTGGCTCACCTGTAGATGACACCCACACTGGAACTATTGTGGATGTATGAGTGTAACCATCATTCTGGATGACTCTAAATGCTGTCGCCTCACGTGATGGTCTCTATTATATATTTTAGTGACGTGTCCATCCAGCAGGTCGTCTGAGCTCGGTGCACACAGCGCTTGGTTAGCTTCATTAGCAACATTTTTCCACTTCTCATAGACCACACTGAAACGATGTGCAACTTTTCTTATTTGCTCATCATGCAGTTCTTGACCCTTTTCCGTCAACATGCGGACTCTTTGGCCTCTTCGTGGCTCTTCTGAGGAAGCGGGGTTGCTAACTATTGTGCCTTCTTCCCTTTGTGGTTGCACGGTTGTGCTGTGCTGCAGCAACTCTTCATTTGCACCCTCTTTGTCAGGTGCTTGTGCCTGCATGTCTGTGCAATGTACATCCACAACAACCACACGCTGGCTGCCACTCTCAGACATCTTTACTTGGTTTAATGTTGTTAATCACTGCTCTCTGATGCTGTCTTATGGAGCATTAAGTTCTCACTGTAATTCCCTCTCATGCAATGATGACAGCAATGCGTTCTTTATGATACTGGTAGGATTTATTCAAATCCAGACCGTGAGAACTGTGAAACACACACATGAAATACAATAAATCACAGATCAAACAATAACAACATAAATCCATATTATTTCTACTTCGTCTCTTAGTGTCACATGTCTTTACAATATTGTTAACCAAAATGAACTTAACCTACAAAACACATTAAGTCCTTCTGCAATAATAATAATAATAATAAACTCACTTAGCAAACATTTTGTTAGCACTTTAGCTACCTGGCTTGGGCCTACACACAGCTAACAACCACAACACCAAACGTACCTTATTGGCTGCATGCAATAAGAGAGGAAATTATGGGGACTTTACTGACTGAACTGACTGACTGTGACTGAACTATCTCTTAAATACGGAGATTTTGACACGCGTGCGTCGGCATAAAATGTCCCCGGACACTGTGCGCTTCAACCATTAGTTCCGCCCTTAATCTACAGCATTTAGGTAGGAACCAAAAACTGGTAGGAACCAAAAACTCAAACTGAACACAGAGGCAGTTACAGATAGTATTCTTATAGTATTGTGTTTTACAATTGTATACTGCGGGAGGGAATGGGGAGTAAGCATGCCATTGTACTTCAAATCAAATCAAATCATCTTGAAATTTGTTAGAAACTTTGTGAAATATTACACAATATGTGACTTTTTTTTGCAAATGTAGGCAACATTGCCATATGCCCCTTACTGCTCACTCCCACCCATACCAAGATGGCCCATGTTGGCCGTCAGCTGAGCCACAGTCCCCCCAGCTCTATCGGCCCCGGGGTCTGACTGGAGCACTGCTTCCAGGATGCTCCTGTACAGACTTATGAAGTCGTCACTGGGCAGTATCTCCTCCGGTTCCTTCTCCTGTAGCTGCTTCACCCGCTGGTGCACCAGCCTGCCCTGGAACAACCTGGACAAACCCGTCTGGGATTAATAAAGTACTGTCTTATCTTATTTTAAAAGTACATTCTGTTGACACCTCTCACAACTTACTCACAAATGTGTACCTGTTACAGTGCTTCACTGTATCACTGTTACAATACCACAGTCTTGAAGTGTAACTTTTGCTTATTTTGGTTATGTAATGTCATTTGCGTGGTCAAAGGAGCTCTTCTGTAACTATAGAAACAGTAAAGGCTATGTGATGGTGTAACTATGGAAACAGAACAGCACTGGCTAAGTGATGGTAGCTATGGAAACAGTACTGGGTAGGTGATGGTGTAGCTATGGAAACAGTACTGGGTAGGTGATGGTGTAACTATGGAAACAGTACTGGGTAGGTGATGGTGTAACTATGGAAACAGTACTGGGTAGGTGATGGTGTAACTATGGAAACAGTAATGTCTCACCAGGCAAAGTGGGGTTTGGGGAGGGGCATGCAGAGCAACTGGTTGAGTTCCCAGGTGTGAATCAGGCAGGCCTGCCATTGGTTGAAGCTGTGAGCCACGACACAATCCGGAGGCTGAGAGATCTGGTTGGTTTCCCCTTGCCAGCCTACACACACACAGGCAAGCACACATAGTGAGTGTGTGTGTTAGCAAGTAAGCACAACTTTAGTTCAAACAGCAACGTTCCAAAGTACTTGACCAAAAGAAAGCCTAAAAAATACAGCAAAACAGCATGGACAGATAACAACATTGTTAAGCAACAGTGTTTAAAAACAACGCTATTTTTAGCTTTGGTCGAGGGACAACCGAACATTTATGGAGCTTAACAGTGTAGTTATAACAACCCAAGGGGAACTAGCCTATATTATTGGACATACTGTATGAATAATATATTTTTAAAATAATTTTGCCATTGAATTTAATTATTTTTAATGATCTTTTCTGTTGACTTTTATGTAAATGGTCATCATTGTTACAGGTGTGTTTATTTTCATTTGTTTTCATGTATATTATCCCAGTGTGTGTGTGTGTATATGTGTATATGTGTGTGTGTGTGTGTGTGTGTGTGTGTGTGTGTGTGTGTGTGTGTGTGTGTGTGTGTGTGTGAGTGTGAGTGTGAGTGTGTGTGTGTGTGTGTGAGACCACAGGTGCCCTCTACCTGTGGTCAATCCTTTCTGTCTGTTCAGCTCTCCTTGGATCATGACCATCAGCAGAGCTTTGAGCAGCTTCAGGTCGGGTTTGGCCCTCCTCAGCCAGTAGCAGGTCACGGCCACCGGGAGGCGCAGGTGAGGCGGTACTCCCTCCATCGTCTCTTGGTTCACGCCCAGCGACTCCAGACACACCTTCAGCCGCACAGTGCGGTCTGCCTGTGGAGTGAGAACAAACCATTTAAACATTTAAAGGACAACCAAACCCCAACACCACTTGTGGCATATGATATCTTCTCTTTATAGGTTAATCACAAGTTGTTGTTGCATACATAATACAGATGATTTTGAGGCTTTCACCTACTATAGTTAAAATTTGAACAAGGAAGAAGACAGACGACCAGGTTTAGCTGTGCCTACTTCATGGCATTGTTTATCGCAAAGTACCACACTATTTAAGGGGTTATTTACACATGCATACTCCACTAGAGGCAGTTTCACCTTTTTTTAATTAGATTTAAAGGGGTCATATTTTGCTTTTGTGGTTTTTCCCTTTCCTTTGGTGTGTTGTATAGCTTTTAGCCATGTAACACATTTGTCTAAGCCCTCCTTAGTGTGGCCTTAAAGAGACAGGAGCTAAAACAAAGCGTTTCAGACAGTGTGAAAGAGGTTCTGCAGCGATGTACCATATGAGAATACTGTGGTTTTTGAACATTAAAGCATGTGAACTTATTCTAGTGGAACCCCCAAATGGAAGAATGACAAATGAGCATAATATGACCCCTTTTAAGAACATGACATGCTAAACAAGATGCATCTGGTTCAGTAAATTAAACTTAATGATCTATGGGTTTCTTTCCTACAATATTGGCTGCAAATATAATCAATGAATCAACCATCCATCTGTTATCCATTTAATGAGATCCAGCATGAGTCAGTAGACCTACCTGGGGCAGAGAGTCCAGCCGCAGCCCTTGAGTGGCTCCTTGGACCACTGGTTGCACCGTGACCGTGTGGAAATCTAGACCGTCCCAGTCCACCTCCTCCACCCCGCTTCGTCCCAGAGCCGGCAGCAGGCCGTACAACACCTGCCGGATGGGCTGCGAAACAAGGTTGGAGCTCGGTAGTTTGCCAGACTCAACCGGTTTGGGCAGGTTCCTCCTCCCATGCAGCAGCACGTCCAGCTCTGCACCGCTCAGGTCTCCTTTGGCCAGCGACGCACAGACCCAGTCAGGGACCCAGGTCACCTCTTTGGGCAGTGACAGTGCAGCCCCCTCAGTGAAGAACCCCTGTAGAGAGGAGCTGGGGAGCCGGTATTCCAGCGTGGCCTTCTCCACCTTCGACAGGAGCATCGTCTGCTCCTGTCTACTCACGTTGGGCATGAGTGTCATCGCTGCTCTAATGGCGTCTTCGGTCGTCTGGAAGTGTCTCAGCCAAATCAGGAGGCCCTCAAGGCTTGCGATCCTGTAGTTCTTCCTCCTTCGTCCATTAAGGAATTTGATCCACTTAATTTCTCTGAGCTTCACGTAGTCGTTCCCGGCCAACGTGGCAAAGGCAGGCAGGAGCTGGTCGTTGATGTTGAAGAAGGAACAGAAGCGTGATGTGGTGTATCGCTTGCAAGGGATGTAACTATCCGCCGCTTCCCACTGGAAGTCGCCGTGGCGCAGAAATCCCGCCGGAAGGTCAAAGATGTAGAAGTCAGTGGCATTAGACAGGACAGGGCAGCGCCACTCGCTTGCCAGGGCAGCTAGCTCGCGGATGGCCTCTCCGATACACTTGACCAGCGGCACCTCCATGTCGATCAGTGTCTGTTGAAACACCAACTTGGTGAGAATGGGAAGGATGTTCTCATTCGTTCCTGTCTGAGCGGCACTATGGCTCCTCTGGACCAAGACCCTCCCCCGTTCCATTTTAGTTTTCTGTTTGATTTTGCTGATACTCGAGCCTCCGTTCACCACCACGTACGGTTTGATTCCACATTTTTTCAGAGTTGTGAAGAAAGACTGGACATAGGTCTGGAAGGCCAGGTACTGCCCGCCATGGTTCCGCTCCAGCTTGGATTTGAAGAATAGGGCGTAGACCAGGTTGTTGCCGTCTATTAGCAGCTTGCTGTCCCTGAAGCGGATGTCTTCATAGATCTGGCTGTTGTCCTCCAGCAGTGAGTACAAGCCTTCCACCCCCATGCTGACTGAATCCTCTGAGTTTCTCACCCAGAGGAGCCCAATGTCCTTTACATATACACACACACACACACACACACTGAAGGAGTGGCTTCTGAGTGCTCGTTCTAAGTTTCGTTTTCCTGACAAACAGATGTAACGATACTGTGGAAATAAAGCTGTACTGGACTGAATGTGTAAGTGCATGCGTTTACCTGAAACGATACTGAGATAATACTGTAAGAACTTTGTAGATCAGGGGTCTTCAACCCCATGGACGAGAGACAAACAGAACAGAGACCCCCACATGTGATGCCTGGCCTATAATCACTTTTATGTTTAGTTTATTCACCTTTTATTTATCCATATTAACCTATCTATATACTGGGTTATTAGCCTATATGTGTTTATGATTGATGAAACGTTCATGCATGATTTATGCATGCATTATTATTGGTTATTATTATGTGGCCTCGGCCAGGCCTTGAGCTCGAGGCCTCGTTACTGTTTCAAATGTATCCATTCTGCTTCACCTATTATCAAAGTTAGCAATAAGTATGTAAGTTAGTAATGTTATGCTAGTTATTGATAAACCTTAATTTTGCAACCAAGACCAAACTGCAGCGTTTATTTAACACATAGCATGCTAGACAGTTTTTGATTTGGTTGTTTCTTTCCCTCCAACAGCAGCTGTTCACGTTATGTTAGACTAGGTTAGACTGGAAATCATTCATTTTGTAAGTAGCTTTTGTCAAACGAGCTTATTATTGCCTAATAATGCTTGTTGTTTACTCAATATAATTGTTATTTCTTTAATTCTCAAAAATAATTTAGGTGAAAATTGTCAAGAACGTGATGACAGCCTGGACATACAAGGCCATGTACTGCCTCTGTTTGAGGGGATTTAGACTGGAGAAGAACCTAAACCAACACAGCAGCTGTCTGTATCCGTGGAATTAGAAACGTTCCATCAGTGGCGTCATTTCAACAAAAGCCTTCCTTCTAGTTCCCTCAATATCATTTTTGTTAGTTTTTAATTCTCAAAAATAAATTTGGTTAAAATTGTCAATTATTATGACAACAATAAGCGGACCCCCTGCAGTACCTCTTCGAACCCACTAGGGCTCGTGGACCCCTAGTGATACAACAGACAGCGTCACATAATGTCCACATAAAATATAATGCACATTGTTGTATTAATATTAGTTATGCTAAATAACTGCAAACAATTCATGTTCACAATGCATCAATTAGGAATTACTAGAATGCTTTTCCTGTCCGTCTCTCAGCCTGCCTCATGGCGTATCTGTCTAAGGTATATCTGACTGTGTGTATGTATGTATCTGTCTGTCTGATGGTCTGCTGCTCTGTCTCTAGATCTATCAGTCTGTATGTGTGTTGTCCCAAACCATTGCCGTTATAATCGCTGTAGTTTATCGGTAGCAGAAGACACAAGTCGTGTTGACAAGTTTTATTTCAAAAAGAGATGACACAGAGTACAAAACAACACACAACACAACTTTCCAACGAGTTTGGCTCTACCCAGGCCCCTTTTAAAATCTCCTTTACATGTCTACGCACATCCTCGAGCACACACATTTGACTCACTCATATATTAAGTGTGTTTCTACTGCGTTAATAAAAGCAGGGAGTAATATCTTCAACTGAATACCTCCTCCTATAGGGTGCACACCAAACGCACAGCCGTGAAAACCATCCAACCTATCCACAATACACATGGGGCCGATCATGGCTCCACGTCTCGGCAAGACTCGATGATTAACCTAGCATTTGACTGAGCGTAGCGTCCGCTTCTTGACGGCTAACAGACATAGCCGCTGATTCAAGATTTGATCCAGACTAGGGGGGAGGGTTCTGTTGATGATGATTATGATGATGATGATGATGATGATGATGATGATGATGATGATGTGGGTCCCCGTGGAAACCAATAGTTAGCGATATTATTCCACCACCTATTTCAATGGTTTCACCTTTGACCCTTTGTCCTGAGAGTCCAGAGAGAGAATGTCTGTCAGAAAGACTGGATATAGAGACTGTGGCTACATATGTAGTAGGCCTTTATATGCACTATGTCTGTCAAACGACTGTAGCGACTGTACGGCGCGACTGTAGGTATCTTAGGGTCTCCAGGTCACAGGGTCACAAGGTCACAAGGTCACTTGGTCCAGGTGTCTCCGAAGGACTTCAGGAGTTGGACTGGTGGGTTCCTTCTTGGACTCCTGAACTCCTGAAGTCCTTCATGCTGCTTCTCACCCTGAGCCGCTTCTTGCCGTGAACCAGGTACAGCGAGAAACCGGAGACGAGTGAACGGAGGAGAGCCCAGAGTTCCTCAAGTTAGAAACCAGACGCAAAGAGTTGAAGAGCAGCGTGAGAGGCCTGCCGGGAACCAGAAACTACGACAAGTCGCTAAAAGAAGACGGTCGACGAGATACGACGCTACACAACTTGAATATAGAACTATACAACGTGTTTTCACCACCCTGGGCTCACACCCTGGGAGACCCCAGTGAAGCCCAAGCGTTCGCTAGGCGTTAGGTATGCGTTAGCTAGGCGTTAGCTAGGTGTTAGCTAGGCGTTCGGTTCGTCGGCGCGGTATGCTCCACACCCTCTACAGGTGGTAGCTTTGTGTTACGTCCGGAAAACAAATCTCAATGCACAAATAATATCGACGTCATTGTTAATGGAGTGAAAGGGGCGGAGCATCAAAAGCTTTTGTAACCACGGACGGCGCTGACCAGGTGCTCCTGAAACGCACTGCTTGATCTAGTCTAGATCCGAGAACTTAGAACCCTTCTCTGAGAACTCTCAAAACATAGAGCCCCTCAGACTGCCTGCAGATTGCGGTGTCTGTTGCAACACTGAAAGGTCATGTGGTCGCGATCCCGGGTGAGGTCCGGGGCAGGTCACCTGACCCAACCCAACGTTGTCCTCCATAAAACCCAGGCTGGAAGGGTGGTGGGAGTTCCTCTTCTCTCCCACCCCCTCCATCTGGTCTCTCTCTCTCTCTCTCTTCCCTCCTTTCCCACAGCACCCAGGGCTCTCTCGTCCCTGGGATCTCATGCTGGCGTCTTATTGGCTGTCGCTCTCTCCCAGCAGCCAATAGGTGGTCATGCTGCCCTTGCCCTTGACACTGATGTTACCACGGAGCTCCAGCTGGAAGCTGCTGAACTCCTGCAGCACCTCTCTGGCGGCTGAAGACACGTGAATCTTCAGGGCTGTAAGCACACACACACACACACACACTTTTTTATAAGAAACATATACTATGTTCTAATCTGTGTATAAGTAGTAAGTATGTATAATTAGTGTGATTTTTGAGTGTGTGTGTGTGTGTGTGTGTGTGTGTATGTGTGTGTGCTTGTTTGTGTGTGTCTATGTATGTGTGTGTGTATGATTATACACACACAGACAAGATGCTATAAATATTGCCAAAGTGTGTTTTTTCCTCCTGATTATGTCTTTAACTAGTACAACTATTAACTAATATAGCTACTATTGATTGTTCATTCTAGTTTTATAGTATAACCATCATTCATTCCTTATCCTCATCTTCCTCTTATCTTTCATATCCTCCTCATCTCCTTATCCTCATCTTCCTTTTATCCTCATTATCCTCCTCATCTCCTTATCCTCATCTTCCTCTTATCCTCCTTGTCCTCCTCATCTTATCCTCATCTCCTTATCCTCATCTTCCTCTAACCCTCCTTGTCCTCCTCGTATCTTTATAACCATCTTCCTATTGTCCTCCTTGTCCTCATCTTCCTCTTATCCTCCTTGTCCTCCTCATCTCCTTGTCCTCCTCATCTTATCCTAATCTCCTTATCCTCATCTTCCTCTTATTCTCCTTGTCCTCCTCATCTCCTTCTCTTCCTCATCGTATCTCCATCTCCTTATCCTCATCTTCCTCACTTACCACCTGCTCTACCTGCTAAAAGGAATACTTTACTTTGGGTTTTGGGTTTAACATGTGATTAGTAAATGAAAATGAACAATGATCAACCCCCCTTCATTTGACCAGCATTCAGTATTCCAGCATGTCTGCTTTAGGGCTGTTGTTCAAGCTGTTGTTCTCTAGTCCTGTAGCACCAGTTCTCTTGGGCTGTTGTTCCAACTGTTGTTCTCTGGTCCTGTAGAACCAGTTCTCTTGGGCTGTTGTTCCAACTGTTGTTCTCTGGTCCTGTAGCACCAGTTCTCTAGGGCTGTTGTTCCAACTGTTGTTATCTGGAGCTGTTGTTCCAACTGTTGTTCTCTGGTCATGTAGCACCAGTTCTCTAGGGCTGTTGTTCCAACTGTTGTTCTCTGGTCCAGTTTATATTTGTGTTCTACTTCATAGATAGCACCATTTTATGGAAAGCCCTACTTTATAGTGGAAAATACTTCTTTAAACATTCCTAACCTTCCAAATAACCTGGTTGCACTCATCAACTACCTGTGTTCGGAAGAGCTCAGACAAAGTCACTTGGTGTCATGTATGAGGGTCGACTGCTACAGTGACCCATGTTTTCCTTTGGAGAAAGCGCCGCAAACATTTCAGGGCGGAGATGCGCCTGACCTGGCAGTACAGTCCACAAAGCCAAAGAGTGTATTGAGTCGTAGCTGATTGTGTTTGTAATGTATTAAACATGCTGTGTGCTAATGAGTCGAATGTGCCTCTTTGGTTAATATGTTAATATGAATACTTGTGAACTGCTCTATTTTTATGTTTGCGTACCTCAGCGTTATGCTATTGTCTGCTTCAACTAATGTACACCTTGTAAGTCGCTTTGGATAAAAGCGTCTGCCAAATGCCCTAAATGTAAATGTAATGTAAATGGTTCATTGTGCTAATAAACTCCCATCCAATACAGAGGTGAAGGTGGAAAAATATTTTACCAGACAACTGTCTGATAAAAAAAAATGTGTCAGTCAACTAAAATATATCAACGGAGCCCCTATATTTATCTTGTACACACAAGTTATTTTGTGTTCTGATAACAAGGTAATTTATGCTTTGAGGACCACTGGGATAAGTTGCGTTAATGAGTTTGTTGCTTTCTCAAGTAGGCTATTGTAGCAGACGACGCTGCCACCAGCCATTAAAATGGACACTTGAGGGCTCCTTCCGAAGACAAGGACACAGGGGGATGAGGAATCTGGTTTCTTGCAAGAGTTTGAATCATTGTGAACAGATGGTACATGCTAGAGCTCTTCTCCTCGAGTGTGTGTGGTGGTGGCTGACACCAACCACACAAACTCAAGGAAGAGCTCTAGCATGTACCGTCTGCTCTTTTCACAATGATTCAAAACCCAATGGCTTGTTGCAATGTCGTCTGCTACGGCTATGTTTGAAATATGGCGGCATTCATTGCTTTACTTTGACTGTCAATTTGCTATTTTTTTGGTGGCTGGGCTCGTTGAATATAGCTTTTCACTACTGGCTCGTGTTCATGCCCCCTAAACAGAACCTGTCAGACATTTTGCTAAACTAATATTGCAACAAAAAAAATGTCTATATTTTATAATAGGGCCAGTCTTAATTTGCAAAGAGAATAACTGATAAGCTACAAGGTGGGATAGGATACACTGGCTATGTTATCTTACTATAGTGTGTTCTATTAGCATCAGTCATCAGTCCTGACTCACCAGTTGAGGTGATATTTTCCAACACTTTCTAGTTTGTGTGCGGTCACAGTGAACTGAAAGCCAACGGTCTGAGGGCACTAAGAAGCTGGAAAAGGAACACAGTTCTCCTGTCGAAAGAGATGACCCAATCTGAGTGTCATCAGAAGAAGCTTAACAACCTCCTCCAGATCACAGTGAACAGACCAATGTAGAGCAACAAAACCAACTGTCCTGATGCTTTTAGAGGAACTAGACCTGATGAACCAAACTCTATATGTTACTAAATAAGTGCAGTATGTGAAAGCAGAAACCTTTTTTAATTTCATGCTGTTTATTTGACAAATCAATGTACGAGCAGACAACCTCATTTAGCTTTTTTAGGTATAATGCATTTAATGATATTTCTAATAAAAAAAATGTATCACTTTGTAAATTAGTTAATTGCTGAGTTAATTCAAAACAATACTTTAGTTTCATTCTCAGTCAGATAGTTTGATGAAAGCCTTTTCCAGCTTCTCCTCTGTATCGGATGGGGGAGGACATTGATTCGCACAGAGAATAAAGGATGTAAATTCCACCTTTCTCGATGCAAAGTCTGACTTGGGCAAGTCTGAAGTCGAAGACTGATTTGACTGTGGGGCTCGTGAGGCTGCACACCTGTAGTGCATTGGCCCATCAAGCCGGTTAAACCAGCCATCACCACAGAGGCTCGAGAGGAGCGCAGACATGTCAGAACTTACCACCTGCTCCGTTTGCTTAAATATTCCTAACCCTACAATAAACGTTGCGTAAAGGTTCTACTCATCAACTGTCCTGTGGTTTGGAGAAGCCAAGAAAAATATGAAAATCTGAAATAATGACTGATCCTCTGAGTGTCCAACCCAGAGAATCTCATCAGCTCATTTAAACACACACACACACACACACACACACACACACACACACACACACACACACACACACACACACACACACACACACACACACACACACACACACACACACACACACACACACACACACACACACACACCTGCACTAGGAGAGGCTCTGCTGTTTTTTTTCTATAAGTTTTGATTTCCTGACATCAAACTAAAAATAAATAATTTGATGACGTTCAAAATTCTAAAATGAACTCCCCCTTTTGTCTGAGTGCCATTCTCTATCCCGCGGACGGCCATTGGTTGGGGATGTGCAAACACGGGTCTTTCAGGTCGATGAATGATAACCAGTCGCCTGGAAGCACAGAACGATGCGGTGATGTGTGAGTCAGCATCCTCTCTCTCAGGTAGTCGTTTAGGTCCTGTAGCTCTAAAATAGCTAAAGGCAAGTGTAACAGTGTTACACTTGTAGTGTCCCACACTGGGCTCGATCTCAAGACCTCCGGCATGAGAGGCGGGGCTCTGACATGAGAAGCTAAAGTCCACGGGCTCTAGCTTCATCACTAGAACATCATTTAGGTGTTGGGGAGTGAGGTTTACCACTGCCCAGCACCACCTGCTGGCGTCTTCGCTGCCCCAGACTTCAATCTGTCTGACCAGGTGAGGCTGCTTCCACCAGCCACCAACAACACACACTCTACATTTGGCATTTCTTTTGAGGGGGGCCGCAGTCACTCTGGACCTAGAGTGGATTGCATGGAAACCAAAAGGTTGCTGGTTTGATCTCTGGCTTCTCCTAGCCAAGTGTTGAGGTGTCCCTGATCAAGACATCTAACCCTGTTGGTTCACTAATCAAACCCTTCAGGCACATGGTTCACTGATCCAACCCCCAAGCACTCACACAGATGCCACCGACTGTCAAACTCCTCTCACCTCTTATGTAAGTATATTTGTGTTGTAATAACTATCGGTTAACCCTTCCCTACTGAGTTTCAGTCCACTCCTGGACTTCAGCCGGGACATGAGAATGTGCACATAAAACAGAATTCAGCTGCTGTCTAGTCAGTTGAATCCAAACCTCACTGTAACCAAGTCCTGTTGTGCCAAAAATGACTCAATCGTGTTTTATTCTTTCGGGAAGTCTGAAGTGCTGACCCAAGCGACTACTGGTAAATATATATTTTTAGTAGACTTAAATGCAATTTGATTGAAGTGAAACAAAAGTACACTTGAACAAAACAATACAATTAGTGTATTGTTTAGGTCAAGGACAAAAACATACTTTTCACAAGTTCAGTTCAGTCTACTATGAATGTTTTGGACTTTTTTTGGCACACTAGAATACAACTTCAAAAATACTTTGAAAGTGTTGTTTTTGTAAGTATTCTTAAATGCACTTTCAATGAGGTGCTTGGGGAGGGGCCTGCAGAGAAACTGGTTGAGTGTGCAGGCGTTAATCAGGCAGGCTGCCATTGGTGAGGCTGTGAGCCACGACACAATCCGGAGGCTGAGAGATCTGGTTGGTATCCCCTTGCCAGCCTGCACACACACAGGCCATTAAGTCACATTTAAACCTCCTGTGCTGTTCGGATCAAAATTTAAAAATAAAAAACATCTAGAAAGTATACTTTTAGAGTAATTTTCTACTCTGAAACTTATTTGCTTATTTAGTGAAAGAAACATTTAAACATTAAAAAAATGGACCCCCCCTTATGTGGTCCTCACACCTCTGCTGTTTGGTTATTGGATGGGGAGGCTGAAAGGGGTCAGAAGTTAAACTTGATACTAAGAAGAGATTTATTTAGGTAAATGTGAGCCATATTGGAATTTCCTAGTCAACATTGCATTTTGAATGTGAATGAATTACAGACTACATGTCATGGTCCCTATGTCCCTTGGTCCCCTATGTCCCTATGTACTCCAGTGGTGTTTTGTTGGTAAGTACCCCATGGAGCTGGACTACATATTAGTGTATAGGCCAGCATTTATGCACTTTTTCCCTTCTTGGGGTTTGAGACCAGGGTTGTGGTGAATGACTGAGGAGCCCTATTCTTTGTGGTTAACACTAGAAGTGCCGGGCCATTTTTACCTTTTACTACAAGCGCCACAAGAGGGGTCGATTGACCCCTAAGTCATTTGAATGAGAGGCTGTGGATAGAACATTGGCCTACTGTCATTGTGCTATTCAATCAGGCTACCTAGCTTGTGGCACTCTGTGATAAAATGTTGATATGTGGTATGTGATATGTGGTTGATAGAGAGAGAGAGGATATGAAGAGATGTCAAGAGAGGGGTCATACAATTCAGGCTGTAAAGTATACAGCATGATTTAAAAGGGTGTGGAAATGCTTTAGATGAATGCCTTGTATAAATGTAGGCCTATTTCAAGCTTGTGTGAAAAAACAGTTACAAAGAGGACCTAAACTATGAAAATAAGTTATTGTTTGGCATTTTTCAATGGAATACCAGATAATTGCCTATGCTATCCACAAACGTGGGTTGTGTATTATCATTACAATAAAAAGTGGATTTATACTAGTTACAGATATTAGAAAAAAAACAAAATTTTATGTCAATTTGGTGGATTTGATAGGGTTTCCTTGTAACACTGCAGTAAACATTACCAAATTCATTTGGGCCATTACAAAAGGTAATATGTACACACACACACAGTTTCAGACCTCTGACATCATCAGTCCATGAGAAAATTCTATCCACCCATAGATGTTGGCTTTGAACATCAGGTGGATGCTCAGTCATGCATTCCATTGTCATTTTTTTCTTAAATTTTGACCAATAATAATTAGATGCAAGAGATTGAAGGGAGATTAATTATTAAGTTCCGATATCAGTGGATACCTTTCTAAATCTGTAATAAATATCTTTATTCTCTCTTATTTTAGACATGCTATCAAATAGGGCCTCCTTGTAACCTCCTTTTTTATTAAAAATGCACTTACATTTGAAATCACACAATTTACAATGAACACATCTTTTTATTTAAATGTCTAGAATTAGCATTTGAATAGAATGCCTATCCCTGCATACACCAAGCCTGCATACACACAAGCCTGCATACACACAAAGCCAGAAACTGGAGGACTTCTGATCTGCTGAAATGGGAAATCCTGTTTTCAAGGAGACAATGTCTCGCCAGAAATTTAGAGATATCATGCGATATCTACGCTTTGATGACAAGAGCACAAGGGCTGCCCGCCTTCTGGAGGACCAATTTGCCATGATATCAGAGACATTTGATAGATTTGTGAAAAACAGCAGTGCTTCTTACACACCTGGGGAGAACATAACTGTTGATGAACAATTGTTCCCCACCAAGGCGCGCTGGTGTACTTATTGACGCTAAGATGGTCAGTGCAAATATCATTTATTATTCAAAATACATTGATACAACTAAAATTACACAGACTACATCATAGGATGGAATAGACAACACAAACACACACACACACACACACACACACAGTTCCAAAATAAAGTTTGTGTTCGATATAACTCCTTTTCCTATGGCCAGGTGAGGCTGATTTAACCAGCCACCAACCACACACACACTCAACAATAAGTACTGTATGTCACGAGAGAGGGAGTGGGTTGGACCCCGAACGCAGACGCCGACAAGTGGAGAGATACGAACGGCTTTATTAGCACAAGCACACACAAAAACACAAGGGTGCATGGGAGGACGATCCGCGGAGTACCGGCGGGTAGTCCGGGACAGGGGAAGGAGTCTGTACCGGGGGTATCGGGTGCGGAGTACCGGCAGGTAGTTGGCAGGCGATGGGTACCAGACGGGAGAACTACGTGAAAGTAGAATAACGACCTCACGCTGGGGTAAAGGAAAGACCACGTATATATACCCCAGGTGAGGTGATCAACAAATGACACGGGGGGAAATTGAGTCCAGGTGTGTGTGTGTGTGTGTGTGTGGCCAGCGCACGTGGCTAGACCACGCCCCCTGCCAACCAATGTGATTGTTGACAGGAGTGTGTGCGCCACCAGCGCACGTGGCTAGGCCACGCCCCCTGCCAACCACCGTAACCGTGACAGTACCCCCCCCTCAACGGGCGCCTCCTGGCGTCCAACCCGGCTTGAAGGGGTGTTCCCGGTGGCAGTTGAGGGAAAAGAACAAATCCCGACTGTAGCGGCGCGGGGGCCAACCCCGCCCCTCTGGACCGTCTGCGTCCCAGTCGATGATCCGGGGGGGTGGAGGAGATTTGGTGGGCGGGTGGGGCCCGGGAAGAGAGCCACCCCGTCTGCCCAGGTCGGTGGGAGTCCTCTCTGGAGGTCTCCTCTGGACCCCCCTCCAGGGGTCTCCTCTAAGGGTCTCCTTCGGGACCTCCTCTGGAGTCTCCTCAGGGGTCTGCTCTGAACCCCCTGTCGACAGCCGGAGACCGCGTGACGTCGTCGGGCGGATACGGCGCGGCGTCAGCAGACGGGGGCTGCGTGACGTCAGCAGACGGGGGCTGCGTGACGTCAGCAGACGGAGGCTGCGTGACATCGTCGGGCGGGTACGGCGTAGCGTCCGCAGACGGGGGCTGCGTGACGTCGTCAGGCGGGTACGGCGCGGCGTCAGCAGACGGGGGCTGCGTGACGTCGTCGGGCGGGTCCGGCGTGGCGTCAGCAGACGGGGGTTGCGTGACATCGTCAGGCGGGTACGGCGCGGCGTCAGCAGACGGGGGCCGCTTGACGTCATCAGGCCGGTATGGCGCGGCGTCAGCAGACGGGGGCTGCGTGACGTCGTCAGGCGGATACGGCGCGGCGTCAGCAGACGGGGGCCGCTTGACGTCATCAGGCCGGTATGGCGCGGCGTCAGCAGACGAGGGCTGCGTGACGTCGTCAGCCGGGTACGGCGCAGCAGACGGGTGCGGAGCGACGTCCTCAGACGGGTGCGGAGCGACGTCCTCAGTCGGGTGCGGAGCGACGTCGTCAGCTGGGTGCGGAGCGACGTCCTCCGCCGGGTGTGGAGCGACGTCCTCCGCCGGATGCGGAGCGACGTCCTCCGCCGGATGCGGAGCGACGTCGTCAGGGGGGTGCGGAGCGACGTCATCAGCTTGTAGGGATCATACACAAGCTTGTAGGGATTGAAGCGTTTGAACATCCCTACACAAGCTTTAAAGACACATATGAGTTTGTTAACAAATTGAAGCGTTTGAACATCCCGACAAAAGCTTTAAAGACAAATATGAGTTTGTTAACAAATTGAAGAGTTTGAACATCCCTACACAAGCTTTAAAGACACATATGAGTTTAACAAATTGAAGCGTTTGAACATCCCTACACAAGCTTTAAAGACACAAAGGAGTTTGTTAACAAATTGAAGCGTTTGAACATCCCTACACAAGCTTTAAAGACACAAAGGAGTTTGTTAACAAATTGAAGCGTTTGAACATCCCTACACAAGCTTTAAATACACAAAGGAGTTTGTGAACAAATTGAAGTTTTTGAACATCCCTACGCAAGCTTTAACGGCACATATGAGTTTGTGAACAAATTGAAGCTTTTGAACATCCCTACGCAAGCTTTAAAGGCACATATGAGTTTGTTAACAAATTGAAGCGTTTGAACATCCCTACACAAGCTTTAAAGACACAAAGGAGTTTGTTAACAAATTGAAGCGTTTGAACATCCCTACACAAGCTTTAAAGACAAATATGAGTTTGTTAACAAATTGAAGCTTTTGAACATCCCTACGCAAGCTTTAAAGGCACATATGAGTTTGTTAACAAATTGAAGCGTTTGAACATCCCTACACAAGCTTTAAAGACACAAAGGAGTTTGTTAACAAATTGAAGCGTTTGAACATCCCTACGCAAGCTTTAGTGTAATAAGTCCATGTTAATAAAGCTCCGATGGGCTGAGGGGCTCCTGTGAGCTGCAGCCCAGTGGGGCGGTAGCTCCGCATCGCATCGTCCAGGGAAGACGACTCCATAAACAACTAAAACAAGAGAAAAGTGCATTAAAACATGACTCCATTACACTTTACTGTTTTTAGAAAGTAGCATCCTGACGTTATCAAGGTTAATATCGGCTAACAGAAGCCTAGCAATCATAGCTCCTCATTTGTGATGATAGGAACATAACATTGATGTGATAATGAGCAGCTCGCTAAACAGATTATAAATACAAAGCTGGTTGGCAACACGGGAAAGATTTATAAAGAAAAACTTACCAGGACCAGAGTGACAGCCGCGGATCATCAGTTTGTTATCGATTAGCCCCTCGTATCGTCCAGTTTGTTATCGATTAGTTCCTCGTATCGTCCAGTTTGTTATCGATTAGCTCCTCGGTCCTGTCCCCCGCTGAAGACATCTCACGCTGTAGTTTTTCTAATAGCGGTTTGTTCTAGAAGCTCCTCTAGTTTATTGTGACCTTCTGCCGAGGACAACAACGCAAACAAACGCAGTTTGTCTCGTCCACGGACCACTGTCACCTTCACGTCCACGGAGAATTTTACTGATTTTAAAGATGGCGGAAAAAAACTTTGAGTTTGTTTTGAGTTTGTCCGATAAGCCCCGCCCCCAGCCCCTGACGTAGTGGAG
>CM051008.1:5598586-5623586 GCA_027704905.1 Muraenolepis orangiensis | reverse complement strand
GAGTCCACAAGGACCTCCTTGTACATCCTTGAGGATGTTCTCATGGATCTTGCGAAGTGAGTGTCGGACTGGTGCATGGTTAGGTCGACCATTTCAAAGAGGTCAGGGTGTGTTCCGCCGACAGTCTTCCCCAGTGGTCCATCCCAGAGGACTAGATCTCCCTGCATTTTGACTGGCTGTGGGACCAATCGACCTTCCCTGTGGCTAATCAGGAGGTCGATACTTTCAGGACGGACCAGGTCTTCTGTGGCGACGTCAGGAAAGATTTTCCGCAGCTGTTGCGGAGTGACAGACTGGCTTATCTCTGCGACGCTCTCCAGGCCGTAGCAGAGCAGTTTGTGTTCTGCCACGGTCCCCTTGGAGGTTTTCACCCTCAGCCGTAGGGTATACCGCTTGGTCGTCACCGTCTTTTCCATCCCTCCAATACCGTGAACAATCAGCTTGATGTTTTCACCAGTCAGTCCGAGGCGTTTGGCCACATCGTTCGCGATGTAATTGGTATCCGATGCGAGGTCGATAAGGGCGCCGATCAACCGGCCAGAATTTGTTGTTACTTCCAGCAACATCATAACCACTGGGTATTCCTTCTGTTCAACGCCAGTATAGGTGCACATTGTAGTCGAGGCTCGGTTAGAAAACGCCTTTCCGACCTCTGCCCTTATGTTTTCTGGGACTTTAGAAAGGGCCTCTTCTTGGATGCTGGTCAGGCCTTTCTTCTCCACCTTTGAGCCACCTTGCCCCTCACAGCCACTCTCCTTCCTCTGAGTAGTGGGCCTTGGGCAGAGCAGGTAGTTGTGCGGCGGCTCCTCTTTCCTACAGCCTGATTTGCCGCAGAGGAACCCTTGGTTACAACAGCCATCTCATGGGTGGATGCTCAAACACCGACAGCATGTGCCATGAGCCCTTAGATGAGCCTTTTTCTTCGCCAGGTCCAACTCTTTGAAGGTTCTGCATGCAAAGAGCTTGCCAGGGTGCGCCTCATCGGCGCAGCAGGTGCAGGAGCTTAACTGCTGCTTCGTCTGAGGACCTCTTTGGCCTGAAGTGGCTCTGGAAAAGGATTTCCTCACTCCCTTATCCGGTTTGTCATCCAGGCTTTTCTCCGAGGAGTTCTTCTCACCAGGACTTGCTTCTAGCTGGTCAAGCTCCTCCAGGATTGCCTCCTGCTTTTTTAGGAATTGAAGCAAGCACTCAAAGTGGTCCTGGGGAACAAACCCGTTGGCGGGCTCATGTTTGTGAGCAATCCATTCCTTCTTTAGGGAGCTAGGCAGTTTGCTTTCTAGGGACTGAGCGACCAAACGGTTCTTTATAACGTCCTCTTCTCCTAAAATCAGGAGATTATTTAGAGCCCTCTCCACTGCCTGGATCAGTTCAATAGCCTTCCTTGGGTTGTTTCCCTTCACGGGGGGTAGGCCCTGGACCTCACTTGCGATCAGCTGGACGATCTTAGCTTTATTCCCATACCTGTTGGCAAGGCGATTGAACATATCATCTGCAGACTTGCAGCTAGATAGGACTAGGTCCCTTTTCACCTTCTCACTCAGGCTTGCAAGAAGGTGGAACCTTGTCACTCCAAAAGTCCTCTGCGGGTTCCCAAGCAGCTCGAGCTCCTCCCACTCCGCCTTCCACCGGTAATAATCGACCATGTCCCCAGAAAATGTGGGGAGGCGTGCTCTCTCGAGTGGAAACTGGACTCTGGGTTGCATATAAGGAAAGCTGCCTTGTGGAGCATTTGGGTACCCTAGCGGTGTAACTGCGACATTTGGTGCGGCGCTGGTCCCAGCCAGAGACTGGATACCGGCTCCAGAACTTCTTGGAAGTGGCCCCGACGGACCGAGCGGGTTTACATGACCTGCAGCGATTTCCTGCTTGACACCGGGAGGCTCACTGAGAGAGAGGTTGATCATCTCTAATGGATCCAAGCGGATCTGGATGGGCCGGCACTTCAGCCTTTAACCTCTCCTCTTCCTCGCTCCACGCAAAGCCCTTTCGTGACTTCAGGTTCATCCGCCGCCATTTCCGCTCCCAGTCACTCTGTAAGTCTCTTAGCCCGTCTTCTTGCTTTTTAAGCTCCTTTGTCTTGGTGCTGGAGACAAGACCTTCCCAAGCCGCCATTTTCTGCCCGAACCTGTGGATTGTCTCGCCCAGGCTCTCTCTCTGCACATCAAAGTCCTCCGCTAGTAACTCCTTCAAATCCAGCGCTTCTACCTCAGCCCACTATTTTTCCGCTTTCTCGGCACACAATCTGATGTCCTCTTCAGCGAATCTGGACCATAGTGCTTCTTTCGTGAGTGTAAGCATTTCTTCGTATCGGGTTGAGCACTTTGTTGTTTTTGCTTTTATGCTCTCGACATCTTCTCTCACCTGGGGATCGTAGTTTTCCTCCGCCTCTATTTCGAGAGCATCGACGTATTCAGCCCCTGTGTCGCTGACCCTACCAAAGTCCACAACAAGGCCATATAACTCCTCAATGAGATTCCTCTCCTCGAGCAGGTGAATCGTAAGAGCCAGCTTGTTGGTCCTCTTACTGAAGGCAGTCTGCGCGACCGAGCGCTTTCCCTTTAGGGATTCCAGCACAACGGAATCCATCCCCCTTTCTTAGAGCTGCCCAAGGTTTATCCGACACTGGCAGGGTTGGCAGTTGGACCTTTCCCTCCCTCCGTGGCGCTCCTCTTCCGGGCAACACTATTCGGGGCAGATTCGGCTGGACGCTAGGGCCCGTGGTTTATATAACGGTCAAGTTTGTTCTTGTTTTCCCCACTTGAAGGGCTCAGGCAACGTGATCAAGGAAGGATATAACTCTGTGACTTCTTTGACCTTTGTTTGTCGTTTATTTGGTTTGACAAATGGTTGTCACAACAGCAGGTTATAAACCTGAAATGGTATGAAAGGAAATGTTTCAAAATCAACATAATACATAGGCTATAATAATATCTATAATAAAATAAACAATTACCAAATGCATTTCCATTAAGAACATTCATTCAGCATTTACCAATAATCAACATTATTCTTTAAACTTAACCATGTGATGAATGTCATGCATCAAAATGTTCAAACAATATATTCAAACCGTAATGTCAAACATTGCAGGCCTACAGCCCACGTATACACTACAGACCGCAGGAACACCATTTCCCAGGGTGCACCGGGGCCACATGTTACAAATATGCTGAGCAGAGCTAACATGCTAACATGCTAGCTAACATGCTAACATGCTAGCTAACATGCTAGGGAGCTAACAGCTAACATAAGCAAAGCACATGAACATAAAGCAAGCAAAACACACCAGGGTGCACCGGGGCCGCATGTTACAAACATTCCATGCTGAGCAGAGCTAACATGCTAACATGCTAGCTAACATGCTAGGGAGCTAACAGCTAACATAAGCAAAGCACATGAACATAAAGCAAGCAAACACAAAGCAAGCAGGGAAAGCGAATGTAAACATACCATTGGGCTATCACGTTCCTGGTCTGAATGCAGCCAACTACCTGAGCAAAATGCACTACCTGAGCAAAATGCACTACCTGAATGAGCTGGGGCTTCAATTTAAGCCCTCTGGGGCTGCCCACATAGATGCCAGACGGTAAACCAGTCAAGCCCTGACGTGCTGCCCGCGTAGATGCCTGATATAAATGATTATTTCTTTACACCTAAAGTTCATTTAATTTAATGAAAATAGTTGCAAGGAGTACATTTTATCATTTAGGGGGCATTTAAATTATACCATTTGTTTTGGATAAATAATATATGTACCTTTGAGTCAATAGAACACATTTGGCTCTCTTTGCTCCTAAAGAGTTTAACAACGCCTGTATTTCCTCAGGCGTCTGAGGAAATTCAGCATGGGCCCCCACATTCTGAGAACATTCGACACCGGCACAATCGAGAGTGTTTTTACAGAATGTATCACCGCCTGGTACGGGAACTGTACCGCATCCGAGTGCAGAGCACTTCAAAGGGTGGTGCGGACGGCCCAGTATATCGTTGGAGGTGAACTTCCCTCCCTCCTGGATATATACATCAAGCAGTGCGTGGCCAAGGCCAAACGCATCATAAGAGACAATGCCCACCCCAGCCACGAACTGTACTCACTTTTACCGTCAGGCAGGCCATACCGCAGTATCAAGGGCCACACAAACAGACTTAGAGACAGCTTCCACAGTCAGGCCATCGGGCTGCTGAACAAGGGTGTATAGCATATAACAATGTATACTTTATTACATTGATTTCTATATATATATTGCTCTTTTTCTGTGCTAATATATTGCATTTTATATATGCATTTTTATATATTTTTTATATTCTTATATATTTAACAGTTTGTACTTTTAACTTATTTTTTATTTTATTCAGTTTTTTATAACTGCTGTCTGTTATCGGGAATTGCACATAAAATTGTAACTCATTGCTTATACTTAAACTGTGAAGTGACAATAAACTTGACTTGACTTGACTTGACTTACCACCTGCTCTACCTGCTTAAAGGAATACCTTGCTTTGATTTTCCAATACGTTTCCGGCATAACATGTGGTTAGTAAATGAAAATGAACAATGATCAACCCCCCTTCATTTAACCAGCATTCAGTATTGCTTTAGGGCTGTTGTTCAAGTTATTGTTCTCTGGTCCTGTAGCACCAGTTCTCCAGGGCTGTTGTTTCAACTGTTGTTATCTGGGGCTGTTGTTCCAACTGTTGTTCTCTGGTCATGTGGCACCAGTTCTCTAGGTGAATAAAGTAAATATCAAAAGTATTGTAGGCCAGGCATAAAATTGTGCACATTTTTTCAAATAAATGACATGTGCACTAACCTGTTCACTTGTCTCTCGTTGAAGACCCCTGATCTACAAAGTTCTTACAGTATTATCTCAGTATCGTTTCAGCAGTCTGTCTGTGGGCTCCTCGGCCCAGCTCCGGGCTGTGGCTCTGGGGGTCCGTGGAGGGCTGCAGGCAGGGCCGCTCCCCCAGCACCACGCGGTCAACGCTCTCTGCAGGGAGGGGGAGGACTGCTTCATAATTGCCGAAAATTGCCGAAAATGAAAAAATAAATTGTCAGCAAAAAGGTATTCTCGCAGCACATTTCACTCACTAAAAAAAAGAGTAGTTTACATGTAACACGTGTGTGTGTGTGTGTGTGTGTGTGTGTGTGTGTGTGTGTGTGTGTGTGTGTGTGTGTGTGTGTGTGTGTGTGTGTGTGTGTGTGTGTGCATGCGTGTGTGTGTGTGTGTGTGTCAAGATAAGACAGACAAGATGCTATAAATATTGCCAAAGTGTGTTTTTTCCTCCTGATTATGTCTTTAACTAGTACAACTATTAACTACTATAACTACTATTGATTGTTCATTCTAGTTTTATAGTGTAACCATCATTCTGTTTCCTTGTTGTCGTCCATTTTCTTCCGATCTCCTTATCCTCTTATCTTTCTTATCCTCCTCATCTCCTTATCCTCATCTTCCTCTTATCCTCCTTGTCCTCCTCATCTCCTTCTCTTCCTCATCTTATCGTCATCTCCTTATCCTCATCTTCCTCACTTACCACCTGCTCTACCTGCTTAAAGGAATACTTTACTTTGGGTTTTGGGTTTAACATGTGGTTAGTAAATGAAAATGAACAATGATCAACCCCCCTTCATTTTACCAGCATTCAGTATTCCAGCATGTCTGCTTTAGGGCTGTTGTTCAATCTGTTGTTCTCTGGTCATGTAGCACCAGTTCTCTTGGGCTGTTGTTCCAACTGTTGTTCTCTGGTCATGTAGCACCAGTTCTCTAGGGCTGTTGTTCCAACTGTTCTCTGGTCCAGTTTATATTTGTGTTCTACTTCATAGATAGCACCATTTTATGGAAAGCCCTACTTTATAGTGGAATAACCTGGTTGCACTCATCAACTACCTGTGTCCGGAGGAGCTCAGACAAAGTCACTTGGTGTCATGTATGAGGGTCGACTGCTACAGTGACCCATGTTTTCCTTTGGAGAAAGCGCTGCAAACATTTCAGGGCGGAGATGCGCCTGACCTGGCAGTACAGTCCACAAAGCCAAAGAGTGTATTGAGTCGCAGCTGATTGTGTTTGTAATGTATTAAACATGCTGTGTGCTAATGAGTCGAATGTGCCTCTTTGGGTCATTGTGCTAATAAACTCACATCCAATACAGAGGTGAAGGTGGAAAAACTTTTACCAGACAACTGTCTGATAAAAATAAATGTGTCAGTCAACTAAAATATATCAACGGAGCCCCTATATTTATCTTGTACACACAAGTTATTTTGTGTTCTCATAACAAGGTAATTTATGCTTTGAGGACCACTGGGATAAGTTGCGTTAACGAGTTTGTTGCTTTCTCAAGTAGGCTATTGTAGCAGACGACGCTGCCACCAGCCATTAAAATGGACACTTGAGGGCTCCTTCCGAAGACAAGGACACAGGGTGATGAGGAATCTGGTTTCTTGCAAGAGTTTGAATCATTGTGAACAGATGGTACATGCTAGAGCTCTTCTCCTCGAGTGTGTGTGGTGGTGGCTGACACCAACCACACAAACTCAAGGAAGAGCTCTAGCATGTACCGTCTGCTCTTTTCACAATGATTCAAAACCCAATGGCTTGTTGCAATGTCGTCTGCTACGGCTATGTTTGAAATATGGCGGCATTCATTGCTTTACTGTTGACAGTCAATTTGCTCTTTTTTTCGTGGGTGAGCTCGTGAATATAGCTTTTCACTACTGGCTCGTGTTCATGTCCGCCTAAACAGAAATGTCAGACATTTTGCAAAACTCATTTTGCAACAAAAAAAAGTCCATATTTTATAATAGGGCCAGTCTTAATTTGCAAAGAGAATAACTGATAAGCTACAAGGTGGGATAGGATACACTGGCTATGTTAATGTAGTATAATTTCTACTCGGGTGGAAATAAGAATCTTTAAGAGAGGTCCGGATACTATGTTCAATATCTTTATTGAACAAAAGCATCAAATGAAAGCATCTTGTACCTTGTAAGTCGCTTTGGATAAAAGCGTCTGCCAAATGCCCTAAATGTAAAAGTAAATGTAAATCTACTGCAGCAATATGGAGCCTGCCGTGCCAATTCCCAGACTGGCGACGCACTCCTTTACCAAACATTGTATAGGAAGTAGTATCACAAACATCTTCTACTCCTATTGGTCAAGGTAAACAAACATCTACTACTCCTATTGGTCACAGTAAACAAACATCTACTACTCCTATTGGTCACAGTAAACAAACATCTACTAATCCTATTGGGCTTGAGGTACAAGCAGTATCCACTACTCTGGTTGGTCACGGTGCCTTTGTTGTCACAGCACAAGTTAACAATCAGAAACCCCAGGGGGTCGCATTCCTGGCAACGCTTGTTGGTTGCTTACCTGGCAACGCCAGGGGGTCGTATTCCTAGTGGGGCCTAACCATTAATCCACACTTGTATCATTTCATCATACCATAAACATATTGAAAAAGAACATCTTAGCTCATCTAAACATATCATGCATTTAAAAAAACAATATCAATGGGATGAGTTGACCCATCTACCCGTAATACCGATTCTGAGGTATCTAAATTTTCACATTATCATCTTGATAGAAGTTATTGTACGATCAGTGGTCCTAGGGGGCCCTTGATTCCCTAAGTCAGGTATTTTATCTGTGTGCTGTTCAAGCAAATCTTCTTAATGTTGCTGTAGGAGAAAAACCCTTGATATCTGCATGGTGTGATGTTATTCAATGGAATTTGTATGTAGGTTGTGTTGGACTACAACCGCTGAGATGTACCCAAGGTCCACATCTACCAGGATGGCAGATGATGTGACTTGGATCTGGTATGATTGCTTAACCTTTGACTGGACCCACGTTGGTTTGAAGATGCAGACCTATACCCAGTCCTCAACCTGGGGTGATGGTCCCCTGGGTGATGATTTGTCTGAGGTTGGATCGGCTGCCTGCTCCTGTTCAAACAAACACTCATAGACAGATGTGAGGCATTTTATACATGTAGCTAGCATCTTCTAGCTGCTCTGGTTCCTCACTGTGTCTGAGTCTCATATAATGCCTCGTTTCCACCAAGCTGTTTTGAGAGCTGGTTCGGAGCTTGCGCGTCATCGCGAACCAGTTCTTTGGGTTTCCACCGCAATGGAGCCACTTTCTGGCTCCGTTAAGTGGTTCGTTTGCGGCTCCACTTCGAAGCTGGGCTAGCCAGCAGGCTCCACTATGTCAGGGGCTGGGGGCGGGGCTTATCAGGGCTGGGGGCGGGGCTTATCGGACAAACTCAAAACAAACTCAAAGTTATTAAAATCTTTAAAATCAGAAAAATTCTCTGTGGACGTGAAGGTGACAGTGGTCCGTGGACGAGACAAACTGCGTTTGTTTGCGTTGTTGTCCTCGGCAGAAGGTCACAATAAACTACAGGAGCTTCTAGAACAAACCGCTATTAGAAAAACTACAGCGTGAGATGTCTTCAGCGGGGGACAGGACCGAGGAGCTAATCGATAACAAACTGGACGATACGAGGAGCTAATCGATAACAAACTGATGATCCGCTGCTGTCACTCTGGTCCTGGTAAGTTTTACTTTATAAATCTTTCCCGTGTTGCCAACCAGCTTTGTATTTATAATCTGTTTAGCGAGCTGCTCATTATCACATCAATGTTATGTTCCTATCATCACAAATGAGGAGCTATGATTGCTAGGCTTCTGTTAGCCGATATTAACCTTGATAACGTCAGGATGCTACTTTCTAAAAACAGTAAAGTGTAATGGAGTCATGTTTTAATGCACTTTTCTCTTGTTTTAGTTGTTTATGGAGTCGTCTTCCCTGGACGATGCGATGCGGAGCTACCGCCCCACTGGGCTGCAGCTCACAGGAGCCCCTCAGCCCCTCGGAGCTTTATTAACATGGACTTATTACACTGCACTCTATACTTTTACATTTTGTGATTACTGTATATTGTGTATTTAAGGTTTTGTTTTTTAATAAAACATTTCTATTTTTCATACAATGTCCGCTTCATTATGCTTTATCAACCGAGAAACATAATACAAGATGACAGTTTTGAAGAAGAAAAGGCAAATGGTCCCTTCTGTTTAAGTACTCTATTAATGCAGCTCTAACGTCAAGTCCATTTTATTAGTATAGTCCTTTATCACAGTTAGGGGCTTCAACGTAATCGTGTCCATAGCACTAAAGACGAGCAGCTGTTTGTAGCCTCAAAGCCAGGAGCAACACTTTAACATCCATCATGTAATCCACTGTTGTGGAAGTTGGCGCGAGCTGCTGGGAAAGCAGAGACGTAAACAGTGACGTCATGACGTGGCTCTCTCGGCGAAAAAGTCAGTGGAAACGCAAACCAGTTCTTAGACTGCTCGCCAATTGAACCAACTGCGAACCGGCTCTCGCGCCACCCGAGAGCTAGAACTAGGCTTGCTTTGGTGGAAACGAGGCATTTTAAGAGACAAACATGTTAGGTAAGTCTCTTCACATTATTTAATTTCAATGTAATTGTGCCATTAGCCCTTTCCACAAGTCCTGACTCTGGATAATAGACAAAAAAAATTGATTATTGTATGACATAAATGTAAACCTGCTTGAATAGGTTATACTTGAACATAACCCATCGCTGTGTAGTTCTCTACGACAGATTATGTATATAGAGATGTTTATCAATGATCACCTTCATCTCCCCCCTTGCAGAGTGACTAACCCCCTGTGTCAATCTGCAGAACAACATTGCCAACCTGGCGGGAGCATTGATGAAAAAGAAACCAAAACAAAAGATAAAATAAAATACAACAATAAAAATCCCTCAATGCAACAATATTAACACAAATTAATCCCCAATGAAACAAACAAATCCCTCAATAAAACAAACACATCCCTCAATGAAACACAAGATCAGCTACATCTTGTGGTCACCAGGGTGCCAAGAGAAAAACTCAGTCAGTCTGCCGATTGCCAGACACCAAGGAGAAGCTTGAGATCACTATAAGGGAAGGAAAGGACAGGGAATTGAATCTTCACTTGAAAACTGACAAACAGGGACCGCTTGGTTTACCCTGTCCCAGTTAGACAATCACCTTAGTTGATTTCCTCCTCAATGTCTGCAGGCACGCACTGTATATGCATCCTGAATTAACATATACAAAGAAATAAAAGATGAAAAGAGAAAACAATACAATTGAAAACAAATTTAAATCATGCTTAGTTGTAAATCTTCAAATAGCAAAACTTAACCTTTGTGACATTTGTTTAAACTTGGTAACAGTTCTAAAAGTTAAAAAATGTATTTGCTTTCACTTATTCACAAAAAACGCAACACCTTGTTCCCCCAAACAGCAAAGCTGCGGAGGTAACAAAACAATCAACAATCAAACACAATCTTCAACTCACAGACTATCAGTCTCAGACGGTCTCCTCACACGTCTCTGCTTATCCAGGTTTACACTAAACCCTTGGTGTTATATAAGAACCTCTCCTCATGAACCCCTAGAAGGTGGTTTAAGACCAAAGCCAAATACTTGTGTATTCGAAAGCCATATCATAAACCATAGTGTTGTCACACTATTGTTTACTCCATTTAAGACAGAAACGGATTTAGTCAACATTTTGAATTGTTGTTGTCCTACTTGACTAGCTCCCTTAGAGTTAGTAGTTTATTATTTAAAGTTTTAAAACACCTTGTGTATTTTAAACTATTTTGGTCTAATCACTTTGTTGATCGTTTCTGAACATGTTTGTTTGTCACCATTTCTATTTCTGTTAAGCATCTTATGAAAAGCGCCATATCAATCAAATGTATAGGATTATTAGCAACAAACCCTTTGCTTCAATTCCAGGAACACTATCATTGTCACGGGTTAGGTTTGGACCCAAATGCTGCACACGGACAACAAAGGCAGATAGTGGTATTTATTGCGATAAATCAGTACTCGTCAGAGACGTCCATGTCCACCTCCTCCTCCTCCGCTTCCTGAGGGTTCTCGCTCTCATCCGAGGAAGGCCCCTCCCCGTTCTCCTCGGAGGTGTCTGACACCCCGAGACACGGAATCTCTGTGTTGGTGCCGGCTGCCGAAGCGGTTGACCTGGCTGGCTGGTCGGGGTGGCGTTGATGGAAACGCCTAATGAGGTCCTTGTCTAAAATATGCCGGGTTGGAACCCACAACCTCTCCTCCGGGCCGTACCCCATCCAATCGACCAGGTACTGGAGGCCCCTCCCACGACGACGGGAACGCAGTAGTAAACGGAGTAAACCGGGCCGCCATCGATGACTCTGTGTGGCGGTGGAGGTGGAGCAGCCAGGACCAGCGGACTCACCCTAGCTGGCTTGACCCTGGACACATGGAAGGTCGGGTGAATCTGCATAGACCGGGGCAGCTTAAGCCTAACTGCCACCGGGTTGACGACCTTCAGGACCTCGAAAGGGCCAATAAATCTAGGCGCCAACTTGTTGGACTCCACCCGCAATGGTATGTCCCGAGTGGACAGCCATACCTTCAAGCCCACCTGGTAGGTAGGGCCCTCGGAATGACGGCGGTTGGCAGTTGAGGCCTACCGGTTGGCCGAGCGGAGGAACGAAGCTCTGGCTTGGGTCCAGGTCCGACGGCAGCGACGGATGAAGGCCTGGACAGAAGGGCAGAAGACCTCCTTCTCCAGGGCCGGGAATAGCGGAGGCTGGAATCCGTAAGCACACTGGAAAGGGGATAGTTCAGTGGCCGAGCTGACCAGCGTGTTGTGGGCATACTCTGCGCCTGTCGCAGAGTATGCACGTCGGTGGCGAGACCATGTAGCCGAAAGACATGACTCAAGACTAGTTCAGCTGTCTCCTTGGCTGAGGGGAGTTTGGGCAGGGGAATGAAGTGGGCCATCTTGCTGAACCGATCCACCACCGTCAGGATGGCGTGTGTCCGTTGTACAGTGGCAGACCGGTAACAAAGTCCAGGGATAGATTGGAGATAATGACCTCTGTTGCTTCTTTTACAATCTGGATGAATCACTACCATCGTCGTAGCTTCAGTATATTATGGTCATCGTCTTCTACACTATATCATCTTTCACAGTTTAGAATTGAAGTATGCCAATTTAGAATCAATAAATCCAACAATTAAAACGATTCTATAAAGGAAATGAATCAATGAATCAAACATTAAAACGATTCAATAAAGGAAATGAATCAATGAATCAAACATTCAAATAAATCAATAAACAAGGGATTGCAAACCCTATATTACTATATACCAGCTTAGCTACCAATAAAGAATATCTTATTCCTCAGTATATCAATAGATATGTGTGTAGCAAAGTTCAAACCCTTAATGCACTCAAGGCACTTTACAGTGTGTGTGTGTGTGTGTGTGTGTGTGTGTGTGTGTGTGTGTGTGTGTGTGTGTGTGTGTGTGTGTGTGTGTGTGTGTGTGTGTGTGTGTGTGTGTGTGTGTGTGTGTGTGTGAGACAGACAGACAGACACAGAGAGAGAGAGAGAGAGAGAGAGAGAGAGAGAGGGAGAGAGAGAGAGAGAGAGAGAGAGAGAGAGAGAGAGAGAGAGAGAGAGAGAGAGACTGCACAGGCTGCGCCCTGCAATAAATGTTATATTACCCTGATGTTGTCCAATCAGTTTCACTGTTGACCATAACCTGTTATCTATTTATAAATTTAGTTTTAAGTTATATTCCGAATCGTAGTTTCAATGTTGTATTCCCTGAACAAATAAAGATGTGATAAGCAGAGAGAGAGAGCAAAAGAAAGAACGATAGCAGCAGAGAAAAATAGTAATAAACTGAGTAAGATCTAACCTCAGATCCCTGCTGGCTGTCCAAGGAATTGGTTTCTTGGACTTGTTTCCTTAAGTATCACTCAAATATAAAAACACTTATTCTTTCTTGAAATAAGTTAGAATGATCCAGCCAAGATAATTAAACATATCAATCCCACAGTCAAACAAGAACATTCAATGTTATTTCTTTCACCCCTGCATTATTCTCGAAAATAGACGATTAATAGGTGGCCCAGAAAACGGCTCCACATTTGAAAAATAAAGAGGATTAACAGCCTAAATTCAGCCTAAAGCCTGAAAACTAGTATCCAAGTTATTAACTCCTGAAAGATAAAAGGTGTAAAAATAAAATAAAAGGTGAGCTCTACCTCTGGTTTAGTAGAGTAGGTTATTTCCTCGCAACACGTGGAAACAACCCATTTCTTCCATACAAAGATCAGAGAACAAAGGAGAGACCATGCTTCTTTCCTTATTTGCATACAAACAACCTCGTCATCGGTTTGGATTTACATTGTCGTATCATGGCGACTCATACTTCATTTCCCATAACCTCATGCGTCTCTTCTACGCCACGTGTGCCACCAAGGCCCAAAAATACCACAAAGAACCATAAGTTCCACAAAAGAACCACGTGTTCCAAAAATAACCACGAGTTCCACAAATAACCACAATTTACCACGTGTTCTTTAGTATCCTCCAAAGCCAATTTTACATAACATTATTAAATCACCAGTTTACACCCCCTTGGTTAAACCCAAAACCACAACTCCTTCTTAAGTGGACTTTATTGCCACTTCTTCGCCCGTTACTCTGTACTAGAAATACAACCCATAATCCCTATGGATTCCCGAAAATAACAAGCGTCCTTGCAAAAAATATTTTCCCACTTTAAATCAATACCTTCTCAAAGCTACATAATCACTTTAACTCATCATTAGATTAAAGTGAGCGGCGTTTCTTCTGTGAACGTCTGGTTTTAGGTACTCGTAACCGAGTACCTTCTTTTAAGTTCTAGGATAGGTTTGTCTCATTCGAATCCACATCATTGATATGAACTCGGATTACCTGAGCCCAAGTAGTGGTTTCCCGCTACCTCTTCACTTTAACCAATCTTATAAGATTCTGGTTAATAGCTACTACGCGTTTCCTATGGGCAGTAGGTATATTTGTATTTAGTAAAGGAAACAATCTCAAACTACCTGGCCCCTAGTGTTATCACACAAACACATTCGGCTCAGTAGGAAAGGGGTCGTTGATAGTGGTATTCCCACTCGACGAACTATTAGTTTATAGTGGTACTCCCACATTAAAGTTTCTAAGTGGTACTCCCACACTACAGTTTATAGTAGTACTCCCACTTTAAAATTGAGCGGACATGTAAAGTATTCTATTCCATCCAATAGACCCAAAGGTCCTTTTCGATTTGGTCAACTGTTAACCATAGCCTTAAACACAATCAATAAAAGCAGACGCACTTAAGCGCTTTGAGGAAGATGTTTAGAGCTTACCTCAAACCCCGGCCTGATCAGTGGCCGGTGCCCACGTGCGCTCGCTTCACCAACAGCAGCTGGTCAACAATTGTTTTAACCAAATCCTGTTTGTGACGCCAATGTGTAGTATCATTTCTACTCGGGTGGAATAAGAATCTTTCTCAGAGGTCCGGATACTAAGTTCAATGTCTTTATTGAACAAAGCATCAAATTCATCAACTGCAGCGAGATGGAGCCTACCGTGCCAATTCGCAGACTGGCGACGCGCTCCTTTACCAAACATTATACAGGAAGTAGTATCACAAACATCTACTACTCCTATTGGTCTAAGTAAACAAACATCTACTAATCCTATTGGTCTTGAGGTACAACCAGTATCCACTACTCTGGTTGGTCTCGGTGCCTTTGATGTCACGTCACAAGTTTACAAGCAGAAACCCCAGGGGGTCGCATTCCTAGTGGCGCCTGTTGGCCGCTTCTATATGTTAATCTAAACAAACTCTTACAATGCATACAGTATCACAGACAGTGTTTTAGTTTTATACTTAGGGTATCGAAATACACTACATTAGCGTATAGTGTGTTCTATTAGCATCAGTCTTCAGTCCTGACTCAACGGTTGAGATGATGATATTTTTACCACTTTCTAGTTTGTGTGCGGTCACAGTGAACTGAAAGCCAACGGTCTGAGGGCACTAAGAAGCTGGAAAAGGAACACAGTTCTCCTGTCGAAAGAGATGACCCAATCTGAGTGTCATCAGAAGAAGCTTAACAACCTCCTCCAGATCACAGGGAACAGACCAATGTAGAGCAAGAAAACCAACTGTCCTGATGCTTTTAGAGGAACTAGACCTGATGAACCAAACTCTATATGTTACTAAATAAGTGCAGTATGTGAAAGCAGAAACATTTTTTTATTTCATGCTGTTTATGTTGACAAATCAATGTACGAGCAGACAACCTTGTTTAGCTATTTTAGGTCTAATGCATTTAATGATATTTCTAATAAAAACAAATGTATCACTTTGTAAATGAGTTCATTCAAAACAATAGTTTAGTTTCATTCTCAGTCAGATAGTTTGATGAAAGCCTTTTCCAGCTTCTCCTCTGTATCGGATGGGGGACGACATTGATTAGCACAGAGAACAAAGGAGGTACATTCCACCAATCACATTTCTCGATGCAAAGTCTGACTCACCTGGCCGAAGACTGATTTGACTGTGGGGCTCGTGAGGCTGCACACCTGTAGTGCATTGGCCAATCAAGCCGGTTAAACCAGCCATCACCACAGAGGCTCGAGAGGAGCGCAGACATGTCAGAACTTACCACCTGCTCCGTTTGCTTAAATATTCCTAGCCCTACAATAAACGTAGCGTAAAGGTTCTACTCATCAACAGAAAAATGATGAAAATCTGAAATAATGACTGATCCTCTGAGTGTCCAACCCAGAGAATCTCATCAGCTCATTTAAACACACACACACACACACACACGGTTCCAAAATAAAGTTTATGTTCGATATAACTCCATTTCCTAAGGCCAGGTAAGGCTGATTTAACCAGCCACCAACCACACACACTCAACAATAAGTACTGTATATACCACTAAATATAGTAGCGGTATATACCGCTAAAGTAGTGCACATATATCTGCCACATCAAAAAGTCCCCTTTTCCCTAAAGGCTAAACAATCCCTTGCTTAAAGCAACAGTTCTTCACCATTTCTTCCAGTCCATGTGATAAATCATTTACCATTATTTACGAATCCAGATCCAGGAATCGGATCAGTGGGGTCCGGATTTGCATCCCGATATTTCCCTGAATGTTCTTAAATCGTAATTAGCATTCCACCTCAAGTTTTATGCAAATATACATAAACAAACATGCACATATCATTCACCAATCACTTTATTGTTATGTTTATGTTCATTTTGTATTTGATAGTATTCTTATAGTATTGTGTTTTGCAATTGTATACTGCAGGAGGGAATGGGGAGTAAGCATGCCATTGTACTTCAAATCAAATGTAGGCAACATTGCCATATGCCCCTTACTGCTCACTCCCACCCATACCAAGATGGCCCATGTTGGCCGTCAGCTGAGCCACAGTCCCCCCAGCTCCATCGGCCCCGGGGTCTGACTGGAGCACTGCTTCCAGGATGCTCCTGTACAGACTTATGAAGTCGTCACTGGGCAGTATCTCCTCCGGTTCCTTCTCCTGTAGCTGCTTCACCCGCTGGTGCACCAGCCTGCCCTGGAACAACCTGGACAAACCCGTCTGGGATTAATAAAGTACTGTCTTATCTTATTTTAAAAGTACATTCTGTTGACACCTCTCACAACTTACTCACACATGTGTACCTGTTACAGTGCTTCACTGTATCACTGTTACAATACCACAGTCTTGAAGTGTGACTTTTGCTTATTTTGGTTATGTATGTCATTTGCGTGATCACAGGAGCTCTTCTGTTACTATAGAAACAGTACAGGGCGATGGTTTAACTATGGAAACAGTACTGGCTGGGCGATGGTGTAACTATGGAAACAGTAATGTCTCACCAGGCAAAGTGGGGTTTGGGGAGGGGCATGCAGAGCAACTGGTTGAGTTGCCAGGTGTGAATCAGGCAGGCCTGCCATTGGTTGAAGCTGTGAGCCACGACACAATCCGGAGGCTGAGAGATCTGGTTGGTTTCCCCTTGCCAGCCTGCACACACACAGGCAAGCACACATAGTGAGTGTGTGTGTTAGCAAGTAAGCACAACTTTAGTTCAAACAGCAACGTTCCAAAGTACTGAACAGAAGAAAGCCTAAAGAATACAGCAAAACAGCATGGACAGATAACAACATTGTTAAGCAACATTGTTTAAAAACAACGCTATTTTGAGGATAAAACCCTAACCCTAGCCCTGCACACAGAGAGGACAATCTAAAAACGGTTTCAGGCGGGATTTAAAACAATCTGTGTTGAATGGGAGACGGAGAGAAGGAGCTAATAAGGCCAAGGCCCGCTCACCCCTAGTTCTTAGCTTTGGTCGAGGGACAACCGAACATTTATGGAGCTTAACAGTGTAGTTATAACAACCTAAGGGGAACTAGCCTATATTGTTGGACATACTGTATGAATAATATATTTTAGTTGAGTTTTGCCATTGAATTAAATTATTTTTAATGATCTTCTCTGTTGACTTTTATGTAAATTGTCATCATTGTTACAGGTGTGTTTGTTTTCATGTATATTATCCCAGTGTGTGTGTGTGTGTTATTGTGTGTGTGTGTGTGTGTGTGTGTGTGTGTGTGTGTGTGTGTGTGGTTTGTGTGTGTGTGTGTGTGTGTGTGTGTGTGTGTGTGTGTGTGTGTGTGTGTGTGTGTGTGAGACCACAGGTGTCCTACCTGTGGTCAATCCTTCCTGTCTGTTCAGCTCTCCTTGGATCATGACCATCAGCAGAGATTTGAGCAGCTTCAGGTCGGGTTTGGCCCTCCTCAGCCAGTAGCAGGTCACGGCCACCGGGAGGCGCAGGTGAGGCGGAACTCCCTCCAGTGTCTCTTGGTTCACGCCCAGCGTCTCCAGACACACCTTCAGCCGCACAGTGCGGTCTGCCTGTGGAGTGAGAACAAACCATGTAAAAATTTAAAGGACAACCAAACCCCAACACCACTTTTTGGTTTGCATTTGATATTTTCGTCTTTATAGCTTAATCACAAGTTGTTGTTGCATACATAATACAGATGATTTTGAGGCTTTCACCTGCTATCCTCTGACGTTGAGAGTTTTTAAATTGGCACAAGGTGGAAGAAAGACGACCAGGTTTAGCTGTGCCTACTTCATGGCATTGTTTATCGCAAAGTACCACACTATCTAAGGGGTTATTTACACATGATTAATCCACTAGAGGCAGTTTCACCTTTTTTTTAATTAGATTTAAAGAGGTCATACTTTGCTTTTGTGGTTTTATCCTTTCCTTTAGTGTGTTGTATAGCTTTTAGCCATGTAGCACATTTGTCTAAGCCCTCCTTAGTGTTAGCCAATCACAACAAAGTGGGCCAACTGACCAATCACAGCAGACTGGGTTTTTCTGAGTGGGGCCTTAAAGAGACAGGCGCTAAAACAAAGCGTTTCAGACAGTATGAAAGAGGTTCTTCAGCAATGTAACATATGAGGATACTGTGGTTTTTGAACATTAAACTCGTGAACTTATTCTAGTGGAACCCCCAAATGGAAGAATGACAAATGAGCATAATATTTACATTTACATTTTACATTTACATTTAGGGCATTTGGCAGACGCTTTTATCCAAAGCGACTTACAAGGTTTACATTAGTTGAAGCAGACAATAGCATAACACTGGGGTACGCAAACATATAAATACAGCAGTTCACAAGTATTCATATTGACAAGATGAATAACACAATTTCGTACTGCTAGGTCACCTGCTTAAGTAGCTGTGATAAGAGCGTGTTAACAACATTAAGGACATACACTTGCTAACATATACAACATGCTAAGAGCTATTAATGTCAGGACTTAAGCAAGTTGAGGGGTTTCACAAAGGAGAGTCCAGGTGGACTCTGAACAGGTGGGTCTTGAGTCTCTTGCGGAAGCTGGCGAGGGACTCTGCCGTCCTGACATGAGACGGGAGTTCATTCCACCACTGTGGGGCCAGAGCCGTGAAGAGCTGGGTTTTGGATGAGCGATGTTTTGTTGACCTTAGTGAAGGTCGAACAAGTCGCCTGGCAGAAGTTGAGCGGAGCGCTCTGGCTGGGATGTAGGGTTTGACCAACGCCTGGAGGTAGGCCGGGGCAGTTCCATTGACTGCCCTAAAGGTCAGCACCAGAATATGACCCCCTAATATGACCCCTTTTATGAACATGACATGCTAAACAAGATGCATCTGGTTCAGTAAATGAAACTTAATAATCTATGTGTTTGTTTGTCTACAATATTGGCTGCAAATATAATCAATGAATCAACCATCCATCTGTTATCCATTTAATGAGATCCAGCATGAGTCAGTAGACCTACCTGGGGCAGAGAGTCCAGCCGCAGCCCCTGAGTGGCTCCTTGGACCACTGGTTTCACCGTGACCGTGTGGAGATCTAGACCGACCCGGTCCACCTCCAGCACCCCGCTTCGTCCCAGAGCCGGCAGCAGGCCGTACAACACTTGCCGGATGGGCTGCGAGACCAGGTTGGAGCTCGGTAGTTGGTCAAACTCAACCGGTTTGTGCATGTTCCTCCTCCCTAGCAGTAGCATGTCCAGCACGTCACCGCTCAGGTCTCCTTTGGCCAGTGACGCACAGACCCAGTCAGGGACCCAGGTCACCTCTTTGGGCAGTGACAGTGCAGCCCCCTCAGTGAAGAACCCCTGCAGAGAGGAGCTGGGGAGCCGGTATTCCAGCGTGGCCTTCTCCACCATCGTCTGCTCCTGTCTACTGACATTGGGCATAAGTGTCATCGCTGCTCTAATGGCGTCTTCGGTCGTCTGGAAGCATCTCAGCCAATTCAGGAGGCCCTCCAGGCTTGCGATCCTATACGTCTTCCTCCTTCTTCCTCCAGGAAGGAATTTGACCCACTTAATTTCTCTGAGGTTCACGTAGTCGTTTCCGGCCAACGTGGCAAAGGCGGGCAGGAACTGGTCGTTGATTTTGAAGAAGGAACAGAAGTGTGATGTGGTGTATCGCTTGCAAGGGATGTAACTATCCGCCGCTTCCCACCGGAAGTGGTCAAGGGGCAGAAATCCCGCCGGAAGGTCAAAGATGTAGAAGTCACTGTCTTTAGACAGGACAGGGCAGCGCCACTCGCTAGCCAGGGCAGCTAGCTCGCAGTCGGCCTCTCCGATACACTTGACCAGCGGCACCGCCATGTCGATCAGCGTCTGTTGAAACACCAACTGGGTGAGAACGGGAAGGATGTCCTCAGTGTTTCCTCTCTGAGCGGCACTATTGGCCCTCCGGACCTTGTCTCCGCCCCGTTCCATATTAGTTTCCAGTTTGATGTTGCTGGTACCCGAGCCTCCGTCCAGCACCACGTACGGTTTGATTCCACATTCTTCCAGAGTCGTGAAGAAAGACTGGACATAGGTCTGGAAGGCCAGGTACTGCCCGCCATGGTTCTGCTCCAGCTTGGATTTGAAGTATAGGAGCAATGTTCCCTCTAAACTGCTCGCACATTCTCAGCGCACAAGAAAATCTATGCAGCGCATAAAATAAAAACGTATTAATTAATATCTAATATTAGTCCTAATCTTATCTAATCAATTAAACCAATAATAATAATAATATTTTGTTTTCTGTACTATTTTGCAACGTAACTCAGTGAGTGACAGGTGTCCAGCCAATGATACGATTCGGTTCACTTACGCTACGCAGCCAATCATAGCATTGACACTATTGCCCTGCCCATTCGCGGCGGAGGAGCTAAAGGAGATCTCACAGCTTGTGGATATTTGTGCTACATTTCAAGCTTCCAGTGCAGATTGTGAAAGAGGATTCAGTTTAATGAATCATATCAAAACAGCATCCAGAAATCGTCTTGAAGTGGCACATTTGGACCAGCTGATGCGCATAAAGTCAAAGCAAGAAGCAGACGAAGCCATCAACCTGGACAAAGTGTACAACCATTGGAGAAGTGAGAAGGACAGACGTGAAAAATAAGGTAAAATTTAAGTCAGATTTGTGCATATTCTAGTGACATTTATTAATATTTTTTGTTTATGGATATTAATCATTCAATTATGTTACTACTAGATAATTTATGGGTAGTAGAAATGATAATAAAAAACTGAGTAATTACATATTTTACAGACAGAGTTACAGGAATTTACACTGTATCACAAGCTACAGCACACGTCATTGTGCAAAATGTGAATGTTTTAATGTGAACAAAATGTTATGTGTGAAAGGTGTATATGTATCATTTCCTCCAGAACAGGACCCTCACACAGGCCACAACAGGACCTCACACAGGCCAAAGCAAGACTCTTCCCATGGCCAAGCAGGACTCTCACATAAAACATACTACACATCTCATGAACAACAACATTTTTGTCTTTTTCCTTTAAAGTTTGTCAAATCACTTATATTAAAAGTAAAGTAGTGAACATTGCTGCTGTAATTTGATTCTTTTAATAAGCCATGTAACTTGCTATGATCCAAGTTTTGAACTGGTGTGTGGCCACAGCGTGCACATGTGATGTTGCTCACAGTGGTCCTCAGTGTGCTCAGGGAGCTTGTGTGTATGCCCAGACACATGAACAATTAGAGGGAACATTGTATAGGAGGTAGGCCAGGTTGCTGCCGTCTATTAGCAGCTTGCTGTCCCTGAAGCGGATGTCTTCATAGATCTTGCTGTTGTCCTCCAGCAGCGAGTACAAGCCTTTCACCCCCATGCTGACTGAATCCTCTGAGTTTCTCACCCAGAGGTGCCCAAAGTCCATTATATATACACACACACACACACACACACACACACACACAAGGAGTGGCTTCTTTCATTCAAGGAGTGCTCGTTCTAAGTTTTGTTTTCCTGACAAACAACAAGGCATTTCATCATCAACTCAATAAAAGCCGCATGTGTGTATAGTGTATTGGTGTGACAGTATCGTTATAGTGGGCCTATATTACACACTACTTCATGGATTATGTGAGATTTATATTATTTATATTTATATGATATATTTATCCACAATAATGCTTTGTTAGCAAAACAGATAATCTCACTCACGGCACATTTGACTCACTAATAACTGACGGATGGCTATTCCATTCCTATCTAAATAATTATACCGGCCAGACTAATTTTGTGTCAATAACTCAATAACAATAGAAACTTTCCATCAGTCATTTCAGCAAAAGCCAAGCCTTGTGCCTGCTTCCCGAGCGCGTTGCTTTGCTACGAGGCTTTCCTGAACCAGATAGCAAGAAAGAGAAGTCCGCCACACTAGTGATGTGTTGCTCAAAGAGCCGGCTCTTTTTGTGAACGATGGGAGCCGGCTCGCACCCGCGAACGAGCCGTTATTTATTTCTTTACGGGTGCTCCGCGTACATGCAGTGACTGAATGTCACGCGCATGCTGTGCATCATGAGAGGATAGATAAGGAGGAGGGGAGGCGTGTGCTCAGTGCTGGTTGCTGAACAGATGGAGAGGAGAACACACGGTGAAGTGTCAGTTTGCGTCGCGCAAATAAGATGAGTGAAAGTAGGAAAAGAAGCAGCATTTGGCTGCATTTTAACAATTGTGCAAACACAAAGGCAGAATTTGCAACATGAAGCTCTCATATAGAGCAGGGTCCACAAACAACCTCCACAGGCACTTGAGAACTGTGCATCCAACAGTTCAGTTGGAAGAAAAAAGGCAGGCCAGACTGCCTGCTTCTGCCAATGTGTCTACTCCACCTGTTGTTGCTGCAGTTACAGGATCTACCCCCCATGTATCAGGTAACCAAAAACCAACAGCTACACAGACCTCAATAAGCCAATTGATATCAAAGGCAATGAATGACCCCAGCTAGACAGAATATAGTGGATGAAGAATTGGCCAAAATGATTGCAAGTGATTTCCAACCATTTTCCGTTGTGGACGACAAGGGATTCCGAAGCTTCACACAGGCTCTCAATCCAATGTATGTTCCTCCAAGCAGGAAAACCCTCTCTCAAAAAATCATTCCGAGACTGTATGATAGAGAACGTGCTTCACTGCAGGCCAGGGTTAAGGAAGCTACTGCAGTTTGCCTTACCACTGATTGCTGGACATCAAGAACCACCACTTCTTTCATGTCTGTTACATGTCACTTTATAGAAAATTATAAAACGGTGGCCTGTCTTCTGGACTGTTTTGAGTTTAGCGATAGAAACAAACTTAGCAGAGGAACTGCTAAGGGTGACAAAAGAGTGGGACATTGAAAATAAAGTGGCTTGCTGTGTTAGTGACAATGCAGCTAACATAACCAAAGCCATTAAACTCTTGAAATGGACCCACCACCCATGTCTCGTGCATACCATCCACCTGATGGTAAGAGATGCCCTGAAAGTCATGAAGACCACTCTTGACAAAGTGAAGGGGATGGTATAATTCTTCCATAAGAGCACAAGAGCAACAGAGAAGTTGAAGTCTACTCAGCGCCAAATGGATATGCCTGAGCTGAGGCTCAAGCAAGACTGTGCCACAAGGTGGAATTCTACATTGTACATGCTGAAGTTCTAGAGTCAAAGGATGCAATCATCTCTACCCTGGCCCTTATCAATGCACACATTGATGGGATTGATTTGGAACCCTTTGAGCAGGTCACTGTGGAAATCAGCTCAGAGAGGTACATTTGACAGTTGTTATTATATTATTTATTATTATATAATAACATATTAAGGAACATTTTAGATGTGAATGTCAGTAATATTAAACAAGAATAAACTTTGCCCATATACCACATAATAAAACAAAGCATCATTTCTGAGTTACCGTTTTCTCTTTTTTCAGCTATGTGACATCCTCCAAAATGCTACTCCTCTGCAGGCGTCTGCAGAAAATCATAGCCTACAACCAAACACAAGTGACCAAGAGGAAAGTGACAGAGTTGGTGACTGCTCTCTCAACGTCGATGGACAGAAAGTTCCACAGAATGGAATACAACACTGTCCTCTCAGAATCTACTGTACTCGATCCAAGGTTCAAAAGGCTGGCCTTTAATGATAACTGCGCTGTTGATGAGGCTCTTCAGAGAGTAACAGCAGCAGCAGCAGCTCGATGCGACCTCAGCAGCCAGCCAGCTCAACCACCAGGAGGCCAAGAGGGAGAAGAGGGAGCAAGGGCACCAGAAGTGGAGCCACAAATGTCTGCTGTTTGGAGGCTCTTTTATGCAAGAGCAACAGAAGACATTTCAAGAAGGAATCCCTCAGCAGATGCTATGCTGGAAGTAAGGTCCTATCTGGAGGAGCCTCTTATCCCTAGAACCGCAGACCCGCTTAGCTGGTGGGAGTCCAAGCCTTCAGTGTACCCAGGACTTGTGAAGGTCATGGCACGGCGACTGTGCAATGTAGCCACATCAGTCCCCTCAGAAAGGATATTTTCTAAAACAGGACAGATAATAACAGAGAGAAGAAACCGGATCAACCCCTCTAAGCTGAGGCACTTGGTCTTCCTCAATGACAATCTGCCCTGAAAAGAAAAAGGTTACAGTTTGATAGTTGACGGTGGTAAGTTCATTAGACAGTTATTTGCTGCTGTTTTGAGCATTGTTATTTATTTATGATTATTTTAATTTTTTATGATTTCATGTCAGCTGTTGCTGTCTTTTGTTTTATAGTTTATACTGAAATAGAGCCCTGCTGTTTTGTTAGGGCTTTTTGTTTAAATAAAAATGTCAAATATACAAAAATACAGTAGCTGTCCTTTTTTTAAATGTCTATGCTTAAGTTGTTCTAGGTGTTGCTATCTGCTGTGTGTAGCGTGGTTCTACAAGCAAGTCAGTGCATTCATTGGGTGCTATCAGAGAGTTACAAGGGTCTGTCAATGCAATGAAAACAATTGGCCACAGCAAATCATTAATATTACAATTTTAATTTTTACTTTTGAATACTTCAGTATAAAGGATTTATTGAATCATTTAAGTGATATATGTGTACACATATAAATAATTAGTCAAAATAGGGCTAAATTTGATTGAATTATAAAAGGTATGGTAAAATAGAAGAGCCGTTTGGGAGCCGGCTCACTCAAAAGAGCCGGAATTCCCATCACTACGCCACACTC
>CM051008.1:5561809-5597586 GCA_027704905.1 Muraenolepis orangiensis | reverse complement strand
ATCAGAACGCTGGAATGTCTGCATAGTCCGGAACAATCTGGCCCCCTGTGAGTGTGCGGGGTAGACTTAAATAGGGACGTTAACCGTGATGCACTGCAGCTGCGGGTGAGACTTAACAACGGGGAAGTGGCTATCAGGTAGTGTGTAGTGGGAGCGAGGAGACAGGAATGTGGAACGTGATTAGGGGGCGTGTCTATACGGGAGAGTGATGTGGAGACAGGAATGCGATAAGGGGGCGTGGCTACATGGGCGAGTGCTGTGGAAGCGAGGAGGCAGGAGTGCAAACTGTGACACATTCTGGCTACCTCGGGAGTTTACAGCGGTAACCGTGACTGCTGTTTACATTCCCCCACAAGCCAACACGGACACAGCGCTGAAGGAACTGTATGGGGCTATCAGCGAACAGGAGTCGGCACATCCTGAGGCTGCTTTAATCGTGGCGGGGGACTTTAACAAGGCAAACCTGAAGATGGTTCTCCCGAAGTTCTACCAACACATAACTAGCAACACACGGGGTGAGCGGATCCTCGACCACTGCTACACTCCCTTCCGTGATGGCTACAAGGCCCTCCTTCGCCCACCGTTCGGCAAATCAGACCACCGCTCTATCCAGCTACTCCCCATCTATAGGCAGAGACTGAAGCAGCAACCAATCGCTGGGAGGGAGGTTCAATGCTGGTCGGACCAATCGGACTCTATGCAACAGGATTGTTTTGATCGCGCTGACTGGGACATGTTTCGGGTTGCCTCGGACAATAACATCAACGAGTACGCGTCCTCGGTCACCGGGTTCATCAAGAAGTGCATAGATGACGTTGTTCCAACCAAGTCGGTTCGAAAATATCCCAACCAGAAACCGTGGATTAACGGCGATGTTCGCGCTGCCCTCCACGCATGTAACGCCACCTTTGGCTCCGGGAATATGGAGGAAAATACGAGAGCCTGCTACGACCTCCGTAAGACCATCGTCACTGCCAAGCGGGAGTACAAAGACAGAGTGGAGGAGAAATTCAAGAGCCACGACGCGAGGGGTATGTGGAAGGGGTTACAGACGATAACAAACTTCAGAGGGAGAATCAGTTGTGTAGAGAACTCCAGTACCTCCCTCCCAGGAGAGCTAAATAGTATTTTTGCTCGGTTCAACGTAAACGGCAGCCCGCGGAAGCCAGCGCCACCTCAGGAGACCAGCCTGATGAACATCTCGGAGGCGGATGTGCGCCGCACCTTCAAGCGGTTGAACATCCGTAAGGCGGCAGGCCCCGACAACATCCCGGGCCGTGTCCTCAGAGCATGCGCAGACCAACTGGCAGGAGTCTTTGCAGACATCTTCAATCTCTCCCTGTCCCAGGCTGTTGTTCCCGCGGTCTTCAAGATTTCCACCATCGTGCCTGTCCCTAAACAACCCAAGGTAACATGCCTGAACGACTATAGACCTGTAGCCCTCACCTCAATTGTCAGCAAATGCTTTGAGAGGTTGGTCAAGGACTTTATTTGCTCCGTATTACCTGCCACACTGGACCCATGGCAATTTGCATATCGTCAAAACAGATCAACGGACGACGCAATTGCCATGGCCCTCGCACCTGGTGGGAAAGAACTGTTATGTGCGGATGCTGTTTGTGGACTACAGCTCAGCATTCAACACGATAGTTCCTGCCAAGCTCAACACCAAGCTTAGATGTCTAGGCGTGCCCCCATCCATGTGCAGCTGGATACTCCTGTCGGACCGCTGCCAGGTGGTGAGGAAGGGCAGCACCACCTCAGAGTCACTGACCCTCAACACGGGAGCCCCCCAGGGATGCGTGCTGAGCCCTCTCCTCTACTCCCTCTACACCCACGACTGCATGGCTATGCACAGCTCCAACGTCATCATCAAGTTTGCTGACGACACGACAGTGATGGGCCTGATCGCCGGCGATGACGAGACAGCCTACAGGGAGGAGGTTGGATCACTGGAGCAGTGGTGCCAGGAGAACAGCCTCGCCCTCAACGTCAAGAAGACCAAGGAGCTGATTGTGGACTACAGGAAGCAGAGAGTCAAGTCAAGTCAAGTCAAGTCAAGTTTATTGTCACTTCACAGTTTACAGTTTAGTATAAAGCAGTGATGTGAAATTCTTGTGTGCAATACCCGACGACAGACAGCAGTTATAGAATAAGATAAAATAAAATAGATAAAATAGATAAAAATAGAATAAAAAATAGAATAAAAATAGAATAAGGAATATAAAATAAAAATAAAAAATGCAATTTATAAAATGCAAAAATCAGCACAGAAAAGAGCAATATATATATATAAATCAATGTAATAAAATATACATTGTTATATGTTATACGCCCTTGTTCAGCAGCCTGATGGCCTGACTGTGGAAGCTATCTCTAAGCCTATTTGTACGACACTTGATACTGCGGTATCGCCTGCCTGACGGTAATAGTGAGTAAAGTTCGTGGCTGGGGTGGGCAATGTCTTTTATAATTCTTTTGGCCTTGGCCACGCACCGCTGGTTGTAAATGTCCAGGAGGGAGGGGAGCTCACCTCCAACGATATACTGGGCCGTCCGCACCACCCTTTGAAGCGCTCTGCGCTCGAGTGCCGTGCAGTTCCCGTACCAGGCGGTGATACACCCTGTCAGAACACTCTCGATGGTGCCGTTGTAGAATGTTCTCAGGATGCGGGGGCCCATGCTGAATTTCTTCAGACGCCTGAGAAAATACAGGCGTTGTTGGGCCTTTTTCACCACGTGTGTGGTGTGCGTGGACCATGTGAGGTCCTCGGAGATGTGCACGCCGAGGAACTTGAAGCTGCTGACCCTCTCTACTGCAACGCCGTCGATGGAGATAGGGCTGTGCTCTCCCCTCTGCCTCCTGAAGTCCAGAGGAGAGCACGCCCCTATCTCCATCGACGGTGTTGCAGTAGAGAGGGTCAGCAGCTTCAAGTTCCTCGGCTTGCACATCTCCGAGGACCACACATGGTCCACGCACACCACACACGTGGTGAAAAGGGCCCAACAACGCCTGTATTTCCTCAGGCATCTGAGGAAATTCAGCATGGGCCCCCACATTCTGAGAACATTCGACACCGGCACAATCGAGAGTGTTTTTACAGAATGTATCAGCGCCTGGTACGGGAACTGTACCGCATCCGAGTGCAGAGCACTTCAAAGGGTGGTGCGGACAGCCCAGTATATCGTTGGAGGTGAACTTCCCTCCCTCCTGGATATATACATCAAGCAGTGCGTGGCCAAGGCCAAACGCATCATAAGAGACAATGCCCACCCCAGCCACGAACTGTACTCACTTTTACCGTCAGGCAGGCCATACCGCAGTATCAAGGGCCGCACAAACAGACTTAGAGACAGCTTCCACAGTCAGGCCATCGGGCTGCTGAACAAGGGTGTATAGCATATAACAATGTATACTTTATTACATTGATTTCTATATATATATTGCTCTTTTTCTGTGCTAATATATTGCATTTTATATATGCATTTTTATATATTTTTTATATTCTTATATATTTAACTTTATACAGTTTGTACTTTTAACTTATTTTTTATTTTATTCCGTTTTTATAACTGCTGTCTGTCATCGGGTATTGCACATAAGATTTTAACTCATTGCTTATACTTAAACTGTGAAGTGACAATAAACTTGACTTGACTTGACTTGACTTACCACCTGCTCTACCTGCTTAAAGGAATACCTTGCTTTGATTTTCCACTACGTTTCCGGCATAACATGTGGTTAGTAAATGAAAATGAACAATGATCAACCCCCCTTCATTTTACCAGCATTCAGTATTGCTTTAGGGCTGTTGTTCAAGTTATTGTTCTCTGGTCCTGTAGCACCAGTTCTCCAGGGCTGTTGTTTCAACTGTTGTTATCTGGGGCTGTTGTTCCAACTGTTGTTCTCTGGTCATGTAGCACCAGTTCTCTAGGTGAATAAAGTAAATATCAAAAGTATTATAGGCCAGGCATAAAATTGTGCACATTTTTTCAAATAAATGACATGTGCACTAACCTGTTCACTTGTCTCTCGTTGAAGACCCCTGATCTACAAAGTTCTTACAGTATTATCTCAGTATCGTTTCAGCAGTCTGTCTGTGGGCTCCTCGGCCCAGCTCCAGGCTGTGGCTCTGGGGGTCCGTGGAGGGCTGCAGGCAGGGCCGCTACCCCAGCACCACGCGGTCAACGCTCTCTGCAGGGAGGGGGAGGACTGCATAATTGCCGAAAATGAAAAAATTGTTTTGTCAGCAAAAAGGTATTCTCGCAGCACATTTCACTCACTGAAAAATAAAGTAGTTTACATGAAACACACCGTGTGTGTGTGTGTGTGTGTGTGTGTGTGTGTGTGTGTGTGTGTGTGTCAAGATGAGACAGACAAGATGCTATAAATAGTGTGTTTTTTCCTCCTGATTATGTCTTTAACTAGTACAACTATTAACTACTATAACTATTATTGATTGTTCATTCTAGTTTTATAGTGTAACCATCATTCTGTTTCCTTGTTGTCGTCCATTTTCTTCCCATCTCCTTATCCTCTTATCTTTCTTATCCTCCTCATCTCCTTATCCTCATCTTCCTCTTATCCTCCTTGTCCTCCTCATCTCCTTCTCTTCCTCATCTTATCTTCATCTCCTTATCCTCATCTTCCTCACTTACCACCTGCTCTACCTGCTTAAAGGAATACTTTACTTTGGGTTTTGGGTTTAACATGTGGTTAGTAAATGAAAATGAACAATGATCAACCCCCCTTCATTTTACCAGCATTCAGTATTCCAGCATGTCTGCTTTAGGGCTGTTGTTCAAGCTGTTGTTCTCTAGTCCTGTAGCACCAGTTCTCTTGGGCTGTTGTTCCAACTGTTGTTCTCTGGTCATGTAGCACCAGTTCTCTAGGGCTGTTGTTCCAACTGTTGTTCTCTGGTCATGTAGCACCAGTTCTCTAGGGCTGTTGTTCCAACTGTTCTCTGGTCCAGTTTATATTTGTGTTCTACTTCATAGATAGCACCATTTTATGGAAAGCCCTACTTTATAGTGGAATAACCTGGTTGCACTCATCAACTACCTGTGTTCGGAGGAGCTCAGACAAAGTCACTTGGTGTCATGTATGAGGGTCGACTGCTACAGTGACCCATGTTTTCCTTTGGAAAAAGCGCCACAAACATTTCAGGGCGGAGATGCGCCTGACCTGGCAGTACAGTCCACAAAGCCAAAGAGTGTATTGAGTCGCAGCTGATTGTGTTTGTAATGTATTAAACATGCTGTGTGCTAATGAGTCGAATGTGCCTCTTTGGGTCATTGTGTGACCCAATGTGAATAAACTCCCATCCAATACAGAGGTGAAGGTGGAAAAATTTTACCAGACACTCTGATGAAAAAAAATTGTCAGTCAACTAAAATATATCAACGGATATTTATCTTGTACACACAAGTTATTTTGTGTTCTCATAACAAGGTAATTTATGCTTTGAGGACCACTGGGATAAGTTGCGTTAACGAGTTTGTTGCTTTCTCAAGTAGGCTATTGTAGCAGACGACGCTGCCACCAGCCATTAAAATGGCAACTTGAGGGCTCCTTCCGAAGACAAGGACACAGGGGGATGAGGAATCTGGTTTCTTGCAAGAGTTTGAATCATTGTGAACAGATGGTACATGCTAGAGCTCTTCTCCTCGAGTGTGTGTGGTGGTGGCTGACACCAACCACACAAACTCAAGGAAGAGCTCTAGCATGTACCGTCTGCTCTTTTCACAATGATTCAAAACCCAATGGCTTGTTGCAATGTCGTCTGCTACGGCTATGTTTGAAATATGGCGGCATTCATTGCTTTACTTTGACAGTCAATTTGCTATATTTTTGGTGGGTGAGCTCAGTGAATATAGCTTTTCACTACTGGCTCGTGTTCATGCCCGCCTAAACAGAACCTGTCAGACATTTTGCAAAACTGATTTTACAAAAACAAAAGTCTATATTTTATAATAGAGCCAGTCTTAATTTGCAAAGACAATAACTGGTAAACATAAGCTACAAGGTGGGATAGGATACACTGGCTATGTTAGCTTACTATAGTGTGTTCTATTAGCATCAGTCATCAGTCCTGACTCACCAGTTGAGGTGACATTTTCCAACCAACATTTTCCAGGGGCACTAAGAACTGTGCCCCTGGAAACTGTCCTGATGCTTTTAGAGGAACTAGACCTGATGAACCAAACTCTATATGTTACTAAATAAGTGCAGTATGTGAAAGCAGAAACATTTTTTTATTTCATGCTGTTTATGTTGACAAATCAATGTACGAGCAGACAACCTCATTTAGCTTTTTTAGGCCTAATGCATTTAATTATATTTCTAAATAAAAAAATGTATCACTTTGTAAATTAGTTAATTGCTGAGTTAATTCAAAACAATACTTTAGTTTCATTCTCAGTCAGATAGTTTGATGAAAGCCTTTTCCAGCTTCTCCTCTGTATCGGATGGGGGAGGACATTGATTCACACAGAGAACAAAGGAGGTAAATTCCACCTTTCTCGATGCAAAGTCTGACTTGGGCAAGTCTCAACTGGCCTGATTTGACTGTGGGGCTCGTGAGGCTGCACACCTGTAGTGCATTGGCCCAACAAGCCGGTTAAACCAGCCATCTCCACAGAGGCTCTGTTTGCTTAAATATTCCTAACCCTACAATAAACCGGTTCTACTCATCAACTGTCCTGTGGTTTGGAGAAGCCAAGAAAACCCAGAGAACCTCATCAGCTCATTTAAACACATACACACACACACCTGCACTAGGAGAGGCTCTGCTGTTCTCTTTAAGTTTTGATTTCCTGAAACCAAAAACTAAATTCTAAAATGAACGCCCCCTTTTGTCTGAGTGCCATTCTCTATCCCGTGGACGGCCATTGGTTGGGGATGTGCAAACACGCGTCTTTCAGGTCGATGGATGATAACCAGTCGCCTGGAAGCACAGAACGATGCGGTGATGTGTGAGTCAGCATCCTCAACTTCTCAGGTAGTCGTTTAGGTCCTGTAGATCTAAAATAGCTAAAGGCAAGTGTAACACTTACACTTGTAGTGTCCCACACTGGGCTCGATCTCAAGACATCCGGCATGAGAGGCGGGACATCCCTAGAACGTCATTTAGGTGTTGGGGAGTGAGGTTTACCACTGCCCAGCACCACCTGCTGGCAGACTTCAATCTGTCTGACCAGGTGAGGCTGCTTCCACCAGCCACCAACAACACACACTCTACATTTGGCATTTCTTTTGAGGGGGGCCGCAGTCACTCTGGAGCTAGAGTGGATTGCATGGCAACCAAAAGGTTGCTGGTTTGATCTCTGGCTTCTCCTAGCCAAGTGTTGAGGTGTCCCTGAGCAAGACATCTAACCCTGTTGGTTCATTAATCAAACCCTTCAGGCACATGGTTCACTGATCCAACCCCCAAGCACTCACACAGATGCCACCGACTGTCAAACTCCTCTCACCTCTTATGTAAGTATATTTGTGTTGTAATAACTATCGGTTAACCCTTCCCTACTGAGTTTCAGTCCACTCCTGGACTTCAGCCGGGACATGAGAATGTGCACATAAAACACAATGCAGCTGCTGTCTGGTCAGTTGAATCCAAACCTCACTGTAACCAAGTCCTGTTGTGCCAAAAATGACTCAATCGTGTTTTATTCACATGCTCTTTAAGGAAGTCTGAACTGACCCAAGCGACTACTGGTAAATATATATTTTTAGTAGACTTAAATGCAATTTGAATGAAGTGAAACAAAAGTACACTTGAACAAAACAATACAATTAGTGTATTGTTTAGGTCAAGGACAAAAACATACTTTTCACAAGTTCAGTTCAGTCTACTATGAATGTTTTGGACTTTTTATTGGCACACTAGAATACAACTTCAGAAATACTTTGAAAGTGTTGTTTTTGTAAGTATTCTTAAATGCACTTTCAATTAGGTGCTTGGGGAGGGGCATGCAGAGCAACTGGTTGAGTGTGCAGGCGTTAATCAGGCAGGCTGCCATTGGTGAGGCTGTGAGCCACGACACAATCCGGAGGCTGAGAGATCTGGTTGGTATCCCCTTGCCAGCCTACACACACACAGGCCATTAAGTCACATTTAAACCTCCTGTGCTGTTCGGATCAAAATTGAAAAATAAAAAACATCTAGAAAGTATACTTTTAGAGTAATTTTCTACTATGAAACGTATTTGCTTATTTAGTGAAAGAAACATTTAAACATTTAAATGAAATGGACCCCCCTTATGTGGTCCTCACACCTCTGCTGTTTGGCTATTGGATGGGGAGGCTGAAAGGGGTCAGAAGTTAAACTTAATACTAAGAAGAGATTTATTTTGGTAAATGTGAGCCATATTGGAATTTCCTAGTCAACATTGCATTTTGAATGTGAATGAATTACAGACTACATGTCATGGTCCCTATGTCCCTTGGTCCCCTATGTCCCTATGTACTCCAGTGGTGTTTTGTTGGTAAGTACCCCATGGAGCTGGACTACATATTAGAGTATAGGTCAGCATTTATGCACTTTTTCCCTTCTTGGGGTTTGAGACCAGGGTTGTGGTGAAGGTGACCTTAGATGACTGAGGAGCCCTATTCTTTGTGGTTAATGGTGTACTTATTGACGCCAACATGGTCAGTGCAAGTATCATTTATTATTCAAAATTCATTGATACAACTAAAATTACATAGACGACATCATAGGATGGAATAGACTACACAAACACACACACACACACGGTTCCAAAATAAAGTTTATGTTCGATATAACTCCATTTCCTAAGGCCAGGTGAGGCTGATTTAACCAGCCACCAACCACACACACTCAACAATAAGTACTGTATATACCACTAAATGCTAAAGTAGTGCACATATCTCTGCCACATCAAAAAGTCCCCTTTTCCCTAAAGTCTAAACAATCCCTTGCTTAAAGCAACAGTTCTTCACCATTTCTTCCAGTCCATGTGATAAATCATTTACCATTATTTACGAATCCAGATCCAGGAATCTGATCTGTGGGGTCCGGATTTGCATCCCGATATTTCCCTGAATGTTCTTAAATCGTAATTAGCATTCCACCTCAAGTTTTATGCAAATATACATAAACAAACATGCACATATCATTCACCAATCACTTTGTTGTTATGTTTATGTTAATTTTTTATTTGATAGTATGCTTATAGTATTGTGTTTTACAATTGTATACTGCGGGAGGGAATGGGGAGTAAGCATGCCATTGTACTTCAAATCAAATCATCTTGAAATTTGTTAGTAACTTTGTGAAATATTACACAATATGTGACTTTTTTTGCAAATGTAGGCAACATTGCCATATGCCCCTTACTGCTCACTCCCACCCATACCAAGATGGCCCATGTTGGCCGTCAGCTGAGCCACAGTCCCCCCAGCTCTATCGGCCCCGGGGTCTGACTGGAGCACTGCTTCCAGGATGCTCCTGTACAGACTTATGAAGTCGTCACTGGGCAGTATCTCCTCCGGTTCCTTCTCCTGTAGCTGCTTCACCCGCTGGTGCACCAGCCTGCCCTGGAACAACCTGGACAAACCCGTCTGGGATTAATAAAGTACTGTCTTATCTTATCTTTATTTAAAAGTACATTCTGTTGACACCTCTCACAACTTACTCACAAATGTGTACCTGTTACAGTGCTTCACTGTATCACTGTTACAATACCACAGTCTTGAAGTGTGACTTTTGCTTATTTTGGTTATGTATTGTCATTTGCGTGGTCAAAGGAGCTCTTCTGTAACTATAGAAACAGTAAAGGCTATGTGATGGTGTAACTATGGAAACAGAACAGCACTGGCTAAGTGATGGTAGCTATGGAAACAGTACTGGGTAGGTGATGGTGTAGCTATGGAAACAGTACTGGTTAGGTGATGGTGTAGCTATGGAAACAGTACTGGCTAGGTGATGGTGTAACTATGGAAACAGTACTGGCTAGGTGATGGTGTAACTATGGAAACAGTACTGGCTAGGTGATGGTGTAACTATGGAAACAGTACTGGGTAGGTGATGGTGTAACTATGGAAACAGTACTGGGTAGGTGATGGTGTAACTATGGAAACAGTACTGGGTAGGTGATGGTGTAACTATGGAAACAGTAATGTCTCACCAGGCAAAGTGGGGTTTGGGGAGGGGCATGCAGAGCAACTGGTTGAGTTCCCAGGTGTGAATCAGGCAGGCCTGCCATTGGTTGAAGCTGTGAGCCACGACACAATCCGGAGGCTGAGAGATCTGGTTGGTTTCCCCTTGCCAGCCTGCACACACACAGGCAAGCACACATAGTGAGTGTGTGTGTTAGCAAGTAAGCACAACTTTAGTTCAAACAGCAACGTTCCAAAGTACTTGACCAAAAGAAAGCCTAAAAAATACAGCAAAACAGCATGGACAGATAACAACATTGTTAAGCAACAGTGTTTAAAAACAACGCTATTTTTAGCTTTGGTCGAGGGACAACCGAACATTTATGGAGCTTAACAGTGTAGTTATAACAACCCAAGGGGAACTAGCCTATATTATTGGACATACTGTATGAATAATATATTTTTAAAATAGTTTTGCCATTGAATTTAATTATTTTTAATGATCTTTTCTGTTGACTTTTATGTAAATGGTCATCATTGTTACAGGTGTGTTTATTTTCATTGTTTTCATGTATATTATCCCAGTGTGTGTGTGTGTATATGTGTGTGTGTGTGTGTGTGTGTGGTGTGTGTGTGTGTGTGTGTGTGTGTGTGTGTGTGTGTGTGTGTGTGTGTGTGTGTGTGGTGGTGAGTGTGTGTGTGTGTGTGTGTGTGAGACCACAGGTGCCCTCTACCTGTGGTCAATCCTTCCTGTCTGTTCAGCTCTCCTTGGATCATGACCATCAGCAGAGCTTTGAGCAGCTTCAGGTCGGGTTTGGCCCTCCTCAGCCAGTAGCAGGTCACGGCCACCGGGAGGCGCAGGTGAGGCGGAACTCCCTCCATCGTCTCTTGGTTCACGCCCAGCGTCTCCAGACACACCTTCAGCCGCACAGTGCGGTCTGCCTGTGGAGTGAGAACAAACCATTTAAACATTTAAAGGACAACCAAACCCCAACACCACTTGTAGCATATGATATCTTCTCTTTATAGGTTAATCACAAGTTGTTGTTGCATACATAATACAGATGATTTTGAGGCTTTCACCTACTATAGTTTAAATTTGAACAAGGTAGAAGACAGACGACCAGGTTTAGCTGTGCCTACTTCATGGCATTGTTTATCGCAAAGTACCACACTATTTAAGGGGTTATTTACACATGCATACTCCACTAGAGGCAGTTTCACCTTTTTTTAATTAGATTTAAAGGGGTCATACTTTGCTTTTGTGGTTTTTCCCTTTCCTTTGGTGTGTTGTATAGCTTTTAGCCATGTAACACATTTGTCTAAGCCCTCCATAGTGTGGCCTTAAAGAGACAGGAGCTAAAACAAAGCGTTTCAGACAGTGTGAAAGAGGTTCTGCAGCGATGTACCATATGAGAATACTGTGGTTTTTGAACATTAAAGCATGTGAACTTATTCTAGTGGAACCCCCAAATGGAAGAATGACAAATGAGCATAATATGACCCCTTTGAAGAACATGACATGCTAAACAAGATGCATCTGGTTCAGTAAATGAAACTTAATGATCTATGGGTTTCTTTCCTACAATATTGGCTGCAAATATAATCAATGAATCAACCATCCATCTGTTATCCATTTAATGAGATCCAGCATGAGTCAGTAGACCTACCTGGGGCAGAGAGTCCAGCCGCAGCCCTTGAGTGGCTCCTTGGACCACTGGTTGCACCGTGACCGTGTGGAAATCTAGACCGTCCCAGTCCACCTCCTCCACCCCGCTTCGTCCCAGAGCAGGCAGCAGGCCGTACAACACCTGCCGGATGGGCTGCGAAACTAGGTTGGAGCTCGGTAGTTCGCCAGACTCAACCGGTTTGGGCAGGTTCCTCCTCCCATGCAGCAGCACGTCCAGCTCTGCACCGCTCAGGTCTCCTTTGGCCAGCGACGCACAGACCCAGTCAGGGACCCAGGTCACCTCTTTGGGCAGTGACAGTGCAGCCCCCTCAGTGAAGAACCCCTGTAGAGAGGAGCTGGGGAGCCGGTATTCCAGCGTGGCCTTCTCCACCTTCGACAGGAGCATCGTCTGCTCCTGTCTACTCACGTTGGGCATGAGTGTCATCGCTGCTCTAATGGCGTCTTCGGTCGTCTGGAAGTGTCTCAGCCAAATCAGGAGGCCCTCCAGGCTTGCGATCCTGTAGTCTTCCTCCTTCCTCCATTAAGGAATTTGATCCACTTAATTTCTCTGAGGTTCTCGTAGTCGTTTCTGGCCAACGTGGCAAAGGCGGGCAGGAGCTGGTCGTTGATGTTGAAGAAGGAACAGAAGCGTGATGTGGTGTATCGCTTGCAAGGGATGTAACTATCCGCCGCTTCCCACTGGAAGTCGCCGTGGCGCAGAAATCCCGCCGGAAGGTCAAAGATGTAGAAGTCAGTGGCATTAGACAGGACAGGGCAGCGCCACTCGCTTGCCAGGGCAGCTAGCTCGCGGATGGCCTCTCCGATACACTTGACCAGCGGCACCTCCATGTCGATCAGTGTCTGTTGAAACACCAACTTGGTGAGAATGGGAAGGATGTTCTCAGTCTTTCCTGTCTGAGCGGCACTATGGGCCCTCTGGACCAAGACGCTGCCCCGTTCCATTTTAGTTTTCTGTTTGATTTTGCTGATACTCGAGCCTCCGTCCACCACCACGTACGGTTTGATTCCACATTTTTTCAGAGTTGTGAAGAAAGACTGGACATAGGTCTGGAAGGCCAGGTACTGCCCGCCATGGTTCCGCTCCAGCTTGGATTTGAAGAATAGGGCGTAGACCAGGTTGTTGCCGTCTATTAGCAGCTTGCTGTCCCTGAAGCGGATGTCTTCATAGATCTGGCTGTTGTCCTCCAGCAGTGAGTACACGCCTTCCACCCCATGCTGACTGAATCCTCTGAGTTTCTCACCCAGAGGAGCCCAATGTCCTTTATATATACACACACACACACACACACACACACACACACACACACACACACACACACACACACTGAAGGAGTGGCTTCTGAGTGCTAAGTTTCGTTTTCCTGACAAACAGATGTAACGATACTGTGGAAATAAAGCTGTACTGGACTGAATGTGAAAGTGCATGCGTTTACCTGAAACGATACTGAGATAATACTGTAAGAACTTTGTAGATCAGGGGTCTTCAACCCCGTGGACGAGAGACAAACAGAACAGAGACCCCACATGTGATGCCTGGCCTATAATCACTTTTATGTTTAGTTTATTCACCTTTTATTTATCCATATTAACCTATCTATATACTGGGTTATTAGCCTATATGTGTTTATGATTGATGAAACGTTCATGCATGATTTATGCATGCATTATTATTGGTTATTATTATGTGGCCTCGGCCAGGGCTTGAGCTCGAGGCCTCGTTACTGTTTCAAATGTATCCATTCTGCTTCACCTATTATAAAAGTTAGCAATAAGTATGTAAGTTAGTAATGTTATGCTAGTTATTGATAAACCTTAATTTTGCAACCAAGACCAAACTGCAGCGTTTATTTAACACATAGCATGCTAGACAGTTTTTTTGATTTATTGCCTAATAATGCTTGTTGTTTACTCAATATAATTGTTATTTCTTTAATTCTCAAAAATAATTTAGGTGAAAATTGTCAAGAACGTGATGACAGCCTGGACATACAAGGCCATGTACTGCCTCCGTTTGAGGGGTTTTAGACTGGAGAAGAACCTAAACCAACACAGCAGCTGTCTGTATCCGTGGAATTAAAAACGTTCCATCAGTGGCGTCATTTCAACAAAAGCCTTCCTTCTAGTTCCCTCAATATCATTTTTGTTAGTTTTTAATTCTCAAAAATAAATTTGGTTAAAATTGTCAATTATTATGACAACAATAAGCGGACCCCCTGCAGTACCTCTTCGAACCCACTAGGGCTCGTGGACCCCTAGTGATACAACAGACAGCGTCACATAATGTCCACATAAAACAGAATGCACATGTTGTATTAATATTAGTTATGCTAAATAACTGCAAACAATTCATGTTCACAATGCATCAATTAGGAATTACTAGAATGCTTTTCCTGTCCGTCTCTCAGCCTGCCTCATGGCGTATCTGTCTTAGGTATATCTGACTGTGTGTATGTATGTATCTGTCTGTCTGATGGTATGTTTGTCAACATGTGTGTCTGCTGCTCTGTCTCTAGATCTATCAGTCTGTATGTGTGTTGTCCCAAACCATTGCCGTTATAATCGCTGTAGTTTATCGGTAGCAGAGGACACAAGTCGTGTTGACAAGTTTTATTTCAAAAAGAGATGACAGAGTACAAAACAACACACAACACAACTTTCCAACGGGGTTTGGCTCTACCCAGGCCCCTTTTAAAATCTCCTTTACATGTCTACGCACATCCTCGAGCACACACATTTGACTCACTCATATATTAAATGTGTTTCTACTGCGTTAATAAAAGCAGGGAGTAATATCTTCAACTGAATACCTCCTCCTATAGGGTGCACACCAAACGCACAGCCGTGAAAACCATCCAACCTATCCACAATACACATGGGGCCGATCATGGCTCCACGTCTCGGCAAGACTCGATGATTAGCCTAGCATTAGACTGAGCGTAGCGTCCGCTTCATGACGGCTAACAGACATAGCCGCTGATTCAAGATTTGATCCAGACGAGGGTGGAGGGTTCTGTTGATGATGATTATGATGATGATGTGGGTCCCCGTGGAAACCAATAGTTAGCGATATAATTCCACCACCTATTTCAATGGTTTCACCTTTGACCCTTTGTCCTGAGAGTCCAGAGAGAGAATATCTGTCAGAAAGACTGGATATAGAGACTGTAGCTACATATGTAGTAGGCCTTTATATGCACTATGTCTGTCAAACGACTGTAGCGACTGTACGGCGCGACTGTAGGTATCTTAGGGTCTCCAGGTCACAGGGTCACAAGGTCACAAGGTCTCTTGGCCCAGCTGTCTCCGAAGGCCTTCAGGAGTCGGACTGGTGGGTTCCTTCTTGGACTCCTGAACTCCTGAAGTCCTTCATGCTGCTTCTCACCCTGAGCCACTTCTTGCCGTGAACCAGGTACAGCGAGAAACCGGAGACGAGTGAACGGAGGAGAGCCCAGAGTTCCTCAAGTTAGAAACCAGACGCAAAGAGTCGAAGAGCAGCGTGAGAGGCCTGCCGGGAACCAGAAACTACGACAAGTCGCTAAAAGAAGACGGTCGACGAGATACGACGCTACACAACTTGAATATAGAACTATACAACGTGTTTTCACCACCCTGGGCTCACACCCTGGGAGACCCCAGTGAAGCCCAAGCGTTCGCTAGGCGTTAGGTAGGCGTTAGCTAGGCGTTAGCTAGGTGTTAGCTAGGCGTTCGGTTCGTCGGCGCGGTACGCTCCACACCCTCTACAGGCGGTAGCTTTGTGTTACGTCCGCACAAATAATATCGACGTCATTGTTAATGGAGTGAAAGGGGCGGAGCATCAAAAGCTTTTGTAACCTCGGACGGCGCTGACCAGGTGCTCCTGAAACGCACTGCTTGATCTAGTCTAGATCCGAGAACTTAGAACCCTTCTCTGAGAACTCTCAAAACATAGAGCCCCTCAGACTCCCTGCAGATTGCGGTGTCTGTTGCAACACTGAAAGGTCTTGTGGTCGAGATCCCGGGTGAGGTCCGGGGCAGGTCACCTGACCCAACCCAACGTTGTCCTCCATAAAACCCAGGCTGGAAGGGTGGTGGGAGTTCCTCTTCTCTCCCACCCCCTCCATCTGGTCTCTCTCTCTCTTCCCTCCTTTCCCACAGCACCCAGGGCTCTCTCGTCCCTGGGATCTCATGCTGGCGTCTTATTGGCTGTCGCTCTCTCCCAGCAGCCAATAGGTGGTCATGCTGCCCTTGCCCTTGACACTGATGTTACCACGGAGCTCCAGCTGGAAGCTGCTGAACTCCTGCAGCACCTCTCTGGCGGCTGAAGACACGTGAATCTTCAGGGCTGTAAGCACACACACACACTTTTTTATAAGAAACATATACTATGTTCTAATCTGTGTATAAGTAGTAAGTATGTATAATTAGTGGGATTTTTGAGTGTGTTCATTTGACCAGCATTCAGTATTCCAGCATGTCTGCTTTAGGGCTGTTGTTCAAGCTGTTGTTCTCTGGTCCTGTAGCACCAGTTCTCTTGGGCTGTTGTTCCAACTGTTGTTCTCTGGTCCTGTAGAACCAGTTCTCTTGGGCTGTTGTTCCAACTGTTGTTCTCTGGAGCTGTTGTTCCAACTGTTGTTCTCTGGTCATGTAGCACCAGTTCTCTAGGGCTGTTGTTCCAACTGTTGTTCTCTGGTCCAGTTTATATTTGTGTTCTACTTCATAGATAGCACCATTTTATGGAAAGCCCTACTTTATAGTGGAAAATACTTCTTAAACATTCCTAACCTTCCAAATAACCTGGTTGTACTCATCAACTACCTGTGTCCGGAGGAGCTCAGACAAAGTCACTTGGTGTCATGTATGAGGGTCGACTGCTACAGTGACCCATGTTTTCCTTTGGAGAAAGCGCCGCAAACATTTCAGGGCGGAGATGCGCCTGACCTTCCAGTACAGTCCACAAAGCCAAAGAGTGTATTGAGTCGTAGCTGATTGTGTTTGTAATGTATTAAACATGCTGTGTGCTAATGAGTCGAATGTGCCTCTTTGGTTAATATGTTCATATGAATACTTGTGAACTGCTCTATTTTTATGTTTGCGTACCTCAGTGTTATGCTATTGTCTGCTTCAACTAATGTACACCTTGTAAGTCGCTTTGGATAAAAGCGTCTGCCAAATGCCCTAAATGTAAATGTAATGTAAATGTAATGTAAATGGTTCATTGTGCTAATAAACTCCCATCCAATACAGAGGTGAAGGTGGAAAAATATTTTACCAGACAACTGTCTGATAAAAAAAAATGTGTCAGTCAACTAAAATATATCAACAGAGCCCCTATATTTATCTTGTACACACAAGTTATTTTGTGTTCTGATAACAAGGTAATTTATGCTTTGAGGACCACTGGGATAAGTTGCGTTAACGAGTTTGTTGCTTTCTCAAGTAGGCTATTGTAGCAGACGACGCTGCCACCAGCCATTAAAATGGACACTTGAGGGCTCCTTCCGAAGACAAGGACACAGGGGGATGAGGAATCTGGTTTCTTGCAAGAGTTTGAATCATTGTGAACAGATGGTACATGCTAGAGCTCTTCTCCTCGAGTGTGTGTGGTGGTGGCTGACACCAACCACACAAACTCAAGGAAGAGCTCTAGCATGTACCGTCTGCTCTTTTCACAATGATTCAAAACGCAATGGCTTGTTGCAATGTCGTCTGCTACGGCTATGTTTGAAATATGGCGGCATTCATTGCTTTACTTTGACAGTCAATTTGCTATATTTTTGGTGGGTGAGCTCAGTGAATATAGCTTTTCACTACTGGCTCGTGTTCATGCCCGCCTAAACAGAAATGTCAGACATTTTGCAAAACTCATTTTGCAACAAAAAAAAGTCCATATTTTATAATAGGGCCAGTCTTAATTTGCAAAGAGAATAACTGATAAGCTACAAGGTGGGATAGGATACACTGGCTATGTTAATGTAGTATAATTTCTACTCGGGTGGAAATAAGAATCTTTAAGAGAGGTCCGGATACTAAGTTCAATATCTTTATTGAACAAAAGCATCAAATGAAAGCATCTTGTACCTTGTAAGTCGCTTTGGATAAAAGCGTCTGCCAAATGCCCTAAATGTAAAAGTAAATGTAAATCTACTGCAGCAATATGGAGCCTGCCGTGCCAATTCCCAGACTGGCGACGCACTCCTTTACCAAACATTGTATAGGAAGTAGTATCACAAACATCTTCTACTCCTATTGGTCAAGGTAAACAAACATCTACTACTCCTATTGGTCACAGTAAACAAACATCTACTACTCCTATTGGTCACAGTAAACAAACATCTACTAATCCTATTGGGCTTGAGGTACAAGCAGTATCCACTACTCTGGTTGGTCACGGTGCCTTTGTTGTCACAGCACAAGTTAACAAGCAGAAACCCCAGGGGGTCGCATTCCTGGCAACGCTTGTTGGTTGCTTACCTGGCAACGCCAGGGGGTCGTATTCCTAGTGGGGCCTAACCATTAATCCACACTTGTATCATTTCATCATACCATAAACATATTGAAAAAGAACATCTTAGCTCATCTAAACATATCATGCATTTAAAAAAACAATATCAATGGGATGAGTTGACCCATCTACCCGTAATACCGATTCTGAGGTATCTAAATTTTCACATTATCATCTTGATAGAAGTTATTGTACGATCAGTGGTCCTAGGGGGCCCTTGATTCCCTAAGTCAGGTATTTTATCTGTGTGCTGTTCAAGCAAATCTTCTTAATGTTGCTGTAGGAGAAAAACCCTTGATATCTGCATGGTGTGATGTTATTCAATGGAATTTGTATGTAGGTTGTGTTGGACTACAACCGCTGAGATGTACCCAAGGTCCACATCTACCAGGATGGCAGATGATGTGACTTGGATCTGGTATGATTGCTTAACCTTTGACTGGACCCACGTTGGTTTGAAGATGCAGACCTATACCCAGTCCTCAACCTGGGGTGATGGTCCCCTGGGTGATGATTTGTCTGAGGTTGGATCGGCTGCCTGCTCCTGTTCAAACAAACACTCATAGACAGATGTGAGGCATTTTATACATGTAGCTAGCATCTTCTAGCTGCTCTGGTTCCTCACTGTGTCTGAGTCTCATATAATGCCTCGTTTCCACCAAGCTGTTTTGAGAGCTGGTTCGGAGCTTGCGCGTCATCGCGAACCAGTTCTTTGGGTTTCCACCGCAATGGAGCCACTTTCTGGCTCCGTTAAGTGGTTCGTTTGCGGCTCCACTTCGAAGCTGGGCTAGCCAGCAGGCTCCACTATGTCAGGGGCTGGGGGCGGGGCTTATCAGGGCTGGGGGCGGGGCTTATCGGACAAACTCAAAACAAACTCAAAGTTATTAAAATCTTTAAAATCAGAAAAATTCTCTGTGGACGTGAAGGTGACAGTGGTCCGTGGACGAGACAAACTGCGTTTGTTTGCGTTGTTGTCCTCGGCAGAAGGTCACAATAAACTACAGGAGCTTCTAGAACAAACCGCTATTAGAAAAACTACAGCGTGAGATGTCTTCAGCGGGGGACAGGACCGAGGAGCTAATCGATAACAAACTGGACGATACGAGGAGCTAATCGATAACAAACTGATGATCCGCTGCTGTCACTCTGGTCCTGGTAAGTTTTACTTTATAAATCTTTCCCGTGTTGCCAACCAGCTTTGTATTTATAATCTGTTTAGCGAGCTGCTCATTATCACATCAATGTTATGTTCCTATCATCACAAATGAGGAGCTATGATTGCTAGGCTTCTGTTAGCCGATATTAACCTTGATAACGTCAGGATGCTACTTTCTAAAAACAGTAAAGTGTAATGGAGTCATGTTTTAATGCACTTTTCTCTTGTTTTAGTTGTTTATGGAGTCGTCTTCCCTGGACGATGCGATGCGGAGCTACCGCCCCACTGGGCTGCAGCTCACAGGAGCCCCTCAGCCCCTCGGAGCTTTATTAACATGGACTTATTACACTGCACTCTATACTTTTACATTTTGTGATTACTGTATATTGTGTATTTAAGGTTTTGTTTTTTAATAAAACATTTCTATTTTTCATACAATGTCCGCTTCATTATGCTTTATCAACCGAGAAACATAATACAAGATGACAGTTTTGAAGAAGAAAAGGCAAATGGTCCCTTCTGTTTAAGTACTCTATTAATGCAGCTCTAACGTCAAGTCCATTTTATTAGTATAGTCCTTTATCACAGTTAGGGGCTTCAACGTAATCGTGTCCATAGCACTAAAGACGAGCAGCTGTTTGTAGCCTCAAAGCCAGGAGCAACACTTTAACATCCATCATGTAATCCACTGTTGTGGAAGTTGGCGCGAGCTGCTGGGAAAGCAGAGACGTAAACAGTGACGTCATGACGTGGCTCTCTCGGCGAAAAAGTCAGTGGAAACGCAAACCAGTTCTTAGACTGCTCGCCAATTGAACCAACTGCGAACCGGCTCTCGCGCCACCCGAGAGCTAGAACTAGGCTTGCTTTGGTGGAAACGAGGCATTTTAAGAGACAAACATGTTAGGTAAGTCTCTTCACATTATTTAATTTCAATGTAATTGTGCCATTAGCCCTTTCCACAAGTCCTGACTCTGGATAATAGACAAAAAAAATTGATTATTGTATGACATAAATGTAAACCTGCTTGAATAGGTTATACTTGAACATAACCCATCGCTGTGTAGTTCTCTACGACAGATTATGTATATAGAGATGTTTATCAATGATCACCTTCATCTCCCCCCTTGCAGAGTGACTAACCCCCTGTGTCAATCTGCAGAACAACATTGCCAACCTGGCGGGAGCATTGATGAAAAAGAAACCAAAACAAAAGATAAAATAAAATACAACAATAAAAATCCCTCAATGCAACAATATTAACACAAATTAATCCCCAATGAAACAAACAAATCCCTCAATAAAACAAACACATCCCTCAATGAAACACAAGATCAGCTACATCTTGTGGTCACCAGGGTGCCAAGAGAAAAACTCAGTCAGTCTGCCGATTGCCAGACACCAAGGAGAAGCTTGAGATCACTATAAGGGAAGGAAAGGACAGGGAATTGAATCTTCACTTGAAAACTGACAAACAGGGACCGCTTGGTTTACCCTGTCCCAGTTAGACAATCACCTTAGTTGATTTCCTCCTCAATGTCTGCAGGCACGCACTGTATATGCATCCTGAATTAACATATACAAAGAAATAAAAGATGAAAAGAGAAAACAATACAATTGAAAACAAATTTAAATCATGCTTAGTTGTAAATCTTCAAATAGCAAAACTTAACCTTTGTGACATTTGTTTAAACTTGGTAACAGTTCTAAAAGTTAAAAAATGTATTTGCTTTCACTTATTCACAAAAAACGCAACACCTTGTTCCCCCAAACAGCAAAGCTGCGGAGGTAACAAAACAATCAACAATCAAACACAATCTTCAACTCACAGACTATCAGTCTCAGACGGTCTCCTCACACGTCTCTGCTTATCCAGGTTTACACTAAACCCTTGGTGTTATATAAGAACCTCTCCTCATGAACCCCTAGAAGGTGGTTTAAGACCAAAGCCAAATACTTGTGTATTCGAAAGCCATATCATAAACCATAGTGTTGTCACACTATTGTTTACTCCATTTAAGACAGAAACGGATTTAGTCAACATTTTGAATTGTTGTTGTCCTACTTGACTAGCTCCCTTAGAGTTAGTAGTTTATTATTTAAAGTTTTAAAACACCTTGTGTATTTTAAACTATTTTGGTCTAATCACTTTGTTGATCGTTTCTGAACATGTTTGTTTGTCACCATTTCTATTTCTGTTAAGCATCTTATGAAAAGCGCCATATCAATCAAATGTATAGGATTATTAGCAACAAACCCTTTGCTTCAATTCCAGGAACACTATCATTGTCACGGGTTAGGTTTGGACCCAAATGCTGCACACGGACAACAAAGGCAGATAGTGGTATTTATTGCGATAAATCAGTACTCGTCAGAGACGTCCATGTCCACCTCCTCCTCCTCCGCTTCCTGAGGGTTCTCGCTCTCATCCGAGGAAGGCCCCTCCCCGTTCTCCTCGGAGGTGTCTGACACCCCGAGACACGGAATCTCTGTGTTGGTGCCGGCTGCCGAAGCGGTTGACCTGGCTGGCTGGTCGGGGTGGCGTTGATGGAAACGCCTAATGAGGTCCTTGTCTAAAATATGCCGGGTTGGAACCCACAACCTCTCCTCCGGGCCGTACCCCATCCAATCGACCAGGTACTGGAGGCCCCTCCCACGACGACGGGAACGCAGTAGTAAACGGAGTAAACCGGGCCGCCATCGATGACTCTGTGTGGCGGTGGAGGTGGAGCAGCCAGGACCAGCGGACTCACCCTAGCTGGCTTGACCCTGGACACATGGAAGGTCGGGTGAATCTGCATAGACCGGGGCAGCTTAAGCCTAACTGCCACCGGGTTGACGACCTTCAGGACCTCGAAAGGGCCAATAAATCTAGGCGCCAACTTGTTGGACTCCACCCGCAATGGTATGTCCCGAGTGGACAGCCATACCTTCAAGCCCACCTGGTAGGTAGGGCCCTCGGAATGACGGCGGTTGGCAGTTGAGGCCTACCGGTTGGCCGAGCGGAGGAACGAAGCTCTGGCTTGGGTCCAGGTCCGACGGCAGCGACGGATGAAGGCCTGGACAGAAGGGCAGAAGACCTCCTTCTCCAGGGCCGGGAATAGCGGAGGCTGGAATCCGTAAGCACACTGGAAAGGGGATAGTCCAGTGGCCGAGCTGACCAGCGTGTTGTGGGCATACTCTGCGCCTGTCGCAGAGTATGCACGTCGGTGGCGAGACCATGTAGCCGAAAGACATGACTCAAGACTAGTTCAGCTGTCTCCTTGGCTGAGGGGAGTTTGGGCAGGGGAATGAAGTGGGCCATCTTGCTGAACCGATCCACCACCGTCAGGATGGCGTGTGTCCGTTGTACAGTGGCAGACCGGTAACAAAGTCCAGGGATAGATTGGAGATAATGACCTCTGTTGCTTCTTTTACAATCTGGATGAATCACTACCATCGTCGTAGCTTCAGTATATTATGGTCATCGTCTTCTACACTATATCATCTTTCACAGTTTAGAATTGAAGTATGCCAATTTAGAATCAATAAATCCAACAATTAAAACGATTCTATAAAGGAAATGAATCAATGAATCAAACATTAAAACGATTCAATAAAGGAAATGAATCAATGAATCAAACATTCAAATAAATCAATAAACAAGGGATTGCAAACCCTATATTACTATATACCAGCTTAGCTACCAATAAAGAATATCTTATTCCTCAGTATATCAATAGATATGTGTGTAGCAAAGTTCAAACCCTTAATGCACTCAAGGCACTTTACAGTGTGTGTGTGTGTGTGTGTGTGTGTGTGTGTGTGTGTGTGTGTGTGTGTGTGTGTGTGTGTGTGTGTGTGTGTGTGTGTGTGTGTGTGTGTGTGTGTGTGTGTGTGTGTGTGTGTGTGAGACAGACAGACAGACACAGAGAGAGAGAGAGAGAGAGAGAGAGAGAGAGAGAGAGAGAGAGAGAGAGAGAGAGAGAGAGAGAGAGAGAGAGAGAGAGAGACTGCACAGGCTGCGCCCTGCAATAAATGTTATATTACCCTGATGTTGTCCAATCAGTTTCACTGTTGACCATAACCTGTTATCTATTTATAACTTTAGTTTTAAGTTATATTCCGAATCGTAGTTTCAATGTTGTATTCCCTGAACAAATAAAGATGTGATAAGCAGAGAGAGAGAGCAAAAGAAAGAACGATAGCAGCAGAGAAAAATAGTAATAAACTGAGTAAGATCTAACCTCAGATCCCTGCTGGCTGTCCAAGGAATTGGTTTCTTGGACTTGTTTCCTTAAGTATCACTCAAATATAAAAACACTTATTCTTTCTTGAAATAAGTTAGAATGATCCAGCCAAGATAATTAAACATATCAATCCCACAGTCAAACAAGAACATTCAATGTTATTTCTTTCACCCCTGCATTATTCTCGAAAATAGAACGATTAATAGGTGGCCCAGAAAACGGCTCCACATTTGAAAAATAAAGAGGATTAACAGCCTAAATTCAGCCTAAAGCCTGAAAACTAGTATCCAAGTTATTAACTCCTGAAAGATAAAAGGTGTAAAAATAAAATAAAAGGTGAGCTCTACCTCTGGTTTAGTAGAGTAGGTTATTTCCTCGCAACACGTGGAAACAACCCATTTCTTCCATACAAAGATCAGAGAACAAAGGAGAGACCATGCTTCTTTCCTTATTTGCATACAAACAACCTCGTCATCGGTTTGGATTTACATCGTCGTATCATGGCGACTCATACTTCATTTCCCATAACCTCATGCGTCTCTTCTACGCCACGTGTGCCACCAAGGCCCAAAAATACCACAAAGAACCATAAGTTCCACAAAAGAACCACGTGTTCCAAAAATAACAACGAGTTCCACAAATAACCACAATTTACCACGTGTTCTTTAGTATCCTCCAAAGCCAATTTTACATAACATTATTAAATCACCAGTTTACACCCCCTTGGTTAAACCCAAAACCACAACTCCTACTTAAGTGGACTTTATTGCCACTTCTTCGCCCGTTACTCTGTACTAGAAATACAACCCATAATCCCTATGGATTCCCGAAAATAACAAGCGTCCTTGCAAAAATTATTTTCCCACTTTGAATCAATACCTTCTCAAAGCTACATAATCACTTTAACTCATCATTAGATTAAAGTGAGCGGCGTTTCTTCCGTGAACGCCTGGTTTTAGGTACTCGTAACCGAGTACCTTCTTTTAAGTTCTAGGATAGGTTTGTCTCATTCGAATCCACATCATTGATATGAACTCGGATTACCTGAGCCCAAGTAGTGGTTTCCCGCTACCTCTTCACTTTAACCAATCTTATAAGATTCTGGTTAATAGCTACTACGCGTTTCCTATGGGCAGTAGGTATATTTGGTTTAGTAAAGGAAAAAATCTCAAACTACCTGGCCCCTAGTGTTATCACACAAACACATTCGGCTCAGTAGGAAAGGGGTCGTTTATAGTGGTATTCCCACTCGACGAACTATTAGTTTATAGTGGTACTCCCACATTAAAGTTTCTAAGTGGTACTCCCACACTACAGTTTATAGTGGTACTCCCACTTTAAAATTGAGCGGACATGTAAAGTATTCTATTCCATCCAATAGACCCAAAGGTCCTTTTCGATTTGGTCAACTGTTAACCATAGCCTTAAACATAATCAATAAAAGCAGACGCACTTAAGCGCTTTGAGGAAGATGTTTAGAGCTTACCTCAAACCCCGGCCTGATCAGTGGCCGGTGCCCACGTGCGCTCGCTTCACCAACAGCAGCTGGTCAACAATTGTTTTAACCAAATCCTGTTTGTGACGCCAATGTGTAGTATCATTTCTACTCGGGTGGAATAAGAATCTTTCTCAGAGGTCCGGATACTAAGTTCAATGTCTTTATTGAACAAAGCATCAAATTCATCAACTGCAGCGAGATGGAGCCTACCGTGCCAATTCGCAGACTGGCGACGCGCTCCTTTACCAAACATTATACAGGAAGTAGTATCACAAACATCTACTACTCCTATTGGTCTAAGTAAACAAACATCTACTACTCCTATTGGTCTTGAGGTACAACGCGTATCCACTACTCTGGTTGGTCTCGGTGCCTTTGTTGTCACGTCACAAGTTTACAAGCAGAAACCCCAGGGGGTCGCATTCCTAGTGGCGCCTGTTGGCCGCTTCTATATGTTAATCTAAACAAACTCTTACAATGCATACAGTATCACAGACAGTGTTTTAGTTTTATACTTAGGGTATCGAAATACACTACATTAGCGTATAGTGTGTTCTATTAGCATCAGTCTTCAGTCCTGACTCAACGGTTGAGATGATGATATTTTTACCACTTTCTAGTTTGTGTGCGGTCACAGTGAACTGAAAGCCAACGGTCTGAGGGCACTAAGAAGCTGGAAAAGGAACACAGTTCTCCTGTCGAAAGAGATGACCCAATCTGAGTGTCATCAGAAGAAGCTTAACAACCTCCTCCAGATCACAGTGAACAGACCAATGTAGAGCAAGAAAACCAACTGTCCTGATGCTTTTAGAGGAACAAAACCTGATGAACCAAACTCTATGTGTTACTAAATAAGTGCATTATGTGAAAGCAGAAACATTTTTTTATTTCATGCTGTTTATGTTGACAAATCAATGTACGAGCAGACAACCTTGTTTAGCTATTTTAGGTCTAATGCATTTAATGATATTTCTAATAAAAACAAATGTATCACTTTGTAAATAAAACAATAGTTTAGTTTCATTCTCAGTCAGATAGTTTGATGAAAGCCTTTTCCAGCTTCTCCTCTGTATCGGATGGGGGAGGACATTGATTAGCACAGAGAACAAAGGAGGTACATTCCACCAATCACATTTCTCGATGCAAAGTCTGACTCACCTGGCCGAAGACTGATTTGACTGTGGGGCTCGTGAGGCTGCACACCTGTAGTGCATTGGCCAATCAAGCCGGTTAAACCAGCCATCACCACAGAGGCTCGAGAGGAGCGCAGACATGTCAGAACTTACCACCTGCTCCGTTTGCTTAAATATTCCTAGCCCTACAATAAACGTAGCGTAAAGGTTCTACTCATCAACAGAAAAATGATGAAAATCTGAAATAATGACTGATCCTCTGAGTGTCCAACCCAGAGAATCTCATCAGCTCATTTAAACACACACACACACACACACACGGTTCCAAAATAAAGTTTATGTTCGATATAACTCCATTTCCTAAGGCCAGGTAAGGCTGATTTAACCAGCCACCAACCACACACACTCAACAATAAGTACTGTATATACCACTAAATATAGTAGCGGTATATACCGCTAAAGTAGTGCACATATATCTGCCACATCAAAAAGTCCCCTTTTCCCTAAAGGCTAAACAATCCCTTGCTTAAAGCAACAGTTCTTCACCATTTCTTCCAGTCCATGTGATAAATCATTTACCATTATTTACGAATCCAGATCCAGGAATCGGATCAGTGGGGTCCGGATTTGCATCCCGATATTTCCCTGAATGTTCTTAAATCGTAATTAGCATTCCACCTCAAGTTTTATGCAAATATACATAAACAAACATGCACATATCATTCACCAATCACTTTATTGTTATGTTTATGTTCATTTTGTATTTGATAGTATTCTTATAGTATTGTGTTTTGCAATTGTATACTGCGGGAGGGAATGGGGAGTAAGCATGCCATTGTACTTCAAATCAAATGTAGGCAACATTGCCATATGCCCCTTACTGCTCACTCCCACCCATACCAAGATGGCCCATGTTGGCCGTCAGCTGAGCCACAGTCCCCCCAGCTCTATCGGCCCCGGGGTCTGACTGGAGCACTGCTTCCAGGATGCTCCTGTACAGACTTATGAAGTCGTCACTGGGCAGTATCTCCTCCGGTTCCTTCTCCTGTAGCTGCTTCACCCGCTGGTGCACCAGCCTGCCCTGGAACAACCTGGACAAACCCGTCTGGGATTAATAAAGTACTGTCTTATCTTATTTTAAAAGTACATTCTGTTGACACCTCTCACAACTTACTCACACATGTGTACCTGTTACAGTGCTTCACTGTATCACTGTTACAATACCACAGTCTTGAAGTGTGACTTTTGCTTATTTTGGTTATGTAATGTCATTTGCGTGATCACAGGAGCTCTTCTGTTACTATAGAAACAGTACAGGGCGATGGTTTAACTATGGAAACAGTACTGGCTGGGCGATGGTGTAACTATGGAAACAGTAATGTCTCACCAGGCAAAGTGGGGTTTGGGGAGGGGCATGCAGAGCAACTGGTTGAGTTGCCAGGTGTGAATCAGGCAGGCCTGCCATTGGTTGAAGCTGTGAGCCACGACACAATCCGGAGGCTGAGAGATCTGGTTGGTTTCCCCTTGCCAGCCTGCACACACACAGGCAAGCACACATAGTGAGTGTGTGTGTTAGCAAGTAAGCACAACTTTAGTTCAAACAGCAACGTTCCAAAGTACTTGAACAAAAGAAAGCCTAAAGAATACAGCAAAACAGTATGGACAGATAACAACATTGTTAAGCAACATTGTTTAAAAACAACGCTATTTTGAGGATAAAACCCTAACCCTAGCCCTGCACACAAAGAGGACAATCTAAAAACGGTTTCAGGCGGGATTTAAAACAATCTGTGTTGAATGGGAGACGGAGAGAAGGAGCTAATAAGGCCAAGGCCCGCTCACCCCTAGTTCTTAGCTTTGGTCGAGGGACAACCGAACATTTATGGAGCTTAACAGTGTAGTTATAACAACCTAAGGGGAACTAGCCTATATTGTTGGACATACTGTATGAATAATATATTTTAGTTGAGTTTTGCCATTGAATTAAATTATTTTTAATGATCTTCTCTGTTGACTTTTATGTAAATTGTCATCATTGTTACAGGTGTGTTTGTTTTCATGTATATTATCCCAGTGTGTGTGTGTGTGTGTGTGTGTGTGTGTGAGACCACAGGTGTCCTACCTGTGGTCAATCCTTTCTGTCTGTTCAGCTCTCCTTGGATCATGACCATCAGCAGAGATTTGAGCAGCTTCAGGTCGGGTTTGGCCCTCCTCAGCCAGTAGCAGGTCACGGCCACCGGGAGGCGCAGGGGAGGCGGAACTCCCTCCAGTGTCTCTTGGTTCACGCCCAGCGTCTCCAGACACACCTTCAGCCGCACAGTGCGGTCTGCCTGTGGAGTGAGAACAAACCATGTAAAAATTTAAAGGACAACCAAACCCCAACACCACTTTTTGGTTTGCATTTGATATTTTCGTCTTTATAGCTTAATCACAAGTTGTTGTGTTGCATACAAAATACAGATGATTTTGAGGCTTTCACCTGCTATCCTCTGACGTTGAGAGTTTTTAAATTGGCACAAGGTGGAAGAAAGACGACCAGGTTTAGCTGTGCCTACTTCATGGCATTGTTTATCGCAAAGTACCACACTATCTAAGGGGTTATTTACACATGATTAATCCACTAGAGGCAGTTTCACCTTTTTTTTAATTAGATTTAAAGAGGTCATACTTTGCTTTTGTGGTTTTATCCTTTCTTTTAGTGTGTTGTATAGCTTTTAGCCATGTAGCACATTTGTCTAAGCCCTCCTTAGTGTTAGCCAATCACAACAAAGTGGGCCAACTGACCAATCACAGCAGACTGGGTTTTTCTGAGTGGGGCCTTAAAGAGACAGGCGCTAAAACAAAGCGTTTCAGACAGTATGAAAGAGGTTCTTCAGCAATGTAACATATGAGGATACTGTGGTTTTTGAACATTAAACTCGTGAACTTATTCTAGTGGAACCCCCAAATGGAAGAATGACAAATGAGCATAATATTTACATTTACATTTTACATTTACATTTAGGGCATTTGGCAGACGCTTTTATCCAAAGCGACTTACAAGGTTTACATTAGTTGAAGCAGACAATAGCATAACACTGGGGTACGCAAACATATAAATACAGCAGTTCACAAGTATTCATATTGACAAGATGAATAACACAATTTCGTACTGCTAGGTCAACTGCTTAAGTAGCTGTGATAAGAGCGTGTTAACAACATTAAGGACATACACTTGCTAACATATACAACATGCTAAGAGCTATTAATGTCAGGACTTAAGCAAGTTTAGGGGTTTCACAAAGGAGAGTCCAGGTGGACTCTGAACAGGTGGGTCTTGAGTCTCTTGCGGAAGCTGGCGAGGGACTCTGCCGTCCTGACATGAGACGGGAGTTCATTCCACCACTGTGGGGCCAGAGCCGTGAAGAGCTGGGTTTTGGACGAGCGATGTTTTGTTGACCTTAGTGAAGGTCGAACAAGTCGCCTGGCAGAAGTTGAGCGGAGCGCTCTGGCTGGGATGTAGGGTTTGACCAACGCCTGGAGGTAGGCCGGGGCAGTTCCATTGACTGCCCTAAAGGTCAGCACCAGAATATGACCCCCTAATATGACCCCTTTTATGAACATGACATGCTAAACAAGATGCATCTGGTTCAGTAAATGAAACTTAATAATCTATGTGTTTGTTTGTCTACAATATTGGCTGCAAATATAATCAATGAATCAACCATCCATCTGTTATCCATTTAATGAGATCCAGCATGAGTCAATAGACCTACCTGGGGCAGAGAGTCCAGCCGCAGCCCCTGAGTGGCTCCTTGGACCACTGGTTTCACCGTGACCGTGTGGAGATCTAGACCGACCCGGTCCACCTCCAGCACCCCGCTTCGTCCCAGAGCCGGCAGCAGGCCGTACAACACTTGCCGGATGGGCTGCGAGACCAGGTTGGAGCTCGGTAGTTGGTCAAACTCAACCGGTTTGTGCATGTTCCTCCTCCCTAGCAGTAGCATGTCCAGCACGTCACCGCTCAGGTCTCCTTTGGCCAGTGACGCACAGACCCAGTCAGGGACCCAGGTCACCTCTTTGGGCAGTGACAGTGCAGCCCCCTCAGTGAAGAACCCCTGCAGAGAGGAGCTGGGGAGCCGGTATTCCAGCGTGGCCTTCTCCACCATCGTCTGCTCCTGTCTACTCACATTGGGCATAAGTGTCATCGCTGCTCTAATGGCGTCTTCGGTCGTCTGGAAGCATCTCAGCCAATTCAGGAGGCCCTCCAGGCTTGCGATCCTATACGTCTTCCTCCTTCTTCCTCCATTAAGGAATTTGACCCACTTAATTTCTCTGAGGTTCTCGTAGTCGTTTCCGGCCAACGTGGCAAAGGCGGGCAGGAGCTGGTCGTTGATTTTGAAGAAGGAACAGAAGCGTGATGTGGTGTATCGCTTGCAAGGGATGTAACTATCCGCCGCTTCCCACCGGAAGTGGTCAAGGGGCAGAAATCCCGCCGGAAGGTCAAAGATGTAGAAGTCACTGTCTTTAGACAGGACAGGGCAGCGCCACTCGCTAGCCAGGGCAGCTAGCTCGCAGTCGGCCTCTCCGATACACTTGACCAGCGGCACCACCATGTCGATCAGCGTCTGTTGAAACACCAACTGGGTGAGAACGGGAAGGATGTCCTCAGTGTTTCCTGTCTGAGCGGCACTATTGGCCCTCCGGACCTTGTCTCCGCCCCGTTCCATATTAGTTTCCAGTTTGATGTTGCTGGTACCCGAGCCTCCGTCCAGCACCACGTACGGTTTGATTCCACATTCTTCCAGAGTCGTGAAGAAAGACTGGACATAGGTCTGGAAGGCCAGGTACTGCCCGCCATGGTTCTGCTCCAGCTTGGATTTGAAGTATAGGAGCAATGTTCCCTCTAAACTGCTCGCACATTCTCAGCGCACAAGAAAATCTATGCAGCGCATAAAATAAAAACGTATTAATTAATATCTAATATTAGTCCTAATCTTATCTAATCAATTAAACCAATAATAATAATAATAATTTTGTTTTCTGTACTATTTTGCAACGTAACTCAGTGAGTGACAGGTGTCCAGCCAATGATACGATTCGGTTCACTTACGCTACGCAGCCAATCATAGCATTGACACTATTGCCCTGCCCATTCGCGGCGGAGGAGCTAAAGGAGATCTCACAGCTTGTGGATATTTGTGCTACATTTCAAGCTTCCAGTGCAGATTGTGAAAGAGGATTCAGTTTAATGAATCATATCAAAACAGCATCCAGAAATCGTCTTGAAGTGGCACATTTGGACCAGCTGATGCGCATAAAGTCAAAGCAAGAAGCAGACGAAGCCATCAACCTGGACAAAGTGTACAACCATTGGAGAAGTGAGAAGGACAGACGTGAAAAATAAGGTAAAATTTAAGTCAGATTTGTGCATATTCTAGTGACATTTATTAATATTTTTTGTTTATGGATATTAATCATTAAATTATGTTACTACTAGATAATTTATGGGTAGTAGAAATGATAATAAAAAACTGAGTAATTACATATTTTACAGACAGAGTTACAGGAATTTACACTGTATCACAAGCTACAGCACACGTCATTGTGCAAAATGTGAATGTTTTAATGTGAACAAAATGTTATGTCTGAAAGGTGTATATGTATCATTTCCTCCAGAACAGGACCCTCACACAGGCCACAACAGGACCTCACACAGGCCAAAGCAAGACTCTTCCCATGGCCAAGCAGGACTCTCACATAAAACATACTACACATCTCATGAACAACAAGATTTTTGTCTTTTTCCTTTAAAGTTTGTCAAATCACTTATATTAAAAGTAAAGTAGTGAACATTGCTGCTGTAATTTGATTCTTTTAATAAGCCATGTAACTTGCTATGATCCAAGTTTTGAACTGGTGTGTGGCCACAGCATGCACATCTGATGTTGCTCACAGTGGTCCTCAGTGTGCTCAGGGAGCTTGTGTGTATGCCCAGACACATGAAAAATTAGAGGGAACATTGTATAGGAGGTAGGCCAGGTTGCTGCCGTCTATTAGCAGCTTGCTGTCCCTGAAGCGGATGTCTTCATAGATCTTGCTGTTGTCCTCCAGCAGCGAGTACAAGCCTTTCACCCCCATGCTGACTGAATCCTCTGAGTTTCTCACCCAGAGGTGCCCAAAGTCCATTATATATACACACACACACACACACACACACACACACACACAAGGAGTGGCTTCTTTCATTCAAGGAGTGCTCGTTCTAAGTTTTGTTTTCCTGACAAACAACAAGGCATTTCATCATCAACTCAATAAAAGCCGCATGTGTGTATAGTGTATTGGTGTGACAGTATCGTTATAGTGGGCCTATATTACACACTACTTCATGGATTATGTGAGATTTATATTATTTATATTTATATGATATATTTATCCACAATAATGCTTTGTTAGCAAAACAGATAATCTCACTCACGGCACATTTGACTCACTAATAACTGACGGATGGCTATTCCATTCCTATCTAAATAATTATACCGGCCAGACTAATTTTGTGTCAATAACTCCGTTATTTGTTTAGACTGGAGAAGAACCGAACCAAAACAGTAGCTCTTTCTGTTTCCGTGGAAATAGAAACTTTCCATCAGTCATTTCAGCAAAAGCCAAGCCTTGTGCCTGCTTCCCGAGCGCGTTGCTTTGCTACGAGGCTTTCCTGAACCAGATAGCAAGAAAGAGAAGTCCGCCACACTAGTGATGTGTTGCTCAAAGAGCCGGCTCTTTTTGTGAACGATGGGAGCCGGCTCGCACCCGCGAACGAGCCGTTATTTATTTTTTACGGGTGCTCCGCGTACATGCAGTGACTGAATGTCACGCGCATGCTGTGCATCATGAGAGGATAGATAAGGAGGGAGGGGAGGCGTGTGCTCAGTGCTGGTTGCTGAACAGATGGAGAGGAGAACACACGGTGAAGTGTCAGTTTGCGTCGCGCAAATAAGATGAGTGAAAGTAGGAAAAGAAGCAGCATTTGGCTGCATTTTAACAATTGTGCAAACACAAAGGCAGAATTTGCAACATGAAGCTCTCATATAGAGCAGGGTCCACAAACAACCTCCACAGGCACTTGAGAACTGTGCATCCAACAGTTCAGTTGGAAGAAAAAAGGCAGGCCAGACTGCCTGCTTCTGCCAATGTGTCTACTCCACCTGTTGTTGCTGCAGTTACAGGATCTACCCCCCCATGTATCAGGTAACCAAAAACCAACAGCTACACAGACCTCAATAAGCCAATTGATATCAAAGGCAATGAATGACCCCAGCTAGACAGAATATAGTGGATGAAGAATTGGCCAAAATGATTGCAAGTGATTTCCAACCATTTTCCGTTGTGGACGACAAGGGATTCCGAAGCTTCACACAGGCTCTCAATCCAATGTATGTTCCTCCAAGCAGGAAAACCCTCTCTCAAAAAATCATTCCGAGACTGTATGATAGAGAACGTGCTTCACTGCAGGCCAGGGTTAAGGAAGCTACTGCAGTTTGCCTTACCACTGATTGCTGGACATCAAGAACCACCACTTCTTTCATGTCTGTTACATGTCACTTTATAGAAAATTATAAAACGGTGGCCTGTCTTCTGGACTGTTTTGAGTTTAGCGATAGAAACAAACTTAGCAGAGGAACTGCTAAGGGTGACAAAAGAGTGGGACATTGAAAATAAAGTGGCTTGCTGTGTTAGTGACAATGCAGCTAACATAACCAAAGCCATTAAACTCTTGAAATGGACCCACCACCCATGTCTCGTGCATACCATCCACCTGATGGTAAGAGATGCCCTGAAAGTCATGAAGACCACTCTTGACAAAGTGAAGGGGATGGTATAATTCTTCCATAAGAGCACAAGAGCAACAGAGAAGTTGAAGTCTACTCAGCGCCAAATGGATATGCCTGAGCTGAGGCTCAAGCAAGACTGTGCCACAAGGTGGAATTCTACATTGTACATGCTGAAGTTCTAGAGTCAAAGGATGCAATCATCTCTACCCTGGCCCTTATCAATGCACACATTGATGGGATTGATTTGGAACCCTTTGAGCAGGTCACTGTGGAAATCAGCTCAGAGAGGTACATTTGACAGTTGTTATTATATTATTTATTATTATATAATAACATATTAAGGAACATTTTAGATGTGAATGTCAGTAATATTAAACAAGAATAAACTTTGCCCATATACCACATAATAAAACAAAGCATCATTTCTGAGTTACCGTTTTCTCTTTTTTCAGCTATGTGACATCCTCCAAAATGCTACTCCTCTGCAGGGGTCTGCAGAAAATCATAGCCTACAACCAAACACAAGTGACCAAGAGGAAAGTGACAGAGTTGGTGACTGCTCTCTCAACGTCGATGGACAGAAAGTTCCACAGAATGGAATACAACACTGTCCTCTCAGAATCTACTGTACTCGATCCAAGGTTCAAAAGGCTGGCCTTTAATGATAACTGCGCTGTTGATGAGGCTCTTCAGAGAGTAACAGCAGCAGCAGCAGCTCGATGCGACCTCAGCAGCCAGCCAGCTCAACCACCAGGAGGCCAAGAGGGAGAAGAGGGAGCAAGGGCACCAGAAGTGGAGCCACAAATGTCTGCTGTTTGGAGGCTCTTTTATGCAAGAGCAACAGAAGACATTTCAAGAAGGAATCCCTCAGCAGATGCTATGCTGGAAGTAAGGTCCTATCTGGAGGAGCCTCTTATCCCTAGAACCGCAGACCCGCTTAGCTGGTGGGAGTCCAAGCCTTCAGTGTACCCAGGACTTGTGAAGGTCATGGCACGGCGACTGTGCAATGTAGCCACATCAGTCCCCTCAGAAAGGATATTTTCTAAAACAGGACAGATAATAACAGAGAGAAGAAACCGGATCAACCCCTCTAAGCTGAGGCACTTGGTCTTCCTCAATGCCAATCTGCCCTGAAAAGAAAAAGGTTACAGTTTGATAGTTGACGGTGGTAAGTTCATTAGACAGTTATTTGCTGCTGTTTTGAGCATTGTTATTTATTTATGATTATTTTAATTTTTTATGATTTCATGTCAGCTGTTGCTGTCTTTTGTTTTATAGTTTATACTGAAATAGAGCCCTGCTGTTTTGTTAGGGCTTTTTGTTTAAATAAAAATGTCAAATATACAAAAATACAGTAGCTGTCCTTTTTTAAAATGTCTATGCTTAAGTTGTTCTAGGTGTTGCTATCTGCTGTGTGTAGCGTGGTTCTACAAGCAAGTCAGTGCATTCATTGGGTGCTATCAGAGAGTTACAAGGGTCTGTCAATGCAATGAAAACAATTGGCCACAGCAAATCATTAATATTACAATTTTAATTTTTACTTTTGAATACTTCAGTATAAAGGATTTATTGAATCATTTAAGTGATATATGTGTACACATATAAATAATTAGTCAAAATAGGGCTAAATTTGATTGAATTATAAAAGGTATGGTAAAATAGAAGA
>CM051008.1:5369910-5560809 GCA_027704905.1 Muraenolepis orangiensis | reverse complement strand
ATATAAATACCTGGGAGTTCATCTGGACAACAAACTGGCCTGGGCCAAGAACTCTGAGGCGGTTTACAAGAAGGGCCAGAGCCGTCTTTACTTCCTGCGGAGGCTCCGGTCCTTCAACGTTTGCAACAAGATGCTGAATGTGTTCTACCAGTCGGTGGTAGCCAGTGCCATCTTCTCCGGAGTCGTGTGCTGGGGAAGCAGGTTGAGATCAGCAGACGCCAACAAGATCAGCAGGATTGTCAGGAAGGCTGGCGCTGTCCTGGGGGTCCAGCTGGACTCCTTGTTGGTGGTGTCTGAGAGAAGGATGCTGCGCAAGCTGCGTAGTATCCTTGACAACAACTCTCACCCTCTCCATCAGGTGCTGACCTCATATAGAAGCACCTTTAGCAACAGACTCATTCCACCCAGGTGCACCACAGAACGCCATAGGAAGTCCTTTCTTCCTGTGGCTATTAGACTCTATAATTCCTCTACCTCGGGTCGTGAGAGGGACAGTGAAGACTTAGTGACCTGAGGCCAACCTACTTATTTTTATTTTTATTTTATTTTGGTCAACGCACTGCAATCATCTCATTGTACTTTGCACTGTAAATTCTTTTTTCAAATCCGAATTCACTTTTCACTTTTTCACTTTTCACATGTCACTTTTCAGTTGTTATTTATTAATATATTATTCTGCCAATTTGCACTATACATATTGTTGTGTATTGTATATACCTATGTACTATTGTTATAATACTGTAAATTATCTTCACTTATCAACACATTTAGACTTCTTTTTTAGCTTAGGTTTTAGTATTCTTGTGTGTGCATTTATTCCCCCTGTGTCAACTGTTGCACCTTAATTTCCCTCGGGATTAATAAAGTTTTCTGAATCTGAATCTGAATTTAAATCTAATTAAAAAAGGTGAAACTGCCTCTAGTGGAGTATGCATGTGTAAATAACCCCTTAAATAGTGTGATACTTTGCGATAAACAATGCCATGAAGTAGGCACAGCTAAACCTGGTCGTCTGTCTTCTACCTTGTTCAAATTTAAACTCTCAAGGAGGATGGTAGGTGAAAGCCTCAAAATCATCTGTATTATGTATGCAACAACAACTTGTGATTAACCTATAAAGAGAAGATATCATATGCTACAAGTGGTGTTGGGGTTTGGTTGTCCTTTAAATGTTTAAATGGTTTGTTCTCACTCCACAGGCAGACCGCACTGTGCGGCTGAAGGTGTGTCTGGAGACGCTGGGCGTGAACCAAGAGACACTGGAGGGAGTTCCGCCTCACCTGCGCCTCCCGGTGGCCGTGACCTGCTACTGGCTGAGGAGGGCCAAACCCGACCGGAAGCTGCTCAAAGCTCTGCTGATGGTCATGATCCAAGGAGAGCTGAACAGACAGGAAGGATTGACCACAGGTAGAGGGCACCTGTGGTCTCACACACACACACACACACACACACACACACACACACACACACACACACACACACACACACACACACACACACACACACACACACACACACACACACACACACACACACACATACATATACACATATACACATATACACACACACACACTGGGATAATATACATGAAAACAAATGAAAATAAACACACCTGTAACAATGATGACCATTTACATAAAAGTCAACAGAAAAGATCATTAAAAATAATTAAATTCAATGGCAAAACTATTTTAAAAATATATTATTCATACAGTATGTCCAATAATATAGGCTAGTTCCCCTTGGGTTGTTATAACTACACTGTTAAGCTCCATAAATGTTCGGTTGTCCCTCGACCAAAGCTAAAAATAGCGTTGTTTTTAAACACTGTTGCTTAACAATGTTGTTATCTGTCCATGCTGTTTTGCTGTATTTTTTAGGCTTTCTTTTGTTCAAGGACTTTGGAACATTGCTGTTTGAAATAAAGTTGTGCTTACTTGCTAACACACACACTCACTATGTGTGCTTGCCTGTGTGTGTGCAGGCTGGCAAGGGGAAACCAACCAGATCTCTCAGCCTCCGGATTGTGTCGTGGCTCACAGCTTCAACCAATGGCAGGCCTGCCTGATTCACACCTGGGAACTCAACCAGTTGCTCTGCATGCCCCTCCCCAAACCCCACTTTGCCTGGTGAGACATTACTGTTTCCATAGCTACACCATCACCTACCCAGTACTGTTTCCATAGTTACACCATCACCTACCCAGTACTGTTTCCATAGTTACACCATCACCTACCCAGTACTGTTTCCATAGTTACACCATCACCTACCCAGTACTGTTTCCATAGTTACACCATCACCTACCCAGTACTGTTTCCATAGTTACACCATCACCTACCCAGTACTGTTTCCATAGTTACACCATCACCTACCCAGTACTGTTTCCATAGTTACACCATCACCTACCCAGTACTGTTTCCATAGTTACATCATCACCTAGCCAGTACTGTTTCCATAGCTACACCATCACCTAGCCAGTACTGTTTCCATAGCTACACCATCACCTAACCAGTACTGTTTCCATAGCTACACCATCACCTACCCAGTACTGTTTCCATAGCTACCATCACTTAGCCAGTGCTGTTCTGTTTCCATAGTTACACCATCACATAGCCTTTACTGTTTCTATAGTTACAGAAGAGCTCCTTTGACCACGCAAATGACAATACATAACCAAAATAAGCAAAAGTCACACTTCAAGACTGTGGTATTGTAACAGTGATATAGTGAAGCACTGTAACAGGTACACATTTGTGAGTAAGTTGTGAGAGGTGTCAACAGAATGTACTTTTCAAATAAGATAAGACAGTACTTTATTAATCCCAGACGGGTTTGTCCAGGTTGTTCCAGGGCAGGCTGGTGCACCAGCGGGTGAAGCAGCTACAGGAGAAGGAACCGGAGGAGATACTGCCCAGTGACGACTTCATAAGTCTGTACAGGAGCATCCTGGAAGCAGTGCTCCAGTCAGACCCCGGGTCCGATAGAGCTGGGGGGACTGTGGCTCAGCTGACGGCCAACATGGGCCATCTTGCTATGGGTGGGAGTGAGCAGTAAGGGGCATATGGCAATGTTGCCTACATTTACAAAAAAAAGTCACATATTGTGTAATATTTCACAAAGTTACTAACACATTTCAAGATGATTTGATTTGAAGTACAATGGCATGCTTACTCCCCATTCCCTCCCGCAGTATACAATTGTAAAACACAATACTATAAGGATACTATCAAATAAAACATTAACATAAACATAACAATAAAGTGATTGGTGAATGATATGTGCATGTTTGTTTATGTATATTTGCATAAAACTTGAGGTGGAATGCTAATTACGATATATCGGGATGCAAATCCGGACCTCACAGATCAGAATTCTGGATCTGGATTTGTAAATAAGGGTAAATGATTTATCACATGGACTGGAAGAAATGGTGAAGAACTGTTGCTTTAAGCAAGGGATTGTTTAGCCTTTAGGGAAAAGGGGACTTTTTGATGTGGCAGAGCTATGCGCACTACTTTAGCATTTAGTGGTATATACTAGTGGTGAAGCGTCAGGGCCTTCAAGGTATTCAGAGAAGACCCTGGAACTCTCAGATGAAACCAAAACAGTCTAATTGTATTAATAAAGTAATACAATTTAATAAAATGTAATACAATTTAATAAAATGACTAAATGAGAATGGTATCTGTGTTGTTATCTGTTATATTACAGTTACGTTGATTTGTTTGTCTTTCTCGGTCCATGCACGACGCATTTGAGTGGTTTTGTGTTGAAAAACAATGCAACCAATCAGATATTTTTCTGGGTTGCTGGGAAGAATATCCTTCAACCAAAGTATTCCCGATGACTTTGGCCCTCAGACTGAATGAGAGCGTATGTTTGGATTGACAATTTGATCAACCAATCATATCGTGATTTGTAGCCAATGGGCGTATTCTTTCAGATTTCCCCACAGCTCAATAGGGAGCTAGAAGGTATACTGGCTGGAGCGAGAGGGGATCTAGCGTAGTGTTTCTACGTTGTTTCTACGTAGGATTTTACGTCAAAATGGCAACAGGCGAAGATGATGTCGTTGCGGATTTATTGTCGGAACCATTTTCAAGACGACCATTCAATGTAAAGATGGACATTGTTGACAGAGTAACATGTGTAGCAAGAAACCAGTCATGACGACGAGGTCTTATTTAGCCTTAACTGGCGTGGTTTATTTTCATATGTGCATTGCACCACTTGACCCGCTCTCCGTGAGAGCTAGAGAGAGAGAGATAGAAGGGGAGGGAACAATCCCTTATATCTGATACATGACGTCAGCTACAATAGCTGCGCCTCCTTACGCCTATAGCGCCCTCTTACTGTGGAACAGTTATAGTGCAGTTACATACAGACATATTAACACTTACACTTAACACTCCCACTTATGAATGACGTGTATACTGTACAACTTTTCCAAGAAAAAATAACAATTCAAAACATCAAAAGAACATGGCGGTCAATATTACATAACAGGCAATATTTTACACACCGAACATGACCCCTGCAAATTTTTTCAATTTCAGTTTGGAGACAGGCTTGGTCATAGCGTCTGATTATCTGATGAAGTGATATTTTATATCCACATGTTTACACCTGTCGGTACACAGGGTTTCTGGCAAGTGCAATGGTTCCCTGTCAATGGGTGCGTGCAGGTAGGCTGTCTTCACATCCATCTGGTGTAAAATCAAGTCGTCTTCGGCTGCCTTCTGCATAACTACCCGTACACTGGTCAGATTAGCTGTAGGTGAGAATGTCTCACCGTAGTATATTCCTTCCCTCTGACTGTAGCCTTTAGCTACAAACCTGGCCTTGTACCTGTCGTGCCCTTCAATACCCTCCTTGATTGAGTACACCCACTTGCCTCCCACTGCCTGTCTACCCTCGGGTAACTTTGTTAGAGTAAAAGTATGATTGTCCTCCAGGGACCTCATCTCCTCATCCATCGCTCTCTCCCATTTTCCTGACTCAGGGGATATCATGGCCTCTTTAAAGGTCTGAGGTACACCACTCACTACCCTGTAGCAGTAATCTATACTGGTAAGTGTACTGTCATCCTCGTCACTTTCTCTCTGGGCATAGTCTTTCAGATACTTTGGGGGTTTATGTTCCCGGGGGGGATATCTCCCACTGCATGAGGCACGTGGCGTCACCCTAGGGTGCTTCTCGCCATCATCCTCCGGTGGCTGTTGACCGTCTGTCTCCATGTCTGTGCTCAGTACACTAGGCTGTGGCGTCTCTGTTTTCTCACACCCTACTCTGGAGTCTAGCTCTGGCTCCTGTGTCTCGTTCTCACATGTTGTCTTTGTGACAAACTTGACTAATCTGTGCTTTTGCACTTTCCCCTTACCGGGATAATAGACTAGAAAAGCGGGGCTGCCCTTGTCATGCCCTACAAAAAGTCCTTTCTCACACCTGGACTCGAGTTTTCCCCTGTCCTGTTGGTAAGCATAACATACTGACCCAAACTTGTGCATCCTGGCTAGATCACACCTTTTTCCTGTCAGTGCTGTATATGGGGTGGTGCCCGTGTGCTTGTTAAAACACTGATTTCTGGTGTAAGCTGCTTCTTGGACCGCATAATGCCATAGACTCTTAGGTAAGTTACCGTCTATTAGCTTACACCTAGCCATTTCGAAGAGAGTGCGCCCTTCCCTCTCAGCTATCCCGTTTTGGTGCGGGGAGTAAGGACAGGACGTCTCGTGTCTGATCTTGTTCCTTCTCAGCAGTGACTGAAACTCTCTATTTGTGAACTCTGTTCCGTTGTCAGACCTCAGGCACTTTACGCTGCCATACGGAGCTACATCTGCAAGGAATTTCTCTGTGGCCTGAAGTGCGTCACTCTTTGCTTTGAGAAAGTAGACAAACACTGCCCCTGTACACACATCTGTGAAAGACTGCATATATTTAAAGCCGCCTATGGACTCATTATTCACTGGGCCGGCTAGATCTGTGTTAACTAGCTCAAGTGGTGTCTTTACTTTTTCTGTGGGACCTCTGTTCCTTGTTTGAGTGAACTTTCCCTTTATACACACATCACATTCTTTGTTAGGTCTATGCTTTTCACCGTTAATGTGCATGCCTACTGTTACCGCCTGCAGCTTCAGTATGTTCTCGTAATTACAATGACCCATGATCTCATGCCATGTCTGAATATCATGACTGACATTACACACATCATTTTCATTACATTCTGTTTGTAGATAATACATTCTCTTGTACACCTCAATCAATGTTCCCTCTAAGCTGCGCGCTTGGGCAATCGCGCACTGCTCGCACATTCTCAGCGCACAAGAAAATCTATGCAGCGCATAAAATAAAATTCAACATAAACGTATTAATTAATATCTAATATTAGTCCTAATCTTATCTAATCAATTAAACCAATAATAATAATAATAATTTTGTTTTCTGTACTATTTTGCAACGTAACTCAGTGAGTGACAGGTGTCAGCCAATGATACGATTCGGTTCACTTACGCTACGCAGCCAATCATAGCATTGACACTATTGCCCTGCCCATTCGCGCCGTGCCGGTTAGCTAGCTAACAACAGTGCCGCGGAGTTACGAGACGCAAATGCTAACCCCTTATCATGGCGAAACGAACGGGCAGCGACACATCCACTCACCAAGCCATTGTAAAAAAAGAAGCAGACGAAGCCATCAACCTGGACAAAGTGTACAACCATTGGAGAAGTGAGAAGGACAGACGTGAAAAATAAGGTAAAATTTAAGTCAGATTTGTGCATATTCTAGTGACATTTATTAATATTTTTTTTTGTTTATGGATATTAATCATTAAATTATGTTACTACTAGATAATTTATGGGTAGTAGAAATGATAATAAAAAACTGAGTAATTACATATTTTACAGACAGAGTTACAGGAATTTACACTGTATCACAAGCTACAGCACACGTCATTGTAGCTATGGAAAGCTACATTAAAATGTGTTTTAATGTGAACAAAATGTTATGTGTGAAAGGTGTATATGTATCATTTCCTCCAGAACAGGACCCTCACACAGGCCACAACAGGACCTCACACAGGCCAAAGCAAGACTCTTCCCATGGCCAAGCAGGACTCTCACATAAAACATACTACACATCTCATGAACAACAAGATTTTTGTCTTTTTCCTTTAAAGTTTGTCAAATCACTTATATTAAAAGTAAACTAGTGAAAATTGCTGCTGTAATTTGATTATTTTAATAAGCCATGTAACTTGCTATGATCCAAGTTTTGAACTGGTGTGTGGCCACAGCATGCACATCTGATGTTGCTCACAGTGGTCCTCAGTGTGCTCAGGGAGCTGGTGTGTATGCCCAGACACATGAACAATTAGAGGGAACATTGACCTCAATGTTAAATCTCGTACCGTCAGGCTCCACAAGAACATCGTTACCTTCATTGAAGAACACCTTGGCACCATTTGCAGTAGCAGATTTTACAGAGAACAGTTCTTGGGGGAACGAGGGTATGTAGAGGGCGTTCTTCAACGTCACTGTACACCGGCGCCCCTCACTGTCTATGAGGCATACCTGTGCGTCTCCTCTCCCGTGCGCCAACCCGAAAGTGCGCTACCCGTCTGCCAGCTCCATGCTGTGTCTCTCCAGCTCGAAGGTGCTGTCAAAGTTCTTGAATCGGTTCCTGGCGTTGATAATGTGGGACGACGCACCTGTGTCCACGATCAGTCCCTTCCTTTGGGCCTGCTGCTGCTGCGCTGACCGGCTGGCGTATGCTGTCTGCGCCCCGAAGGTGAAGTCCTCTTTTCCCGCTCCTCTCCGGGCGTCGTCTCGACTCGCCTCACGTCCACCGCTGCCGCCATCTTGTCCACAGCCGCCATCTTGCACGTGCGCGTACAGAGCGCTCTGTTCGCGCTTCTTTCTACACACTCTGTCTGCGTGTCCCGAAGTTTTGCAGAAACTACACCAAACAGTTTTTGTGCAATTATCCTTTCGGTGACCCTTTTCTCCACAACGCCAACACGCCATCTCCGTCGGGGGTCCGGTCTTTTTCTTTGGCGCTGCCCGGGCCTTCATTACCCTTTCTCCCGCCTCCTCGGCGACCGGGTCTGAGTCTTCTGAGGCCTCGAAGTTCCGCAACTTGGCCTTGAACTCCCCCAGCGACATGTCCGCTGAACCGTGCGTCACCAACAGTGTGAACGGTTTATACATCTCCGGTAGTCCCCTCATAACCATCGCCATCATCAGTCCATCGCTCGGTGCTTCTCCTGCACTTTTGAGCGCCGTGATGATCTGCTCCGCCCTGATGACGTATTCAGTCACGGTCTCTGTGCTAGCTTTCTTCAGCGCGGTCAATGTTATATACAGGGATACAATCCGGGGCCTACCTCTGCCGATGTAGTGTTCTCTTAACACTTTTAGACTCTCTCGGCCTTTGTCCTTTGTGTCCCGGAATATCAGCCCCAAGCTTGTGTTGTTGTAGGAGTGGTGCTCGCAGTATGCGTCGGCGTTCAGCTTAGTATCCAGGGCTTGCGCGGCCTCCGTTATTTTTCCCGTGAGGCCCGTCAAAATTGTCTTTTTCAGCCCCAATCCGTGCATACAGCACAACATCCGCTCTTCCCAGAGCTCGTATTCTTCTGCCCTTCCGTCAAACGTGGGCCACTTGCTTCTGCCTCGGGTCGCCATCTTTTGGTTGTAGCTTAGCTTTAGCGTCACGCAGTTCTCCCGCCGCTAAACTGGCCTACACTTTTCAGCTAACTACCTATTGATATTTTGCTCTTCCGTGATCTGGGCCCATAACCTGTTGACAGAGTCACATGTGTAGCAAGAAACCAGTCATGACGATGAGGTCTTATTTAGCCTTAACTGGCGTGGTTTATTTTCATATGTGCATTGCACCACTTGACCCGCTCTCCGTGAGAGCTAGAGAGAGAGAGATAGAAGGGGAGGGAACAATCCCTTATATCTGATACATGACGTCAGCTACAATAGCTGCGCCTCCTTACGCCTATAGCGCCCTCTTACTGTGGAACACTTATAGTGCAGTTACATACAGACATATTAACACTTACACTTAACAGACATTATTAAAAAAGGCCGTCCAACGCCTGACAATCTTGAGCTGAATCAAGATGTTAAAGCAGGCTATGTTCGCCATTTTCAGGCTAGCAACTGGGAAAGATACCCATGGCTAACGGGCTCTACTAGCCACGAGAGGCTCTACTGCTGGGAGTGTTGCTATTTGGGACCGACCAGAGGGCAGGGAATTGGAAAGGCAACTTATTTTGGATCTGAAAAGCGATCATCTTTATGACCTGATGGTCAAACCATCCAGAAGGACAGGAGAATGGATTTGGTCTTTCAGTGAACATCATTGGTGAGTGAGACTCATTTGTCTTTGCTGGTTTTGTCTCAGTGTTGCGTCTCGTTGAGCTGGTTGTTGCATTTTGTTTCCACACACTTGGTGACTGATTAGTTAATGGCTGTCATGAGTTTGTTAAGCATTGTTGTGCATTTAAATTGAGAGTTTTGACTTGATCTTTCTTTGCATCGCTTAACGTGAAAAGACTTAACGTAACTAAGAGTTACAAACCCGCGATCAATAATCACCAAGGGGGGGGTCTACAGCAGGGGTTCCCAAAGTGGGGGTATTATGTAAGTCCGTTTAATATGTAAGGGTGACGAATAAAGGAATTCTGATTCCGACAGATTCACGACTATCATTTGCAGCTGGAAAAAAAAGCCACACACAATTTTCGCAATCACGATTACACCCCCCCCCCCCCCCTTGGACTTCACGTTGGACCTCCCCCCCCCCCCTTGGACTTCACGATGTTCTCGATGGTGAAGCTCTGTCCACACGTTGTTTTTAATGTTCCAGTCCCTCCAGTGATAGTGGGGGGGGGGGGGGGGGGGGGGGGGTCTGTTATGTTGGGGGTCGCGGGCTGAAAAGTTGGGGAACCCCTGGTCTACAGAAGGTCCAGTTGTGATAGACACGCTTCGCCACTGGTATATACAGTACTTATTGTTGAGTGTGTGTGGTTGGTGGCTGGTTAAATCCGCCTCACCTGGCCTTAGGAAAAGGAGTTATATCTAACTATCTATCTATATATAAACTTTATTTTTGAACCGTGTGTGTTTGTGTGTGTGTGTGTGTGTGTGTGTGTGTTTGTGTAGTCTATTCCATCCTATGATGTAGTCTATGTAATTTTAGTTGTATCAATGAATTTTGAATAATAAATGATACTTGCACTGACCATCTTGGCGTCAATAAGTACACCATTAACCACAAATAATAGGGCTCCTCAGTCATCTAAGGTCACCTTCATCACAACCCTGGTCTCAAACCCCAAGAAGGGAAAAAGTGCATAAATGCTGACCTATACTCTAATATGTAGTCCAGCTCCATGGGGTACTTACCAACAAAACACCACTGGAGTACATAGGGACATAGGGGACCAAGGGACATAGGGACCATGACATGTAGTCTGTAATTCATTCACATTCAAAATGCAATGTTGACTAGGAAATTCCAATATGGCTCACATTTACCAAAATAAATCTCTTCTTAGTATTAAGTTTAACTTCTGACCCCTTTCAGCCTCCCCATCCAATAGCCAAACAGCAGAGGTGTGAGGACCACATAAGGGGGGGTCCATTTCATTTAAATGTTTAAATATTTCTTTCACTAAATAAGCAAATAAGTTTCAGAGTAGAAAATTACTCTAAAAGTATACTATCTAGATGTTTTTTATTTTTCAATTTTGATCCGAACAGCACAGGAGGTTTAAATGTGTCTTAATGGCCTGTGTGTGTGTAGGCTGGCAAGGGGAAACCAACCAGATCTCTCAGCCTCCGGATTGTGTCGTGGCTCACAGCCTCACCAATGGCAGCCTGCCTGATTAACGCCTGCACACTCAACCAGTTGCTCTGCATGCCCCTCCCCAAGCACCTAATTGAAAGTGCATTTAAGAATACTTACAAAAACAAGTATTTTTGAAGTTGTATTCTAGTGTGCCAATAAAAAGTCCAAAACATTCATAGTAGACGTGAACTGAACTTGTGAAAAGTATGTTTTTGTCCTTGACCTAAACAATACACTAATTGTATTGTTTTGTTCAAGTGTACTTTTGTTTCACTTCATTCAAATTGCATTTAAGTCTACTAAAAATAGATATTTACCAGTAGTCGCTTGTGTCAGCATTTCTTTATAGAACGTCTGTGAATAAAACACGATTGAGTCATTTTTGTCACAACAGGACTTGGTTACAGTGAGGTTTGGATTCAACTGACCAGACAGCAGCTGAATTCTGTTTTATGTGCACATTCTCATGTCCCGGCTGAAAGTCCAGGAGTGGACTGAAACTCAGTAGGGAAGGGTTAACCGATAGTTATTACAACACAAATATACTTACATAAGAGGTGAGAGGAGTTTGACAGTCGGTGGCATCTGTGTGAGTGCTTGGGGGTTGGATCAGTGAACCATGTGCCTGAAGGGTGTTGAAAAAGGCCAAAACAAAACATACAATAAATAGTAAATGGACTGCATTTATAGAGCGCTTTTTAAGCTCCTGTTCACTCAAACTGGACAGGCTTGGGATTCAGAAGGTTGTCGGTACAAATACCTGAAACAACTAGGCACTGCCGAGGTGCCCTTGAGCATGGCACCAGACCCCTTCACTGCTCCCCGGGCGCTGTATGTAGAAAAAGCTGCCTAATGCTCTTAATACTAGGATGAGTTAAATGCAGAGAAACAAATGCCACTGTGTGTGTACATGAATGTGGTCAATAAAGATTATTCAATCCTCCAGTTTAAGATTTACAATTCTGCCTCAAATTTACACACATTCACACACGGACGGCGGTGTTAGCCATGCAAGGGAACAGCCAGCTCGTCTGGAGCAGTTAGGGTTAGATGTCTTGCTCAGGGACACCTCAACACAGAAGCCAGAGAACCAGCCACCTTTTGGTTGCCAGGCAATCCACTCTAGCTCCAGAGTGACTGCGGGCAGCGGAGACGCCAGCAGGTGGTGATGGGCAGTGGTAAACCTCACTCCACAACACCTAAATGACATTCTAGTGATTGAGCTAGATCCCGTGGGCTTTAGCTTCTCACGTCAGAGCCCCGCCTCTCATGCCGGAGGTCGTGAGATCGAGCCCAGTGCGGGACACTCACTGTTACTTTACTCACTTGCCTTTAGCTATTTTAGATCTACAGGACCTAAACAACTACCTGAGAAGTTGAGGATGCTGACTCACACATCACCGCTTTGTTCTGTGCGTCCAGGTGACTGGTTATCATCCATCGACCTGAAAGACGCGTGTTTGCATGTTTGATCAAAACTTGATCAAAAAGGTCAGGTGAGACAGGCCCAAGTCAGACATCGAGAAAGGTGATGGGTGGAATGTACCTCCTTTGTTCTCTGTGCTAATCAATGTCCTCCCCCATCCGATACGGAGGACAAAAAGCTATCTAAAAGCCAAACTATCTGACTAAGAATGAAACTAAAGTATTGTTTCGAATTAACTCAGCAATTAACTAATTTACAAAGTGATACATTTTTTTATTTTGAAATATCATTAAATGCATTAGGCCTAAAAAGGCTAAATGAGGTTGTCTGCTCGTACATTGATTTGTCAACATAAACAGCATGAAATAAAAAAATGTTTCTGCTTTCACATACTGCACTTATTTAGTAACATAGTTTGGTTCATCAGGTCTTGTTCCTCTAAAAGCATCAGGACAGTTGCAGTTGGTTTTCTTTCTCTACATTGGTCTGTTCACTGTGATCTGGAGGAGGTTGTTAAGCTTCTTCTGATGACACTCAGATTGGGTCATCTCTTTCGACAGGAGGACTGTGTTTCTTTTCCAGCTTCTTAGTGCCCTCAGACCGTTGGCTTTCAGTTCACTGTGACCGCACACAAACTAAAAAGTGTTGGAAAATATCACCTCAGCTGGTGAGTCAGGACTGATGACTGATGCTAATAGAACACCTTGTAGCTTATGTTTACCAGTTATTCTCTTTGCAAATTAAGACCCTATTATAAAATATAGACTTTTGTTTTTGTAAAATCAGTTTTGCTAAATGTCTGACTGTATGAATGAATGTTCTGTTTAGGGGGGCATGAACACGAGCCAGTAGTGAAAAGCTATATTCACTGAGCTCACCCAACAAAAATATAGCAAATTGACTGTCAAAATAAAGCAATGAATCTTCCTCTTCCTTGAGTTTGTGTGGTTGGTGTCAGCCACCACCACACACACTCGAGGAGAAGAGCTCTAGCATGTACCATCTGTTCACAATGATTCAAACTCTTGCAAGAAACCAGATTCCTCATCACCCTGTGTCCTTGTCTTCGGATGGAGCCCTCAAGTGTCCATTTTAATGGCTGGTGGCAGCGTCGTCTGCTACAATAGCCTACTTGAGAAAGCAACAAACTCGTTAACGCAACTTATCCCAGTGGTCCTCAAAGCATAAATTACCTTGTTATCAGAACACAAAATAACTTGTGTGTACAAGATAAATATAGGGGCTCCGTTGATATATTTTAGTTGACTGACACATTTTTTTTCATCAGACAGTTGTCTGGTAAAAGATTTTTCCACCTTCACCTCTGTATTGGATGGGAGTTTATTAGCACAATGACCCAAAGAGGCACATTCGACTCATTAGCACACAGCATGTTTAATACATTACAAACACAATCAGCTGCAACTCAATACACTCTTTGGCTTTGTGGACTGTACTGCCAGGTCAGGCGCATCTCCGCCCTGAAATGTTTGTGGCGCTTTTTCCAAAGGAAAACATGGGTCACTGTAGCAGTCGACCCTCATACATGACACCAAGTGACTTTGTCTGAGCTCCTCCGGACACAGGTAGTTGATGAGTGCAACCAGGTTATTCCACTATAAAGTAGGGCTTTCCATAAAATGGTGCTATCTATGAAGTAGAACACACATATAAACTGGACCAGAGAACAGTTGGAACAACAGCCCTAGAGAACTGGTTCTACAGGACCAGAGAACAACAGTTGGAACAACAGCCCAAGATAACTGGTGCTACATGACCAGAGAACAACAGTTGGAACAACAGCCCAAGAGAACTGGTGCTACAGGACTAGAGAACAACAGCTTGAACAACAGCCCTAAAGCAGACATGCTGGAATACTGAATGCTGGTAAAATGAAGGGGGGTTGATCATTGTTCATTTTCATTTACTAACCACATGTTAAACCCAAAACCCAATGTAAAGTATTCCTTTAAGCAGGTAGAGCAGGTGGTAAGTGAGGAAGATGAGGATAAGGATATGAAGATAAGATGAGGAAGAGAAGGAGATGAGGAGGACAAGGAGGATAAGAGGAAGATGAGGATAAGGAGATGAGGAGGATAAGAAAGATAAGAGGATAAGGAGATGGGAAGAAAATGGACGACAACAAGGAAACAGAATGATGGTTACACTATAAAACTAGAATGAACAATCAATAATAGTTATAGTAGTTAATAGTTGTACTAGTTAAAGACATAATCAGGAGGAAAAAACACACTATTTATAGCATCTTGTCTGTCTCATCTTGACACACACACACACACACACACACACACACACACACACACACACACACACACACACACACACACACACACACACACACACACACACACACACACACACACACACACACACACACACACACACACACACACACACACACACACACACACACACACACACACACACACGGTGTGTTACATGTAAACTACTTTATTTTTCAGTGAGTGAAATGTGCTGCGAGAATACCTTTTTGCTGACAAAACAATTTTTTCATTTTCGGCAATTATGCAGTCCTCCCCCTCCCTGCAGAGAGCGTTGACCGCGTGGTGCTGGGGGAGTGGCCCTGCCTGCAGCCCTCCACGGACCCCCAGAGCCACAGCCTGGAGCTGGGCCGAGGAGCTTCCTGTAGTCCACAATCAGCTCTTTGGTCTTCTTGACGTTGAGGGCGAGGCTGTTCTCCTGGCACCACTGCTCCAGTGATCCAACCTCCTCCCTGTAGGCTGTCTCGTCATCGCCGGCGATCAGGCCCATCACTGTCGTGTCGTCAGCAAACTTGATGATGACGTTGGAGCTGTGCATAGCCATGCAGTCGTGGGTGTAGAGGGAGTAGAGGAGAGGGCACAGCACGCATCCCTGGGGGGCTCCCGTGTTGAGGGTCAGTGGCTCTGAGGTGGTGCTGCCCATCCTCACCACCTGGCAGCGGTCCGACAGGAGTATCCAGCTGCACATGGATGGGGGCACGCCTAGACCTCTAAGCTTGGTGTTGAGCTTGGCAGGAACTATCGTGTTGAATGCTGAGCTGTAGTCCACAAACAGCATCCGCACATAACAGTTCTTTCCCACCAGGTGGGAGGGCCATGGCAATTGCGTCATCCGTTGATCTGTTTTGACGATATGCAAATTGCCATGGGTCCAGTGTGGCAGGTAACATGGAGCAAATAAAGTCCTTGACCAACCTCTCAAAGCATTTGCTGACAATTGAGGTGAGGGCTACAGGTCTATAGTCGTTCAGGCATGTTACCTTGGGTTGTTTAGGGACAGGCACGATGGTGGAAATCGAAGATGTCTGCAAAGACTCCTGCCAGTTGGTCTGCGCATGCTCTGAGGACACGGCCCGGGATGTTGTCGGGGCCTGCCGCCTTACGGATGTTCAACCGCTTGAAGGTGCGGCGCACATCCGCCTCCGAGATGTTCAGCAGGCTGGTCTCCTGAGGTGGCGCTGGCTTCCGCGGGCTGCCGTTTACGTTGAACCGAGCAAAAATACTATTTAGCTCTCCTGGGAGGGAGGTACTGGAGTTCTCTACACAACTGATTCTCCCTCTGAAGTTTGTTATCGTCTGTAACCCCTTCCACATACCCCTCGCGTCGTGGCTCTTGAATTTCTCCTCCACTCTGTCCTTGTACTCCCGCTTGGCAGTGACGATGGTCTTACGGAGGTCGTAGCAGGCTCTCGTATTTTCCTCCATATTCCCGGAGCCAAAGGTGGCGTTACATGCGTGGAGGGCAGCGCGAACATCGCCGTTAATCCACGGTTTCTGGTTGGGATATTTTCGAACCGACTTGGTCGGAACAACGTCATCTATGCACTTCTTGATGAACCCGGTGACCGAGGACGCGTACTCGTTGATGTTATTGTCCGAGGCAACCCGAAACATGTCCCAGTCAGCGCGATCAAAACAATCCTGTTGCATAGAGTCCGATTGGTCCGACCAGCATTGAACCTCCCTCACAGCGATTGGTTGCTGCTTCAGTCTCTGCCTATAGGCGGGGAGTAGCTGGATAGAGCGGTGGTCTGATTTGCCGAACGGTGGGCGAAGGAGGGCCTTGTAGCCATCACGGAAGGGAGTGTAGCAGTGGTCGAGGATCCGCTCACCCCGTGTGTTGCTAGTTATGTGTTGGTAGAACTTCGGGAGAACCATCTTCAGGTTTGCCTTGTTAAAGTCCCCCACCACGATTAAAGCAGCCTCAGGGTGTGCCGACTCCTGTTCGCTGATAGCCCCATACAGTTCCTTCAGCGCTGTGTCCGTGTTGGCTTGTGGGGGAATGTAAACAGCAGTCACGGTTACCGCTGTAAACTCCCGAGGTAGCCAGAATGTGTCACAGTTTGCACTCCTGCCTCCTCGCTTCCACAGCACTCGCCCATGTAGCCACGCCCCCTTATCGCATTCCTGTCTCCTTATCACTCTCCCGTATAGACACGCCCCCTAATCACGTTCCACATTCCTGTCTCCTCGCTCCCACTACACACTACCTGATAGCCACTTCCCCGTTGTTAAGTCTCACCCGCAGCTGCAGTGCATCACGGTTAACGTCCCTATTTAAGTCTACCCCGCACACTCACAGGGGGCCAGATTGTTCCGGACTATGCAGACATTCCAGCGTTCTGATTCTGATTCCCGTTCATGTTCCTGTTCCACTGCCTGTCCCCGATTACGCTTCCGTCGGCGAAGGCTTCCGAAGGCGTCGTTGGACATATCCTCCAACATCTCAATGTGACCGAAGCAGTCCATGCCGCTGTACGTGAACGGCGGAGATGGTTCTACGCGTTCCGCAGGTAAGTCACTCATTCTTTGGTTCTCTGTAGGTCTTCTGTGCTTACGACAGATCACACACTGACGGATGTATGAAGCAACTGCTCTGCTCATACCAGGTATCCAGTAGCCACTGGATCGGATTTCGTTTGTGGTGAAGCCTTTTCCTTGATGGTTTGTCTTTTCGTGGCTGTGAGCTATTATGAGTCTTGTCACATGATGCTCCTTGGGAATGACGATTGGACGTTTGAATGAATCAGCGAGGGACGAGTGCTGGAGTCTTCCTCCCACCTTCAGGATGCCGTCTGTGTGTAGGAAGACATCGAGGTGGTACAGTTTGTTGTTATGTTGTAGCTGACTTCCCTTGCTCACAATCTTGATTTCCTTCTTGTATGCTTGTCTTTGCATAGCTTGGATTATGACACGCTCCGCGCTTTCCTGCTCACTCACTGTAGATAGAGCGGATGATTTGATCTTCTTAGCTCGTCGGATGAGGCGGGCTACAGCCTTGACGGCTCGCGACCAAATTGAGAACTTGGATAATCGGTCAGCGAGACTTTTCGGTTCCTGCATGGTCTCTGTTTGCAGGGTCTGTGCCTTCTTTACTTCTGGATCGCCTATGGACAGGTTCGGTGTTATGTCCTGTTGTGTAGGTATGTCCCTTTCCCAGAGAAACCTTGGTCCCGTGAACCAGTCCGATCCAAGAAGTTTGTTCACTGTTTTTCCACGAGATGCTCCATCTGCTGGGTTGTCATCCGTGGGGACGTAGTGCCATTGTTGGGGGTTGGTGCTATGGCGGATCTTCTGGATGTGGTTTGCGACGAATGTGTGAAAACGCCGCGCGTCGTTGTCGATGTAGCCTAAGACCACCTTAGAATCCGTCCAGAAGTATTCTTTACTCACGACATAGCCAAGCTCCTCTCTGAGCATGTTGCTGATGGTTACCGAGACCACCGCTTAATTCAAGCCTTGGGATCGTAGTCAACTTAATGGGAGAAACACGTTTCTCACACACCTTTCCTATTACTAGAGAGCATTGAATCTCTCCTCCTTGGTTCTTGACTCTCAGGTACTAGCATTGACCGTATCCGCTGGTGCTCGCATCAGCGAAATGATGTAGTTCCGTTTCTACGACCTCTCCAAAGCTGGCAGGGATGTAAACTTGAGCGATGTTGATTTTCTCTAGGTTGGTCAAGTCACGTTGCCAGCTCTCCCACCGTGGTTTCAGCACCTCTGGCAGGAGGTCATCCCAGCCGGTGCCTTGGTGACACATTTCTTGAAGTATCCTTTTTCCATTGAGCACGTATGGCGCGAGGAAGCCAAGAGTGTCAAATATGGAGGCTACCGTGGATAATATGCCTCTACGTGTCTCTGGCTGGTCTTTCAGATCGTTATTGAATCTGAAGCTGTCTTCTTCTATGTTCCAGTGTATCCCTAACGCTCGTTCCAGTGGCATGTCCTGGAAGGTGAGGTTCTTTGACCCAGTGTCTATTGCGCACTCTGATGGAGGCATACTCTGTAGGACAGCAGGACTGTTTGATAGAAACTTGTGAAGGCGTAGACCGCTTTTGGCGCAAATCTCCTTTGCCTCTTGTGCCAACTGAATGGCCTTTTCCACTGTGTCCGTGCTTGTGACTCCGTCGTCCACATAGAAATCTCTGGCGATGAACTGGGATCCTGCTGGATATGATTGCCTGTTTTCCTTTCCAGGTATTTCAGGCCATAGTTTGTGCAGCCAGGGGATGACGCCGCTCCGAAGAGATGTTCTTTCATCCGATAGTCTTGTGGTGGTGTACCAAAGGAAACGAAGATAATCACGGTCATCCTCTTTGACATGGAACTGGTGGAACATTTTCTCGATGTCACACATAAGAGCGATAGGATGTTGTCTAAATCATATGAGGACGCCCGTCAGGTTGTTCATCATGTCGGGTCCTGTCAGGAGATGTTCGTTCAGACTAGTGCCGCCGTACTTACCGGAGCAATCGAACACTACACGCAGTTTTCCTGGCTTTTTGGGGTGGTAGATGCCATGATGTGGAATGTACCATCGTTCACCGTGAGTACCATCTTCGTGTACCTCTTCTACATCACCTCTCTCTATAATGTCTGCCATGTATGCTGTGTAGTCTTTCTTGTACCTTTCATCTCTGCTGAGCTTCCGTTGTAGATGACTGAGCCTGATCTCGGCGAGTTTTCTATTATAAGGTAGGAGTGGCCGTTGCTTAAAGGGGAGAGGCATCTCATAGTGTCCTTGGTCATTCTCCTTTCTTCCTTCTTTGAGTTTGCTCAGGAACATGAGATCCTCTTGTGAGACCGTCTTGTCCTCTCCTTTGGTGTCCTTGAAATCTGACTCCAAGGCGCTTATCACATCCCTTGGAGTTGCGGGAGGGAGTTCCTTGACCGTGACTCTGTGACATAGGCCGCGTTCCGTTTCACCATGGGAGGCTGATGAGCCGCCAACTATGCTCCATCCTAGATCTGTGAGGATGGCGTAGGACTCGTCGTCTTTTCCTGTTAATACCTTTCTTGGCGTAAGCACTCTGGGACAGTTGTATCCAATCAGGAGTCCTACGTTGCAGCTGAGAAGAGGTGGCATTTCATCTGCGATCGATTTCAGGTGAGGCCATCGTCTTGCTGTCTCATGAGTAGGTATGTGATTACGGTTCACGGGGATGCAGTGCTTTGTGTATGCGGGAGGAAGATCAATGTGAGCGCTGGAATGATAGCCTCTCACACGGAGTCCAGACACTCTTTCACTTTTCATAATAACGCTCTCTCCGAGCATGGTGGTAAGTTTCAGTTTTACAGGACAGGCTTGGACTTGTAATTTGTTACTCACTTCGCTGTCGACGAAGGTGCTGTCACTTTGGGTGTCTAGTAATGCGTAGACAAGCTGTTCCTTTGCTGGATTTCTGGCAGAGGACACCCAGACAGGTACGATCATAGAAGTGCTGTCTGACTGGCCTCCCGTGGAGACCTTGTGTGAGATGGCTGTTGTGGTTTCATTGGTAGTGTTTGCCGCTGCAGCCGGTTCCTCAGTAGATCTTTCTCGATTTTCACGCTTCCTGTAACTTTCGTCGTGGAGACAGGTAGGGTGCCTTCCTTTGCACGTGTCACAGGCATGGCGGTGACAGACAACCGTAACACAGCCTATTGTCCTTTACATATGCTCGCCGCTCCTCCAGAGATTTGTCCTTGAAGCTTGAGCACTTTGTCTTTCCTCTTTACACCACATGCACGGGGGCATTCCTGTTCCTTTTCCCTGTGCGTCGTTGTTTACGGCGGTCTGAGTACTGAGGACGTTTACTTTACTTCCTTTCCTTTCCTTTGAGAATACTCTTTCATGAGTTGAAGTGTTTGACTGGAGAGCATATAGGGAGGTGACTGGGTTGCATGATATCTCTGCTATCGACACAAAGCCGGAAAACTCTTTGAAAGTGGGAAAGTCTTTACCTTCCATGAGGGCCTTTGTAACCTGACGGTTCCATCGGGATGCGAGCCAGTCAGGGATCTTTTGTATGAGTTTCTGGTTTTCTTCACAGTCACTGAGGATTTCTAGTCCCTTCACGTGAGGCGTAGCTTGGAGGCAGGCGTTGAGGAAGTCAGAGTATGCTCTTAAACCTTCAGCATCTTTATGCTGTATTTTCGGCCATTTTGATAGTTTATCCCTAAAGGCTCTCTGGACGATGAATGGTTGACCGTAGCGTTTGTTAAGCTTTTCCCATGCATCTCTGTATGCCTCGTCGTCGCTTCTATAGAATGTGCCTTCAAGGCATTTTTGTGCGGGGCCACTTATGTATTGCTTTAAATAAAACAATTTATCTGCAGAAGAGATGCCTTTACTATCTACTAGTGACATGAAAGAAGCCTTCCATTCTAGGAAGAGCAGTGGGTCTCCACTGAACACTACTGGGTTAGGCGCTGGTAGTCTGTTCATGGCTATACTGTCTTGGATTGCTTTGGCCAGACAGGTCACGTCACTAGATGGCGCTGAAGTAACAGCGTGTGCATTCTGTTGAGTTAGACTGGTGGGGAGAATGTGAGCTGATGTGACAGCTTGTGGGTTCTGAAACAGACTTGAGGGGAGCTGAATGTAGTTTTGTTCTATGAGCTGTTCATCATATTCCTGGACGTTCTGTTCTATGTACCGCTCATCATCGCCGATCTGTTTGATCTCTCCGTCATAAGTCTGGAGTTTGACGCAAGCAGTCTCCAGGTTCCCTTTTACTTGTAGTCGCTGTAATTCAGCCCTCTGCCGGTCTAGTTCCTTGTTATGCTGCTCTTCCATTAGTCTTATTTTTTCCTTTTTCTCTATTTCTTCTTCCATCAATTTGTATTGAACTTCCTTAGCGGCGAGCTCTGCGACTGCATCTGCTCTCTTGGCTGCTATACTGAATATAGCAGCCTGAATGATGCTGAATGATGACTTGAGTGTTGTGATTGAGAGGCAGTGCTGTAAATGGAGTGGGCATAGTCGTGGGCGTGTAGCTGACGGAGACGCTTCCTTTCACGCTCTGCATCAAAGTCACCATCTACTTCTGCTAAGCGCTCATAGATTATTTTTAGCATGTCTTTAGTTACTGCTTCGCATGCATCTACTTTGCGTTTCATTTGTTACTATTGTACGTTCTCTTATTTCACCGTACACTTTCATGACATCTGCAGTTCCCTTTTCAATAAGGTCTGCCATTTTAGCCATGTCAATGTCTGATATGTCTCTCTTTAAATCATCCTTGATTGTTTCTGTGGGCACACTAGTACGTTCAGAACGACGTGGTAATGTTAATTCTGTAATGCTACTTTCCTTTATTTCCGTTGTTTCTGTAACGTTACATTCCTTTATTTGGCTATCTGCCTCTTCCGTGGCGCCGTCCATTTTGAATGTGGCCGCGTCTTTACTTGCTTTGATGAAGCACCGTTAAACGCTGCAACTCACTGCTTTGATCTTTGCCATCCGTCCGTTGGCAGTTAGTTGTGGCAGGTAAAAGCAAAGTTCTTACTGTAGCAGTCCCTCGAATAAAACAGAGTCTTTGACTGATGTTGACCATTTATTTTCCGTTCCTTCAGAATGATTTAACACCGTAAGAACTGTGGTACATAAAGTAGAAAAGGGGGGGGGTAATTAGATCATATCCTCCGTAACATTCTCTGTCACTTAATACACACGTTAGCTACCGGAAGCTCTAAGCTAGGCTAAAAACATTAGCTACAACACAGAGCCAAACAACGGTTAGAAAAATAGGATTAATGTTACATAAAGTTCACACCACATTAACATACCTTTTTGCTTCTTCGGGGGTTGCTATGATTAACAAGAGAATCCTTATAAATATACTTATACTAACTTATACTAACCACACTTTATCCTTCAACATACTTTCACTACAACGTATTTTCACTCTGACAAATGCCGGGAGCAAAACCGGGTGTTAACCTTGCTAAGTTGCCGCACAGTGCGCACACAACAAGCTTCCGTTTTTACAAAGTAAAAGTCACCATAACCAAAAGGTACAGGAAGTAAGAAAACACAGATAATTACACAGTATAACTAAAACATTGGAAATCTAAGTTCCTTTATAAAATTATAATTAGAAAACTAAATTGGATCCTTTACACTTACTACTTATACACAGATTAGAACACAGTATATGTTTTTTATAAAAAAGTGTGAGTGTGTGTGTGTGCTTACAGCCCTGAAGATTCACGTGTCTTCAGCCGCCAGAGAGGTGCTGCAGGAGTTCAGCAGCTTCCAGCTGGAGCTCCGTGGTAACATCAGTGTCAAGGGCAAGGGCAGCATGACCACCTATTGGCTGCTGGGAGAGAGCGACAGCCAATAAGACGCTAGCATGAGATCCCAGGGACGAGAGAGCCCTGGGTGCTGTAGGAAAGGAGGGAAGAGAGAGAGAGAGAGAGAGAGAGAGACCAGATGGAGGGGGTGGGAGAGAAGAGGAACTCCCACCACCCTTCCAGCCTGGGTTTTATGGAGGACAACGTTGGGTTGGGTCAGGTGACCTGCCCCGGACCTCACCTGGGGTCGCGACCACATGACCTTTCAGTGTTGCAACAGACACTGCAATCTGCAGGGAGTCTGAGGGGCTCTATGTTTTGAGAGTTCTCAGAGAAGGGTTCTAAGTTCTCGGATCTAGACTAGATCAAGCAGTGCGTTTCAGGAGCACCTCGACAGCGCCGTCCGAGGTTACAAAAGCTTTCGATGCTCCGCCCCTTTCACTCCATTAACAATGACGTCGATATTATTTGCGCGTTGAGATTGGTTTTCCGGACGTAACACAAAGCTACCGCCTGTAGAGGGTGTGGAGCGTACCGCGCCGACGAACCGAACGCCTAGCTAACACCTAGTTAACGCCTAGCTAACGCCTAGCTAACGCCTAGCGAACGTCTAGCTAACGTCTTGCTAACGCCTAGCTAACGCCTAGCGAATGCTTGGGCTTCACTGAGGTCTCCCAGGGTGTGAGCCCAGGGTGGTGAAAACAGGTTGTATAGTTCTATATTCAAGTTGTGTAGCGTCGTATCTCGTCGACCGTCTTCTTTAGGCGACTCGTCGTAGTTCCTGGTTCTGGTTCCCGGCAGGCCTCTCACGCTGCTCTTCGACTCTTTGCGTCTGGTTTCTAACTTGAGGAACTCTGGGCTCTCCTCCGTTCACTCGTCTCCGGTTTCTCGCTGTACCTGGTTCACGGCAAGAAGCGGCTCAGGGTGAGAAGCAGCATGAAGGACTTCAGGAGTTCAGGAGTCCAAGAAGGAACCCACCAGTCCGACTCCTGAAGTCCTTCGGAGACAGCTGGGCCAAGTGACCTTGTGACCTTGTGACCTTGTGACCTTGTGGAGACCCTAAGATACCTACAGTCGCGCCGTACAGTCGCTACAGTCGTTTGACAGACATAGTGCATATAAAGGCCTACTACATATGTAGCCACAGTCTCTATATCCAGTCTTTCTGACAGACATTCTCTCTCAGGACTCTCAGGACAAAGGGTCAAAGGTGAAACCATTGAAATAGGTGGTGGAATAATATCGCTAACTATTGGTTTCCACGGGGACCCACATCATCATCATCATCATCATCATCATCATCATCATCATCATCATCATCAACAGAACCCTCCACCCTCGTCTGAATCAAATCTTGAATCAGCGGCTATGTCTGTTAGCCGTCAAGAAGCGGACGCTACGCTCAGTCAAATGCTAGAATAATCATCGAGTCTTGCCGAGACGTGGAGCCATGATCGGCCCCATGTGTATTGTGGATAGGTTGGATGGTTTTCACGGCTGTGCGTTTGGAGGAGGTATTCAGTTGAAGATATTACTCCCTGCTTTTATTAACGCAGTAGAAACACACTAAATATATGAGTGAGTCAAATGTGTGTGTGCGCACACACGCACAAACACATACGCAAAAACACACACACACACACACACACACACACACTTACAAATATATGTCAGTGTTTTTTGTCAGTGTGTGCCGATATATATATATTTTTGTTGAGTGATTGATATAATTTTCGCGAGTGATTTAAACAAGCAGGTATATATACATATATATATATATACCTGCTTGTTTAAATCACTCACCAAACTCACCTGTTCAGAGCTGCTTTGAATGTGTTTTGGTGTTATTGTTAACTCGTTGTTTCCTCTTAAATGTGTTTATGTATCCATGTACCAAATAAAGTCTAAAAGAATAGACTGTGTGAAGTTCTGTGGTGCTTTGAGCTGGCCTTGCGTGGCCATGATGAAAGTGATGGACAGAAGGGCGACATTTCAATACAAAAAGTAATTGTATATAATGTATTTAACAATATGTAATTGTAAATAAAAAAAATGGTATAGCCCCCCCTGGTGAAAAATGCACCAGCCGCCACTGCATTCTAATAATTCCTAATTGATGCATTGTGAACATGAATTGTTTGCAGTTATTTAGCATAACTAATATTAATACAACATGTGCATTCTGTTTTATGTGGACATTATGTGACGCTGTCTGTTGTATCACTAGGGGTCCACGAGCCCTAGTGGGTTCAAAGAGGTACTGCAGGGGGTCCGCTTATTGTTGTCATAATAATTGACAATTTTAACCAAATTTATTTTTGAGAATTAAAAACTAACAAAAATGATATTGAGGGAACTAGAAGGAAGGCTTTTGTTGAAATGACGTCACTGATGGAACGTTTCTAATTCCACGGATACAGACAGCTGCTGTGTTGGTTTAGGTTCTTCTCCAGTCTAAAACCCCTCAAACGGAGGCAGTACATGGCCTTGTGTGTCCAGGCTGTCATCACTTTCTTGACAATTTTCACCTAAATTATTTTTGAGAATTAAAGTAACAATTATATTGAGTAAACAACAAGCATTATTAGGCAATAATAAGCTCGTTTGACAAAAGCTACTTACAAAATAAATGATTTCCAGTCTAACCTAGTCTAACATAACGTGAACAGCTGCTGTTGGAGGGAAAGAAACAACCAAATCAAAAACGGTCTAGCATGCTATGTGTTAAATAAACGCTGCAGTTTGGTCTTGGTTGCAAAATTAAGGTTTATCAATAACTAGCATAACATTACTAACTTACATACTTATTGCTAACTTTGATAATAGGTCAAGCAGCATGGATACATTTGAAACAGTAACGAGGCCTCGAGCTCAAGCCCTGGCCGAGGCCACATAATAATAACCAATAATAATGCATGCATAAATCATGCATGAAGGTTTCATCAATCATAAACTAATAACCCAGTATATAGATAGGTTAATACGGATAAATAAAAGGTGCATAAACTAAATATAAAAGTGATTATAGGCCAGGCATCACATGTGGGGGTCTCTGTTCTGTTTGTCTCTCGTCCACGGGGTTGAAGACCCCTGATCTACAAAGTTCTTACAGTATTATCTCAGTATTGTTTCAGGTAAACGCATGCACTTACACATTCAGTCCAGTACAGCTTTATTTCCACAGTATCGTTACATCTGGTCGCCACTAGAAAGCAGCATTGAGCCCACAAGTGTTGTGCGCTGGTTCAACGGTCATCTAAGAGTGTGACTTCTCTTTCTTGCTATCTGGTTCAGGAAAGCCTCGTAGCAAAGCAACGCGCTCAGGAATCAATGTGACACCAGGCACAAGTCTTGGCTTTGGCTGAAAGGACTGATGGAAAGTTTATATTTCCACGGATACAGAAAGAGCTACTGGTTCTTCTCCAGTCTAAAAAAATAAAAAGAGTGAGTTTGACACAAAACGAGTCTGGTCAGTATAATTATTTAGATAGGAATGGAATAGCCATCCGTCAGCTATTAGTGAGTCAAATGCGCCGTGAGTGAGAGTATCTGTTTTGCTAACAAAGCATTATTGTGGATAAATATATCATATAAATATAAATTATATTAATATAATCCATGAAGTAGTGTGTAATATAGGCCCACTATATCGATACTGTCACACCAATACACTATACACACATGCATACACACAATCTGTCAATACATTTGATCTGTCAATGTAGTATAATTTCTACTCGGTGGAATAAGAATCTTTCTCAGAGGTCCGGATACTAAGTTCAAGGTGTTTATTGAACAAAGCATCAAATGAAAGCATCTGCTGCAGCGAGATGGAGCCTGCCGTGCCAATTCACAGAACTGGCGACGCGCTCCTTTACCAAACATTATATAGACAATAGCATCATAAAACATCCACTACTCCTAGTGGTCAAAGTAACAAACATCAACTTAATACTATTGGTCTGAGAGGTACAACCAGCACTCTGGTTGGTCACGGTGTCTTCATCGTCACGTCACAAGTTTATGGCTCAAACCCCCAAGGGGGGTCGTATTTGCCAATGCCTGTTGGTCTTATCTCTGGCAATCAGGAGTCCTCAACACGCATAGTCCTTACAATGTATACAGATAGCGCTTTAGTTTTATACTTAGTGTATAAAAATACACTACACCTTATTACCCAGTATATAATTTTCACACATTCCGTGGCTTGTACAACACTTAATTCTTATTGGTCAAACGTCCCCCACGGCACTACTCCCTACGGCTATAACTCATGTTACATCCCGTAGGATACCGTTGAAAACCCCCTAAAGGCACCATTACAAGGGCCTGAAGGCACACCAACACCTACACATCTGGAACATATCAACACATCTCTATGTCCTAGTGGGCCTTGGGGTCCACCAGCAGATTATGCTGTAGCCACCTACTGCAATGTATAGAGGATCAAAAGACAGTGTTTTAGATTATAATAAGGGTATAAAAATACACTACATCAATACATTTAGATTTCATTTAGAGTTAATTTAGTTATATTTTGTTTATACTAGTTTAGTTTAGTTTGTTGTTGTTTCAACTGTTGCACCTTAATTTCCTTAATGATGAAATGCCTTGTTGTTTGTCAGGAAAACGAAACTTAGAAGGAGCACTCAGAAGCCACTCCTTGTGTGTGTGTGTGTGTGTGTGTGTGTGTGTGTGTGTGTGTGTGTGTGTGTGTGTGTGTATAAAGGACGTTGGGCAACTCTGGGTGAGAAACTCAGAGGATTCAGTCAGCATGGTGGTGGAAGGCTTGTACTCACTGCTGGAGGACAACAGCCAGATCTTTAAAGACATCCGCTTCAGGGACAGCAAGCTGCTAATAGACGGCTGCAACCTGGTCTTCATCCTATTCTTCAAATCCAAGCTGGAGCGGAACCATGGCGGGCAGTACCTGGCCTTCCAGACCTATGTCCAGTCTTTCTTCACGACTCTGAAAAAATGTGGAATCAAACCGTACGTGGTGGTGAACGGAGGCTCGAGTATCAGCAAAATCAAACAGAAAACTAAAATGGAACGGGGCAGCGTCTTGGTCCAGAAGACCCATAGTGCCGCTCAGACAGGAAAGACTGACAAAATCCTTCCCATTCTCACCAAGTTGGTGTTTCAACAGACACTGATCGACATGGAGGTGCCGCTGGTCAAGTGTATCGGAGAGATCAACCGCGAGCTAGCTGCCCTGGCAAGCGAGTGGCGCTGCCCTGTCCTGTCTAATGCCAGTGACTTCTACATCTTTGACCTTCCGGGGGGATTTCTGCGCCACGACGACTTCCGGTGGGAATCGGCGGATAGTTACATCCCTTGCAAGCGATACACCACATCACACTTCTGTTCCTTCTTCAACATCAACGACCAGCTCCTGCCCGCCTTTGCCACGTTGGCCAGAAACGACTACGAGAACCTCAGAGAAATTAAGTGGATCATATTCCTTAATGGAGGAAGGAGGAAGACGTATAGGATCGCAAGGCTGGAGGGCCTCCTGATTTGGCTGAGACGCTTCCAGACGACCGAAGACGCCATTAGAGCAGCGATGACACTCATGCCCAACGTGAGTAGACAGGAGCAGACGATGCTCCTGTCGAAGGTGGAGAAGGCCACGCTGGAATACCGGCTCCCCAGCTCCTCTCTACAGGGGTTCTTCACTGAGGGGACTGCACTGTCACTGCCCAAAGAGGTGACCTGGGTCCCTGACTGGGTCTGTGCGTCGCTGGCCAAAGGAGACCTGAGCGGTGCAGAGCTGGACGTGCTGCTGCATGGGAGGAGGAACCTGCCCAAACCGGTTGAGTCTGGCGAACTACCGAGCTCCAACCTAGTTTCGCAGCCCATCCGGCAGGTGTTGTACGGCCTGCTGCCTGCTCTGGGACAAAGCGGAGTGGAGGAGGTGGACTGGGACGGTCTAGATTTCCACACGGTCACGGTGCAACCAGTGGTCCAAGGAGCCACTCAAGGGCTGCGGCTGGACTCTCTGCCCCAGGTAGGTCTACTGACTCATGCTGGATCTCATTAAATGGATAACAGATGGATGGTTGATTCATTGATTATATTTGCAGCCAATATTGTAGAAAAAAACACACATAGATCATTAAGTTTCATTTACTGAACCAGATGCATCTTGTTTAGCATGTCATGTTCTTAAAAGGGGTCATATTATGCTCATTTGTCATTCATCCATTTGGGGGTTCCACTAGAATAAGTTCACATGCTTTAATGTTCAAAAACCACAGTATTCTCATATGGTACATCGCTGCAGAACCTCTTTCATACTGTCTGAAATGCTTTGTTTTAGCGCCTGTCTCTTTAAGGCCCCACTCAGAAAAACCCAGTCTGCTGTGATTGGTCAGTTGGCCCACTTTGTTGTGATTGGCTAACACTAAGGAGGACTTAGACAAATGTGTTACATGGCTAAAAGCTATACAACACACCAAAGGAAAGGGAAAAACCACAAAAGCAAAGTATGACCCCTTTAAATCTAATTTAAAAAAGGTGAAACTGCCTCTAGTGGAGTATGCATGTGTAAATAACCCCTTAAATAGTGTGGTACTTTGCGATAAACAATGCCATGAAGTAGGCACAGCTAAACCTGGTCGTCTGTCTTGTTCCTTGTTCAAATTTAAACTATAGTAGGTGAAAGCCTCAAAATCATCTGTATTATGTATGCAACAACAACTTGTGATTAACCTATAAAGAGAATATATCAAATGCTACAAGTGGTGTTGGGGTTTGGTTGTCCTATAAATGTTTAAATGGTTTGTTCTCACTCCACAGGCAGACCGCACTGTGCGGCTGAAGGTGTGTCTGGAGACGCTGGGCGTGAACCAAGAGACGCTGGAGGGAGTTCCGCCTCACCTGCGCCTCCCGGTGGCCGTGACCTGCTACTGGCTGAGGAGGGCCAAACCCGACCTGAAGCTGCTCAAAGCTCTGCTGATGGTCATGATCCAAGGAGAGCTGAACAGACAGGAAGGATTGACCACAGGTAGAGGGCACCTGTGGTCTCACACACACACACACGCACACACACACACACACACACACACACACACACTCACACACACACACACACACACACACACACACACACACACACACACACACACACACACACACACACACACACACACACACACACACACACACACATATACACATATACACACACACACTGGGATAATATACATGAAAACAAATGAAAATAAACACACCTGTAACAATGATGACCATTTACATAAAAGTCAACAGAAAAGATCATTAAAAATAATTAAATTCATGGCAAAACTATTTTAAAAATATATTATTCATACAGTATGTCCAATAATATAGGCTAGTTCCCCTTGGGTTGTTATAACTACACTGTTAAGCTCCATAAATGTTCGGTTGTCCCTCGACCAAAGCTAAAAATAGCGTTGTTTTTAAACACTGTTGCTTAACAGTGTTGTTATCTGTCCATGCTGTTTTGCTGTATTTTTTAGGCTTTCTTTTGTTGAAGGACTTTGGAACGTTGCTGTTTGAACTAAAGTTGTGCTTACTTGCTAACACACACTCACTATGTGTGCTTGCCTGTGTGTGTGCAGGCTGGCAAGGGGAAACCAACCAGATCTCTCAGCCTCCGGATTGTGTCGTGGCTCACAGCTTCAACCAATGGCAGGCCTGCCTGATTCACACCTGGGAACTCAACCAGTTGCTCTGCATGCCCCTCCCCAAACCCCACTTTGCCTGGTGAGACATTACTGTTTCCATAGTTACACCATCACCTACCCAGTACTGTTTCCGTAGTTACACCATCACCTACCCAGTACTGTTTCCATAGTTACACCATCACCTACCCAGTACTGTTTCCATAGTTACACCATCACCTACACAGTACTGTTTCCATAGTTACATCATCACCTAGCCAGTACTGTTTCCATAGCTACACCATCACCTAGCCAGTACTGTTTCCATAGCTACACCATCACCTAACCAGTACTGTTCCATAGCTACACCATCACCTACCCAGTACTGTTTCCATAGCTACCATCACTTAGCCAGTGCTGTTCTGTTTCCATAGTTACACCATCACATAGCCTTTACTGTTTCTATAGTTACAGAAGAGCTCCTTTGACCACGCAAATGACATTACATAACCAAAATAAGCAAAAGTCACACTTCAAGACTGTGATATTGTAACAGTGATACAGTGAAGCACTGTAACAGGTACACATTTGTGAGTAAGTTGTGAGAGGTGTCAACAGAATGTACTTTTAAAATAAGATAGGATAAGATAAGACAGTACTTTATTAATCCCAGACGGGTTTGTCCAGGTTGTTCCAGGGCAGGCTGGTGCACCAGCGGGTGAAGGAGCTACAGGAGAAGGAACCGGAGGAGATACTGCCCAGTGACGACTTCATAAGTCTGTACAGGAGCATCCTGGAAGCAGTGCTCCAGTCAGACCCCGGGGCCGATAGAGCTGGGGGGACTGTGGCTCAGCTGACGGCCAACATGGGCCATCTTGGTATGGGTGGGAGTGAGCAGTAAGGGGCATATGGCAATGTTGCCTACATTTGATTTGAAGTACAATGGCATGCTTACTCCCCATTCCCTCCCGCAGTATACACTTGTAAAACACAATACTATAAGGATACTATCAAATAAAAAATTAACATAAACATAACAATAAAGTGATTGGTGAATGATATGTGCATGTTTGTTTATGTATATTTGCATAAAACTTGAGGTGGAATGCTAATTACGATATATCGGGATGCAAATCCGGACCCCACATATCAGAATTCTGGATCTGGATTTGTAAATAAGGGTAAATGATTTATCACATGGACTGGAAGAAATGGTGAAGAACTGTTGCTTTAAGCAAGGGATTGTTTAGCCTTTAGGGAAAAGGGGACTTTTTGATGTGGCAGAGCTATGCGCACTACTTTAGCATTTAGTGGTATATACTAGTGGTGAAGCGTCAGGGCCTTCAAGGTATTCAGAGAAGACCCTGGAACTCTCAGATGAAACCAAAACAATCTAATTGTATTAATAAAGTAATACAATTTAATAAAATGTAATACAATTTAATAAAATGACTAAATGAGAATGGTATCTGTGTTGTTATCTGTTATATTACAGTTACGTTGATTTGTTTGTCTTTCTCGGTCCATGCACGACGCATTTGAGTGGTTTTGTGTTGAAAAACAATTCAACCAATCAGATATTTTTCTGGGTTGCTGGGAAGAATATCCTTCAACCAAAGTATTCCCGATGACTTTGGGACTCAGACTGAATGAGAGCGTACGTTTGGATTGACAATTTGATCAACCAATCATATCGTGATTTGTAGCCAATGGGCGTATTCTTTCAGATTTCCCCACAGCTCAATAGGGAGCTAGAAGGTATACTGGCTGGAGCGGGAGGGGATCTAGCGTAGTGTTTCTACGTTGTTTCTACGTAGGATTTTACGTCAAAATGGCAACAGGCGAAGATGATGTCGTTGCGGATTTATTGTCGGAACCATTTTCAAGACGACCATTCAATGTAAAGATGGACATTGTTGACAGAGTCACATGTGTAGCAAGAAACCAGTCATGACGACGAGGTCTTATTTAGCCTTAACTGGTGTGGTTTATTTTCATATGTGCATTGCACCACTTGACCCGCTCTCCGTGAGAGCTAGAGAGAGGTAGAAGGGGAGGGAACAATCCCTTATATCTGATACATGACGTCAGCTACAATAGCTGCGCCTCCTTACGCCTATAGCGCCCTCTTACTGTGGAACAGTTATAGTGCAGTTACATACAGACATATTAACACTTACACTTAACACTCCCACTTATGAATGACGTGTATACTGTACAACTTTTCCAAGAAAAAATAACAATTCAAAACATCAAAAGAACATGGCGGTCAATATTACATAACAGGCAATATTTTACACACCGAACATGACCCCTGCAAATATTTTCAATTTCAGTTTGGAGACAGGCTTGGTCATAGCGTCTGATGATCTGATGAAGTGATATTTGATATGTACATTTACACCTGTCGGCACACAGGGTTTCTGGCAAGTGCAATGGTTCCCTGTCAATGGGTGCGTGCAGGTAGGCTGTCTTCACATCCATCTGGTGTAAAATCAAGTCGTCTTCAGCTGCCTTCTGCATAACTACCCGTACACTGGTCAGATTAGCTGTAGCGGAGAATGTCTCACCGTAGTATATTCCTTCCCTCTGACTGTAGCCTTTAGCTACAAACCTGGCCTTGTACCTGTCGTGCCCTTCAATACCCTCCTTGATTGAGTACACCCACTTGCCTCCCACTGCCTGTCTACCCTCGGGTAACTTTGTTAGAGTAAAAGTATGATTGTCCTCCAGGGACCTCATCTCCTCATCCATCGCTCTCTCCCATTTTCCTGACTCAGGGGATATCATGGCCTCTTTAAAGGTCTGAGGTACACCACTCACTACCCTGTAGCAGTAATCTATACTGGTAAGTGTACTGTCATCCTCGTCACTTTCTCTCTGGGCATAGTCTTTCAGATACTTTGGGGGTTTATGTTCCCGGGGGGGATATCTCCCACTGCATGAGGCACGTGGCGTCACCCTAGGGTGCTTCTCGCCATCATCCTCCGGTGGCTGTTGACCGTCTGTCTCCATGTCTGTGCTCAGTACACTAGGCTGTGGCGTCTCTCTTTTCTCACACCCTACTCTGGAGTCCAGCTCTGGCTCCTGTGTCTCGTTCTCCCATGTCTTTGTCTTTGTGACAAACTTGACTAATCTGTGCTTTTGCACTTTCCCCTTACCGGGATAATAGACTAGAAAAGCGGGGCTGCCCTTGTCATGCCCTACAAAAAGTCCTTTCTCACACCTGGACTCGAGTTTTCCCCTGTCCTGTTGGTAAGCATAACATACTGACCCAAACTTGTGCATCCTGGCTAGATCACACCTTTTTCCTGTCAGTGCTGTATATGGGGTGGTGCCCGTGTGCTTGTTAAAACACTGATTTCTGGTGTAAGCTGCTTCTTGGACCGCATAATGCCATAGACTCTTAGGTAAGTTACCGTCTATTAGCTTACACCTAGCCATTTCGAAGAGAGTGCGCCCTTCCCTCTCAGCTATCCCGTTTTGGTGCGGGGAGTAAGGACAGGACGTCTCGTGTCTGATCTTGTTCCTTCTCAGCAGTGACTGAAACTCTCTATTTGTGAACTCTGTTCCGTTGTCGGACCTCAGGCACTTTACGCTGCCATACGGAGCTACATCTGCAAGGAATTTCTCTGTGGCCTGAAGTGCGTCACTCTTTGCTTTGAGAAAGTAGACAAACACTGCCCCTGTACACACATTTGTGAAAGACTGCATATATTTAAAGCCGCCTATGGACTCATTATTCACTGGGCCGGCTAGATCTGTGTTAACTAGCTCAAGTGGTGTCTTTACTTTTTCTGTGGGACCTCTGTTCCTTGTTTGAGTGAACTTTCCCTTTATACACACATCACATTCTTTGTTAGGTCTATGCTTTTCACCGTTAATGTGCATGCCTACTGTTACCGCCTGCAGCTTCAGTATGTCCTCGTAATTACAATGACCCATGATCTCATGCCATGTCTGAATATCATGACTGACATTACACACATCATTTTCATTACATTCTGTTTGTAGATAATACATTCTCTTGTACACCTCAATGTTAAATCTCGTACCGTCAGGCTCCACAAGAACATCGTTACCTTCATTGAAGAACACCTTGGCACCATTTGCAGTAGCAGATTTTACAGAGAATAGTTCTTGGGGGAACGAGGGTATGTAGAGGGCGTTCTTCAACGTCACTGTACACCGGCGCCCCTCACTGTCTATGAGGCATACCTGTGCGTCTCCTCTCCCGTGCGCCAACCCAAAAGTGCGCTTCCCGTCTGCCAGCTCCATGCTGTGTCTCTCCAGCTCGAAGGTGCTGTCAAAGTTCTTGAATCAGTTCCTGTCGTTGATAATGTGGGACGACGCACCTGTGTCCACGATCAGTCCCTTCCTTTGGGCCTGCTGCTGCTGCGCTGACCGGCTGGCGTATGCTGTCTGCGCCCCGAAGGTGAAGTCCTCTTTTCCCGCTCCTCTCCGGGCGTCGTCTCGACTCGCCTCACGTCCACCGCTGCCGCCATCTTGTCCACAGCCGCCATCTTGCACGTGCGCGTACCGAGCGCTCTGTTCGCGCTTCTTTCTACACACTCTGTCTGCGTGTCCCGAAGTTTTGCAGAAACTACATGTAACCCCTGGTTACTAGAGCTCCAATGACTCCAAAACTTATCTGTAACATTGAAATGAGATTTGACCAATCAGAGCGTTAGGCCCGCCTCCTACGTTTACCGTGAACTCCGGTCAATACCAGATTTTCCTTTGTCGAGTCAGGAATGACATGAGGTGTGGATGTTTAAGACGTCCCGTTGGTATATGATAACTATCATCAGATTACTGATAGAAGAGCAGTATATGAGAGAATACTGGTATGATATCCTGAATTGATTTAGAAAGAAGAACCTTTGTGGATATTGTGAGAAGTGTGCGAACGGATTCAGCACACACTCGTCGAGACGGTTGCTAGTTAGCATCAGAGAAATCCTTGGTGAGTCTCAAACAAGAGAAATGTGACTATTAGAAAGTTGTGTTAACATGAGAATTGAGTGTAATGTGCGGTATAACGATAGTTGGAATGTCGCAACATTGTTCCTCACAAGCACGAGGGGCCGCTATACAGACATGTGATGCATGACAGAATGAAAAGAGTTGAACCCATTTACAGGTTGTAAATGCACTTTATTGAATGAGACGTTGATATGCACTTATGGTTTTGTATCGCAAGGCTGGGTTTTGTGTTGGATTGATTTGGATCCTGGATTCGTCTGTTCGTCTGCTGGTTCCTTTGGACTGCATCGGCGGCGGACAGGCTGGCGAGCCTCCCACGAGAACGACCTGTGAAGTGAACAAGGACAGAGTTAAAGCGCGCCTTCTACAGAGCGGTAGGATAAGCGCACTCAACGACACGTTTCCCAGGATGGATTCGTATCACTGAACTGAGTTAAAGGGCCACGGACACCAAGTTCCCTGAACACATGGACAGAGTTTAACCACCATTCATGGAATGAGTGAAATCGTTGTGTGTAAATGGATAGAGATAACTAAATTGTAATAGGATTCAGGTTCTTTGTTGTTAAGTACACTGCTCAGGGAAACCATTTTGTTTGTTTTATTGCTTTTGTGTTAACAGAGCTTTTGATTTAAGATGGTTTGGATATAAGGGTCTTCTTTCAAAGATTAAGAGGCCTGGTTCCTAGAATTAGCTGATCCAGTTAGTTTAAGTTATAATATTAAAATAGCATATAGATAATTAAAATAGTATATAGATAATAATTAAAATAGTATATAGATAATAATTAAAACAGTAAATAGATAATAATTAAAATAGTATATAGATAATAATTAAAACAGTAAATAGATAATAATTAAAACAGTGAGTAGGTATAATTAAAACAGTGAGTAGATATAATTAAAATAGTAACTAAAGTAGTGGAACCAGGGAAGGTTTAAGCATCAGACCCAAGGTGTTTTGTACATATTCATTCATTTTGTTTAATTCATTGTACAGTGTATTATCCTGACTTGTGGAAAGAAAATAAACCAAAGAAGGTAAGGAAGAACTGGAAAGAGAAACACATTTCCTTACCTTCAAAACATAGATCTTTTGTCAGTGCTTCATTCTTGTGCAGACCATCTCTCTTCCGAGGCGAACTTGGTTTCTTCTGATCTGGCCCAAACCCATATATAGATACCTTGTCTAGTTACTAAGCTAGTGTTACATACACCAAACAGTTTTTGTGCAATTATCCTTTCGGTGACCCTTTTCTCCACAACGCCAACACGCCATCTCCGTCGGGGGTCCGGTCTTTTTCTTTGGCGCTGCCCGGGCCTTCATTACCCTTTCTTTGGTTGAAGGATATTCTTCCCAGCAACCCAGAAAAATATCTGATTGGTCTCTGTGCTAGCTTTCTTCAGCGCGGTCAATGTTATATACAGGGATACAATCCGGGGCCTACCTCTGCCGAGGTAGTGTTCTCTTAACACTTTTAGACTCTCTCGGCCTTTGTCCTTTGTGTCCCGGAATATCAGCCCCAAGCTTGTGTTGTTGTAGGAGTGGTGCTCGCAGTATGCGTCGGCGTTCAGCTTAGTATCCAGGGCTTGCGCGGCCTCCGTTATTTCTCCCGTGAGGCCCGTCAAAATTGTCTTTTTCAGCTCCAATCCGTGCATACAGCACAACATCCGCTCTTCCCAGAGCTCGTATTCTTCTGCCCTTCCGTCAAACGTGGGCCACTTGCTTCTGCCTCTGGTCGCCATCTTTTGGTTGTAGCTTAGCTTTAGCGTCACGCGGTTCTCCCGCCACTAAACTGGCCTACACTTTTCAGCTAACTACCTATTGTTATTTTGCTCTTCCGTGATCTGGGCCCATAACCTGTTGACAGAGTCACATGTGTAGCAAGAAACCCGTCATGACGACGAGGTCTTATTTAGCCTTAACTGGCGTGGTTTATTTTCATATGTGCATTGCACCACTTGACCCGCTCTCCGTGAGAGCTAGAGAGAGAGAGATAGAAGGGGAGGGAACAATCCCTTATATCTGATACATGACGTCAGCTACAATAGCTGCGCCTCCTTACGCCTATAGCGCCCTCTTACTGTGGAACAGTTATAGTGCAGTTACATACAGACATATTAACACTTACACTTAACAGACATTATTAAAAAAGGCCGTCCAACGCCTGACAATCTTGAGCTGAATCAAGTTGTTAAAGCAGGCTATGTTCGCCATTTTCAGGCTAGCAACTGGGAAAGATACCCATGGCTAACAGGCTCTACTAGCCACGAGAGGCTCTACTGCTGGGAGTGTTGCTATTTGGGACTGACCAGAGGGCAGGGAATTGGAAAGGCAACTTATTTTGGATCTGAAAAGCGATCATCTTTATGACCTGATGGTCGAACCATCCAGAAAGACAGGAGAATGGATTTGGTCTTTCAGTGAACATCATTGGTGAGTGAGACTCATTTGTCTTTGCTGGTTTTGTCTCAGTGTTGCGTCTCGTTGAGCTGGTTGTTGCATTTTGTTTCCACACACTTGGTGACTGATTAGTTAATGGCTGTCATGAGTTTGTTAAGCATTGTTGTGCATTTAAATTGAGAGTTTTGACTTTCTTTGCATCGCTTAACGTGAAAAGACTTAACGTAACTAAGAGTTACAATCCCGCGATCAATAATCACCAAATTTGCATATGTCTTGTCATTAGCACTTTCACCTTTTCACTTTCATTTTGACAGGTGAAAGTGCTAATGACAAGACATATGCCAGAGACATTTGGTGATTATTGATCGCTATTTTGGAACTTTAAGTTACGTTAAGCCTTTTCACGTGTGTGTGGTGGTCTGTGTTGGTCTGTTACTTCACTACATGGACTTTGCTTTACCAACTATGGTACACTTGGGAATTGGCTGCGACAATCTGATCATCCTAAATGAGATAAGGCATAAAGTGACTCCTCCGTGACGTCCGTCTGACTAGAACAACTGTATTTTCGAATGGGGGGGGGGGGGGGGGGGTCTACAGCAGGGGTTCCCAAAGTGGGGGTATTATGTAATAATACTATAATAATATGTCCGTTTAATATTTAAGGGTGACGAATAAAGGAATTCTGATTCCGACAGATTCACGACTATCATTTGCAGCTGGAAAAAAAAGCCACACACAATTTTCGCGATCACGATTACAACCAGTGCAAGTGATACTTGCACTGACCATGTTGGCGTCAATAAGTACACCATTAACCACAAAGAATAGGGCTCCTCAGTCATCTAAGGTCACCTTCACCACAACCCTGGTCTCAAACCCCAAGAAGGGAAAAAGTGCATAAATGCTGACCTATACTCTAATATGTAGTCCAGCTCCATGGGGTACTTACCAACAAAACACCACTGGAGTACATAGGGACATAGGGGACCAAGGGACATAGGGACCATGACATGTAGTCTGTAATTCATTCACATTCAAAATGCAATGTTGACTAGGAAATTCCAATATGGCTCACATTTACCAAAATAAATCTCTTCTTAGTATTAAGTTTAACTTCTGACCCCTTTCAGCCTCCCCATCCAATAGCCAAACAGCAGAGGTGTGAGGACCACATAAGGGGGGTCCATTTCATTTAAATGTTTAAAAGTTTCTTTCACTAAATAAGCAAATAAGTTTCATAGTAGAAAATTACTCTAAAAGTATACTTTCTAGATGTTTTTTATTTTTCAATTTAGATCCGAACAGCACAGGAGGTTTAAATGTGACTTAATGGCCTGTGTGTGTGTAGGCTGGCAAGGGGAAACCAACCAGATCTCTCAGCCTCCGGATTGTGTCGTGGCTCACAGCCTCACCAATGGCAGCCTGCCTGATTAACGCCTGCACACTCAACCAGTTGCTCTGCATGCCCCTCCCCAAGCACCTAATTGAAAGTGCATTTAAGAATACTTACAAAAACAACACTTTCAAAGTATTTCTGAAGTTGTATTCTAGTGTGCCAATAAAAAGTCCAAAACATTCATAGTAGATGACTGAACTTGTGAAAAGTATGTTTTTGTCCTTGACCTAAACAATACACTAATTGTATTGTTTTGTTCAAGTGTACTTTTGTTTCACTTCATTCAAATTGCATTTAAGTCTACTAAAAATATATATTTACCAGTAGTCGCTTGTGTCATATTTCAGACTTCCTTAAAGAGCGTGTGAATAAAACACGATTGAGTCATTTTTGGCACAACAGGACTTGGTTACAGTGAGGTTTGGATTCAACTGACCAGACAGCAGCTGAATTCAGTTTTATGTGCACATTCTCATGTCCCGGCTGAAGTCCAGGAGTGGACTGAAACTCAGTAGGGAAGGGTTAACCGATAGTTATTACAACACAAATATACTTACATAAGAGGTGAGAGGAGTTTGACAGTCGGTGGCATCTGTGTGAGTGCTTGGGGGTTGGATCAGTGAACCATGTGCCTGAAGGGTTTGATTAATGAACCAACAGGGTTAGATATCTTGCTCAGGGACACCTCAACACTTGGCTAGGAGAAGCCAGAGATCAAACCAGCAACCTTTTGGTTGCCAGGCAATCCACTCTAGCTCCAGAGTGACTGCGGCCCCCCTCAAAATAAATGCCAAATGTAGAGTGTGTGTTGTTGGTGGCTGGTGGAAGCAGCCTCACCTGGTCAGACAGATTGAAGTCTGCCAGCAGGTGGTGCTGGGCAGTGGTAAACCTCACTCCCCAACACCTAAATGACGTTCTAGTGATGTCCCGCCTCTCATGCCGGATGTCTTGAGATCGAGCCCAGTGTGGGACACTACAAGTGTAAGTGTTACACTTGCCTTTAGCTATTTTAGATCTACAGGACCTAAACGACTACCTGAGAAGTTGAGGATGCTGACTCACACATCACCGCATCGTTCTGTGCTTCCAGGCGACCAGGTTATCATCCATCGACCTGAAAGACACGTGTTTGCACATCCCCAACCAATGGCCGTCCACGGGATAGAGAATGGCACTCAGACAAAGGGGGCGTTCATTTTAGAATTTAGTTTTTGGTTTCAGGAAATCAAAACTTAAAGAGAACAGCAGAGCCTCTCCTAGTGCAGGTGTGTGTGTGTATGTGTTTAAATGAGCTGATGAGGTTCTCTGGGTTTTCTTGGCTTCTCCAAACCACAGGACAGTTGATGAGTAGAACGGTTTATTGTAGGGTTAGGAATATTTAAGCAAACAGAGCCTCTGTGGAGATGGCTGGTTTAACCGGCTTGTTGGGCCAATGCACTACAGGTGTGCAGCCTCACGAGCCCCACAGTCAAATCAGTCTTAGGCCAGTTGAGACTTGCCCAAGTCAGACTTTGCATCGAGAAAGGTGGAATTTACCTCCTTTGTTCTCTGTGTGAATCAATGTCCTCCCCCATCCGATACAGAGGAGAAGCTGGAAAAGGCTTTCATCAAACTATCTGACTGAGAATGAAACTAAAGTATTGTTTTGAATTAACTCAGCAATTAACTAATTTACAAAGTGATACATTTTTTTATTTAGAAATATAATTAAATGCATTAGGCCTAAAAAAGCTAAATGAGGTTGTATGCTCGTACATTGATTTGTCAACATAAACAGCATGAAATAAAAAAAAGTTCTGCTTTCACATACTGCACTTATTTAGTAACATATAGAGTTTGGTTCATCAGGTCTAGTTCCTCTAAAAGCATCAGGACAGTTGGTTTTGTTGCTCTACATTGGTCTGTTCACTGTGATCTGGAGGAGGTTGTTAAGCTTCTTCTGATGACACTCAGATTGGGTCATCTCTTTCGACAGGAGAACTGTGTTCCTTTTCCAGCTTCTTAGTGCCCCTGGAAAATGTTGGTTGGAAAATGTCACCTCAACTGGTGAGTCAGGACTGATGACTGACGCTAATAGAACACACTATAGTAAGCTAACATAGCCAGTGTATCCTATCCCACCTTGTAGCTTATGTTTACCAGTTATTCTCTTTGCAAATTAAGACTGGCTCTATTATAAAATATAGACTTTTGTTTTTGTAAAATCAGTTTTGCAAAATATCTGACAGGTTCTGTTTAGGCGGGCATGAACACGAGCCAGTAGTGAAAAGCTATATTCACTGAGCTCACCCACCAAAAATATAGCAAATTGACTGTCAAAGTAAAGCAATGAATGCCGCCATATTTCAAACATAGCCGTAGCAGACGACATTGCAACAAGCCATTGGGTTTTGAATCATTGTGAAAAGAGCAGACGGTACATGCTAGAGCTCTTCCTTGAGTTTGTGTGGTTGGTGTCAGCCACAACCACACACACTCGAGGAGAAGAGCTCTAGCACAGTGGTTCTCAAATGGGGGTACGCGGACCCCTAGGGGTACGTTGGAGTACTGCAGGGGGTACGTGAGATTTTAAAAATAAAATTTAAAAAAAATAAATTAAAATTCGGTAAAAAACATTTGATATTCAATAATTCTGTTTTTAATGGAATCGTTACTGCCGTAAACTGTGCTAACAACATAAGGTTAGGCTACGCAATCACGTTCAATTGTGAGCGGGACAGTTTTGAAAATGGATTTATGGTTGAAAAAACGTAGCAGCGCTACAGCTGAGAACACTGAGAAAGAAGTCAAAAAGAAAGCGAAAACAGAGCCAACAAAATACCGTCAGTATCAGGATGAATATGTTTAATGGGATTTACCTCAACTAGCTGCAACCCTCCCAAGGCACTGGGCTTGTTTTGCGGGGAGAAATTAGTCAACAGTTCCATGAAGCCAGCGCACCTTCAACGACATCTCGGCACAAAACATCCATGTCATGTTGGTAAGCCACCAGAGTTTTTTAAAGAAAATTTTCGGACTTCAGATCATCTCAAGAAACGATCCGAAAAGTCTCCACAACATCAGCCAAAGCACTCCAGGCGTCTTATGCGGTGTCTTTGCTCATAGCTAAAGCCATTCACCACAGCTGAAGACCTTTTACTTCCAGTCGCTGTTGTATTGACCGAGACTATGCTGGACAAAAACGCGGCGGATAAGTTAAAAACTGTGCCTTTGTCAAATGACACCGTTTGTCGCAGAATAGATACCATGGGACATTGTTGATCAGGTTGTGGGAAAACTCGGCGAATCCTTTTCCCTCCAGCTTGATGAATCGACAGATGTCAGTGGAAACGCACAGCTTGTTGCGTTTGTGAGATACGTTGATACTGACGACATTCGCAAACACATACTTTTCTGCAAGAGTTTGGAGGGGAAAACAACTGGGGAGGATATTTTTAATGTTGTTAATGCGTTTTTTGGTAAAAACGGTCTGAACTGGAAATCCTGCACCAGTGTCTGTACTGATGCAGCTGCGTCTATGACAGGCCGCATGAGGGCTCACGGCGCGGATTCTAAATGAAAACCCTGAAGTGCAGTGGGCTCACTGTGTCATACACAGGGAAGCACTGGCCTCCAAGAAAATGAGTCCTGTGTTGCATGACGTTCTGAACGACAGTGTAAAAGTAATCAACTTTATTAAGTCAAGGCCACTTTAATGCGCGACTGTTTCGCCGCCTGTGTGAAAACATGGGAGCGGAACACACACAACTGCTATTACACACAGAAGTGCGCTGGCTCTCTCAGGGAGAATACTCAACAGGCTGTTGGAATTACGATCTGAAGTGCGCACCTTTCTGTCAGAGCACTGATCTCCCCATGCCATCTTGTTTGAGGACACAGACTGGCTTGCAAAGCTTAGCTATCTGGCAGATATATATATAATAACAAACTTAACAAACTGAATGTGTGTCTGCAGGGCAAGGACACCAACATTCTGAACCTGTATGACAAGGTGGGCGGTTTTCTGAAGAAATTAGAGCTGCGGAAAAGGGCATGTGCAGAGGGGGACTTCACCTGCTTTCCTCAGGTGGATGCTTTCCTTTCCAGTGAGGATGTGGAGATAGCTCCAGTGAAGTTAATCATAGAAGGACATTTGACCAACTTGATTGCTATAGTTTTCATTCTTACTTCCCTGACATGGAGGACAAATCTTCACAGTTGGATTGGGTGAGAAACCCATTTCTCTTGTCTGATGCAAATAGCAGAAAGCTTTCTGTCAGTCATCAGGAAACTCTCTTGGATGTGTCATCTGACCGTGGCCTACAGATGAAGTTTGACACATCTACTCTCACACAGTGTTGGGTGTGTGTGAAGAAGGAGCACCCTGAGCTGGGAAAGAAAGCTTTGGAGCTGCTTTTACCATTTGGTTCCACATATTTATGTGAGGCCTCCTTTTCTGCAATGACATTGATAAAAAACAAGCAAAGAAACAGACTGTGCCTGGAAAAAAGTTGAATAACTGCAGTTGCCTCCCTGTCACCGAGAATGACAAAGATCCTCAGTGAAGCACAAACCCATGTTTCTCACTAAATTACTTAAATTAAATTACTTATTAAAAGGATCAGTTAAATTCAACTGTCATCTTAGTGTTATTGCATGATGTCATAATTGGTTTGCCATGAATATAGTGATTAGATTTAAAACATTTGAAATGTAGCATTAAAGTGTTTCTCAGTTACAAGGTTGTTTTTTTTTCCCCTACCAAATTGTTTTTGCGCTAATCAGAGGGTACATTTTTTTTCAAAGGGGGTACATTATTGAAAATAGTTTGAGAACCACTGCTCTAGCATGTACCATCTGTTCACAATGATTCAAACTCTTGCAAGAAACCAGATTCCTCATCCCCCTGTGTCCTTGTCTTCGGAAGGAGCCCTCAAGTTGCCATTTTAATGGCTGGTGGCAGCGTCGTCTGCTACAATAGCCTACTTGAGAAAGCAACAAACTCGTTAACGCAACTTATCCCAGTGGTCCTCAAAGCATAAATTACCTTGTTATGAGAACACAAAATAACTTGTGTGTACAAGATAAATATAGGGGCTCCGTTGATATATTTTAGTTGACTGACAAATTTTTTTTCATCAGACAGTTGTTTGTTTCCACCTTCACCTCTGTATTGGATGGGAGTTTATTCACATTTGGGTCACACAATGATCCAAAGAGGCACATTCGACTCATTAGCACACAGCATGTTTAATACATTACAAACACAATCAGCTGCGACTCAATACACTCTTTGGCTTTGTGGACTGTACTGCCAGGTCAGGCGCATCTCCGCCCTGAAATGTTTGCGGCGCTTTCTCCAAAGGAAAACATGGGTCACTGTAGCAGTCGACCCTGATACATGACACCAAGTGACTTTGTCTGAGCTCCTCTGAACACAGGTAGTTGATGAGTGCAACCAGGTTATTTGGAAGGTTAGGAATGTTTAAAGAAGTATTTTCCACTATAAAGTAGGGTTTTCCATAAAATGGTGCTATCTATGAAGTAGAACACAAATATAAACTGGACCAGAGAACAACAGTTGGAACAACAGCCCTAGAGAACTGGTTCTACATGACCAGAGAACAACAGTTGGAACAACAGCCCCAGATAACAACAGTTGGAACAACAGCCCAAGAGAACTGGTGCTACAGGACTAGAGAACAACAGCTTGAACAACAGCCCTAAAGCAGACATGCTGGAATACTGAATGCTGGTAAAATGAAGGGGGGTTGATCATTGTTCATTTTCATTTACTAACTACATGTTAAACCCAAAACCCAAAGTAAAGTATTCCTTTAAGCAGGTAGAGCAGGTGGTAAGTGAGGAAGATGAGGATAAGGAGATGTAGATAAGATGAGGAAGAGAAGGAGATGAGGAGGACAAGGAGGATAAGAGGAAGATGAGGATAAGGAGACAAGGAGGACAAGAAGGACAAGAGGAAGATGAGGATAAGGAGATTAGGAGAAGATGAGGAGGACAAGGAGGATAAGAGGAAGATGAGGACAAGGAGGACAATAGGAAGATGGTTATAAAGAGACGAGGAGGACAAGGAGGGTTAGAGGAAGATGAGGATAAGGAGATGAGGATAAGACAAGGTCGAGGCGAGACGAGGATAAGACAAGGTGGACAAGGAGATGAGGATGAGGAGATGAGGAGGACAAGGAGGATAAGAGGAAGATTAGGATAAGGAGATGAGGAGGACAAGGAGGATAAGAGAAAGATGAGGATAAGGAGATGAGGAGGACAAGGAGGATAAGAGAAAGATGAGGATAAGGAGATGAGGAGGACTATGAGGATAAAAGGAAGATGAGGATAAGGAGATGAGGAGGATAAGAAAGATAAGAGGAAGATGAGGATAAGGAGATGGGAAGAAAATGGACGACAACAAGGAAACAGAATGATGGTTACACTATAAAACTAGACTGAACAATCAATAGTAGTTATAGTAGTTAATAGTTGTACTAGTTAAAGACATAATCAGGAGGAAAAAACAAACACACTTTGGCAATATTTATAGCATCTTGTCAGACAAGCAGACACACACACACACACACACACACACACACACACACACACAAACACACACAACGGTGTGCTTCATGTAAACTACTTTATTTTTCAGTGGGTGAAATGTGCTGCGAGAATACCTTTTGGCTGACAAAACAAATTTTTCATTTTCGGCAATTTTGAAGCAGTCCTCCCCCTCCCTCCAGAGATCGTTGACCGCGTGGTGCCGGGGGAGCGGCCCTGCCTGCAGCCCTCCACGGACCCCAAGAGCCAGCTGATGCAGCGGTGCTGGGCCGAGGAGCCCACCGAGAGACCAGAGTTCCACCACATCCAGATGCTGCTCCTTAAACACAACAGGTCAGAGAGAGAGAGAGAGAGAGAGAGAGAGAGAGAGAGAGAGAGAGAGAGAGAGAGAGAGAGAGAGAGAGAGAGAGAGAGAGGAGAGAGAGAGAGAGAGAGAGAGAGAGACTAGAGAGAGAGACAAGAGACATATAGAGAGACGAGAGAGAGGCGAGAGAGAGAGGCGAGAGAGAGAGAGAGAGAGAGACTAGAGAGAGAGACAAGAGACATATAGAGAGGCGAGAGAGAGAGGCGAGAGAGAGAGAGAGAGAGAGAGAGAGAGAGAGAGAGAGAGAGAGAGAGAGAGAGAGAGAGAGAGAGAGAGAGAGAGAGAGAGAGAGAGAGAGAGAGAGAGAGAGAGAGAGAGAGAGACTAGAGAGAGAGAGAGAGACAGAGAGAGAGAGAGAGACAGAGAGAGAGAGAGACTAGAGAGAGAGGCGAGAAAGAGAGAGAGACAGAGAGAGAGAGAGACTAGAGAGAGAGACAAGAGACATATAGAGAGACGAGAGAGAGGCGAGAGAGAGAGAGAGAGAGAGAGAGAGAGAGAGAGAGAGAGAGAGAGAGAGAGAGAGAGAGAGAGAGAGAGAGAGAGAGAGAGAGCGAGAGAGAGAGAGAGAGAGAGAGAGAGAGAGAGAGAGAGAGAGAAAAAGAGAGACGAGAGAGGAAGAGAGCAACTAGAGAGAAAGAGTGAGAGAAAGAGACGAGAGAGAGATGACTAGAGAGAGACTAGAGAGGGGAGAGTAACTACAGAGAAAGTGTGAGTGAGACTAGAGAGAGAGAGAGAGAGAGAGAGAGAGAGAGGAGAGAGAGAGAGAGAGAGAGAGAGAGAGAGAGAGAGAGAGAGAGACTAGACAGAGAGGCGAGAAAGAGAGAGAGGCCCTGCTCTACCATACTACTACATACTACTAGAGTATAATACTACCACTATAGTAAAATACTGCTACTATTGTATAGTACTAGTATAACATAATACTACCACTATATTATACTACTACTATAGTATAATTCTACCACTATAATATAATACTACCACTATAATAAAATACAAACACTACAGTATGATACTACCATAATACTACCACTATCATATAATACTACCACTATAATATAATACTTAAACTATAAGTCGCCTCACAACCGGAAGATTGCTGGTTCGATCCCCGCCGCCTCCTCCTAGCAAAAGCTGTCGAGGTGTCCTTGAGCAAGACACCCTAACCCTAACTGCTCCTGACGTGCTGGCTGTCTCCTTGATGGCTGACTCCGCCGTCGGTGGTTGAATGTGTGTATGAATGGGTGAATGTGAGGCATGACTTGTAAAGCGCTTTGAGTAACCATTGGTTAGAAAAGCGCTATATAAATGTCCATTTACTATTACCATTACTATAGTATAGTACTACTTGTATAGCATAATACTACCACGGTCCAAAGCACAGGACACCGGTAGAGGTTGTTGAAACCGGTTTGTTGGAGAGTTGGCCCGATGTTACTGGCAGAGCAGGTGGTAAATACTGACTCATCTCCCTGAGTGTGTGTGTGTTGGTTGGTTACTCAATGTATCACAGGCGTGCACAGACTCAGAGAGCCCCAGAGCCCAATCAGGCCTGGCTGGGGCCAAAGGGCCTATATACTATGAAGCAGGATTCAACGTACCACCCAGGGTATCTTTTGGTTTCACTAAGGCTTTCAATAATAATGCCGGCTTTTATATAGCGCTTTTATCCAAAACGCTTTATCCGAAGCGTCCTCACATTCACCCATTCATACACCGACGGCGGAGTCAGCCATGCAAGGAGACAGCCGGCACGTCAGGAGCAGTTAGGGTTAGGGTGTCTTGCTCAAGGACACCTTGACGGAGGCGGAGGGGATCGAACCAGCGACCTTTTGGTTGTGAGGCGACCGCTCTAACTCCTGAGCTATACTGCCGCCCTTTCACTGTTGACACACCGGGATCCACATGATATTCTAGGAATGGTGATGCAAGATAATTGATTGGTCAGTAGGTGGTGCTTTTATACATGTTGATATATATATATATATATATATATATATACTGCTCCTAATAGTAGGATGGGTTAAATGCAGAGAAACTAATTGTTCAAGATTCAAGATTCAAGATAACTTTATTTATCCCGAGGAAAATTAAGGTGCAACAGTTGAAACAGGGGGAATAAATGCACACAAAAATATATTAATACCTAAAAACGAAATAACAACAAACTAAACTAGTATAAAAAAATATATAACTAAATGAACTCTAAATTAAATCTAAATGTATTGATAGATGATTTGCACAATTTACAGTATTATTACAGTAATACGTAGGTATATACAATACACAACAATACGTATAGTGCAAATTGGCAGTAATAAAATACTAATAAATACTTGCAAAATTACAGTGAAATGATTTACAGTGCGTTGACCAAAAAAATAATAATAACAGTGCGTTGGCCTCAGGTCACTGAGTCTCCACTGTCCCTCTCACGACCCGAGGTAGATGAATTATAGAGTCTGATGGCCACAGGAAGAAAGGACTTCCTGTGGCGTTCTGTGGTACACCTGGGTGGAATGAGTCTGTTGCTGAAGGTGCTTCTGTATGAGGTCAGCACCTGATGGAGAGGGTGAGAGTTGTTGTCAAGGATACTACGCAGCTTGCGCAGCATCCTCCTCTCAGACACCACCAACAAGGAGTCCAGCTGGACCCCCAGGACAGCGCCAGCCTTCCTGACGATCCTGCTGATCTTGTTGGCGTCTGCTGACCTCAACCTGCTTCCCCAGCACACGACACCGGAGAAGATGGCACTGGCTACCACCGACTGGTAGAACATCTTCAGCATCGTGTTACAAACGTTGAAGGACCGGAGCCTCCGCAGGAAGTAGAGACGGCTCTGGCCCTTCTTGTACACAGCCTCAGAGTTCTTGGCCCAGACCAGTTTGTTGTCCAGGTAAACTCCCAGGTATTTATATTCTTATATCTTATATATTAACTTCTGCCGACACACCCTTGATGGAAATGGGTGTGGGGGTAGATTTCCTCCTGCGGAAGTCCACCACCATCTCCTTCGTCTTGTCTGTGTTGAGCTGCATGTGGTTCAGCTCACACCACTCAACGAAGGAGTCCACGACACCCTGTACTCCTCATCGTTTCCCTCGCTGACACAACCAACAGAGTCGAGTCGTCATTTCACTGTGTGTGTATGTGTGTGACCAATAAAGAGGTGTATATATATATATATATAAATATGTATATATAAATATGTATATATTTATATATATATTCTTGTGGTGTAGTTCTGTAGCAGAGCAGCTAAAGCGGGGGGAGACGGTGCAGGCCGAGGCATTCGACTCCGTCACCATCTACTTCACCTCCATCTCTGCCGAGAGCACCCCGATGGAGGTCTGGACATGCTATGCTATGTTGCTATAAGACGTTATGTAGGGTTGTGTTATATTATGGTATGTTATATGATAGGACCGTACATTTGGTTACATTGTATTGCATTAGATTATATTACTACTCTACTTACTATTATTTTATTGGTGTCCAGGTGGTGACCCTCCTGAATGACCTGTACACCTGCTTTGATGCCATCATCGACAACTTTGACGTTTACAAGGTAAATCACACAACAGAAAGGGTGTGTACTTTATGGTTTACAAGCAGTAGCTCAGTCTGTTAGGACTGGACCAAGTACAGAGTGAGAAAAGGTACTTTATCTCAAATCAGTTCATTTCGCAATCAGGAAAACATCTCTAACGTCACACCTTTATCCCAACTCCAAAACGTAAACAATTTGAAACTTCATGGCAACATGTAAGCCAAGCCTAAAACAGATCGAGAACTAGAAACACACACCACACAAGTGTGTGTGTGCACATGTGTGTGTGTGTGGCTGTGTGTGTGTGTACATGTGTGTGAGGACGTGACTGAGTGGCCATAGCCCCTCCTTCAGTGTTCCAATATGCTGAGGTGTATTGACACACTGACCCAGCAGCAGTCCCTCCTGGTTACACACTAACACTGTCCTGCGGTGGGCCCAGGTGGAGACCATCGGCGATGCGTACATGGTGGTGTCCGGGCTGCCCGTGAAGAATGGGAAGCTCCACGCCCGGGAGATCGCCCGTATGGCGCTGGCCCTGCTGGACGCTGTACGCTCCTTCACAGCAGCAGCTCAAGCTACGTAGCGGCATCCACACCGGTACGTTACCCAGAACCCACTGCCACCGACCAATCAGAACACACTGCTACCGACCAATCAGAACACACTGCTACCGACCAATCAGAACACGCTGCTACTGACATGCTCAGGGCCCACTGCTCGTGACCAATCACACGGACGGCAGTAGCTATGGAGGTAGAGTGGGTTGGTCTGGCAACCGGAAGGTTGCTGGTTCAATCCCCCTGGTCCTCGTAGGCAAGTGTCGAAGATGTCCCTGAGCAAGACACCTAATTCTGACTTCATCTGACATGCTGGCTGTTCCCTCGCTTTGCTGACTCCGCCGTCAGTGTATGAATGGGTGAACGTGAGGCATAACTTTGGTTAAAAGCGCTATATAAATGCCGCCCATTTACCATTTAGCACTCCTACCAACCAATCAGAACACAATGCTACCGACCAATCAGAACATACTGCTACACCAAGATGAAATTAGAGGGGTGGGCCTTGTTTCCCGTTTTGTTACGGAGATATTTTACCAAAGAAAACTAATGACTGTATTTCTACAGTGGCCAGTCTACAAGGTGTTGACTTGAAACACTTTTTGAAACTCAAACAGAAACACACGATTTACTACGGCTGGCCAAGTTTGTGTAGGCCAGTTATGTGCTTCCAGATCCCCGTCTCCGGGGACACATTATAGGGAAACGCCCATCTGGGTCTGCCCTCACACTTTAAATATGGAAAGCTTGATTTGTGAGACTAACCCTTCCTGCTCCTTAATGACATGTTCATATATTTGTTGTAATTGGTTTTGGATGAAAGTGTCTGCTAAATGATTAACTAGTGACATAGTAAAAGTTCTGTGTGTTCTGTTTCAATTGGAGACCAAACTATTTGTATTGGTGTGTGTGTGTGTGTGTGTGTGTGTGTGTGTGTGTGTGTGTGTGTGTGTGTGTGTGTGTGTGTGTGTGTGTGTGTGTGTGTGTGTGTGTGTACAGGTCCAGTGTGTGCAGGGGTTGTGGGTCTGCATGCATGACCACCTATTGGCTGCTGGGAGAGAGCGACAGCCAATAAGACGCCAGCATGAGATCCCAGGGACGAGAGAGCCCTGGGTGCTGTGGGAAAGGAGGGAAGAGAGAGAGAGAGAGACCAGATGGAGGGGGTGGGAGAGAAGAGGAACTCCCACCACCCTTCCAGCCTGGGTTTTATGGAGGACAACGTTGGGTTGGGTCAGGTGACCTGCCCCGGACCTCACCCGGGGTCGCGACCACATGACCTTTCAGTGTTGCAACAGACACCGCAATCTGCAGGGAGTCTGAGGGGCTCTATGTTTTGAGAGTTCTCAGAGAAGGGTTCTAAGTTCTCGGATCTAGACTAGATCAAGCAGTGCGTTTCAGGAGCACCTCGTCAGCGCCGTCCGAGGTTACAAAAGCTTTCGATGCTCCGCCCCTTTCACTCCATTAACAATGACGTCGATATTATTTGCGCGTTGAGATTTGTTTTCCGGACACAAAGCCACCGCCTGTAGAGGGTGTGGAGCGTACCGCGCCGACGAACCGAACGCCTAGCTAACACCTAGCTAACGCCTAGCTAACGCCTAGCTAACGCCTAGCGAACGCTTGGGCTTCACTGGGGTCTCCCAGGGTGTGAGCCCAGGGTGGTGAAAACACGTTGTATAGTTCTATATTCAAGTTGTGTAGCGTTGTATCTCGTCGACCGTCTTCTTTTAGCGACTCGTCGTAGTTCCTGGTTCTGGTTCCCGGCAGGCCTCTCACGCTGCTCTTCGACTCTTTGCGTCTGGTTTCTAACTTGAGGAACTCTGGGCTCTCCTCCGTTCACTCGTCTCCGGTTTCTCGCTGTACCTGGTTCACGGCAAGAAGCGGCTCAGGGTGAGAAGCAGCATGAAGGACTTCAGGAGTTCAGGAGTCCAAGAAGGAACCCACCAGTCCGACTCCTGAAGTCCTTCGGAGACAGCTGGGCCAAGTGACCTTGTGACCTGTGACCTGGAGACCCTAAGATACCTACAGTCGCGCCGTACAGTCGCTACAGTCGTTTGACAGACATAGTGCATATAAAGGCCTACTACATATGTAGCTACAGTCTCTATATCCAGTCTTTCTGACAGACATTCTCTCTCTGGACTCTCAGGACAAAGGGTCAAAGGTGAAACCATTGAAATAGGTGGTGGAATAATATCGCTAACTATTGGTTTCCACGGGGACCCACATCATCATCATCATCATCATCATCATCATCATCATCATCATCATCATCATCATCATCATCAACAGAACCCTCCACCCTCGTCTGGATCAAATCTTGAATCAGCGGCTATGTCTGTTAGCCGTCAAGAAGCGGACGCTACGCTCAGTCAAATGCTAGGCTAATCATCGAGTCTTGCCGAGACGTGGAGCCATGATCGGCCCCATGTGTATTGTGGATAGGTTGGATGGTTTTCACGGCTGTGCGTTTGGTGTGCACCCTATAGGAGGAGGTATTCAGTTGAAGATATTACTCCCTGCTTTTATTAACGCAGTAGAAACACACTTAATATATGAGTGAGTCAAATGTGTGTGCTCGAGGATGTGCGTAGACATGTAAAGGAGATTTTAAAAGGGGCCTGGGTAGAGCCAAACCCGTTGGAAAGTTGTGTTGTGTGTTGTTTTGTACTCTGTCATCTCTTTTTGAAATAAAACTTGTCAACACGACTTGTGTCCTCTGCTACCGATAAACTACAGCGATTATAACGGCAATGGTTTCAAATGATCGGACAACAAACATACAGACTGATAGATCTAGAGACAGAGCATCAGACACACATGTTGACAAACATACCATCAGACAGACAGATACATACACACACAGTCAGATATACCTAAGACAGATACGCCATGAGGCAGGCTGAGAGACGGACAGGAAAAGCATTCTAGTAATTCCTAATTGATGCATTGTGAACATGAATTGTTTGCAGGTATTTAGCATAACTAATATTAATACAACATGTGCATTCTGTTTTATGTGGACATTATGTGACGCTGTCTGTTGTATCACTAGGGGTCCACGAGCCCTAGTGGGTTCGAAGAGGTACTGCAGGGGGTCCGCTTATTGTTGTCATAATAATTGACAATTTTAACCAATTTATTTTTGAGAATTAAAAACTAACAAAAATGATATTGAGGGAACTAGAAGGAAGGCTTTTGTTGAAATGACGCCACTGATGGAACGTTTCTAATTCCACGGATACAGACAGCTGCTGTGTTGGTTTAGGTTCTTCTCCAGTCTAAAACCCCTCAAACGGAGGCAGTACATGGCCTTGTATGTCCAGGCTGTCATCACTTTCTTGACCATTTTCACCTAAATAATTTTTGAGAATTAAAGAAATAACAATTATATTGAGTAAACAACAAGCATTATTAGGCAATAATAAGCTCGTTTGACAAAAGCTACTTACAAAATAAATGATTTCCAGTCTAACCTAGTCTAACATAACGTGAACAGCTGCTGTTGGAGGGAAAGAAACAACCAAATCAAAAACTGTCTAGCATGCTATGTGTTAAATAAACGCTGCAGTTTGGTCTTGGTTGCAAAATTAAGGTTTATCAATAACTAGCATAACATTACTAACTTACATACTTATTGCTAACTTTGATAATAGGTGAAGCAGAATGGATACATTTGAAACAGTAACGAGGCCTCGAGCTCAAGCCCTGGCCGAGGCCACATAATAATAACCAATAATAATGCATGCATAAATCATGCATGAACGTTTCATCAATCATAAACACATATAGGCTAATAACCCAGTATATAGATAGGTTAATACGGATACATAAAAGGTGAATAAACTAAATATAAAAGTGATTATAGGCCAGGCATCACATGTGGGGGTCTCTGTTCTGTTTGTCTCTCGTCCACGGGGTTGAAGACCCTGATCTACAAAGTTCTTACAGTATTATCTCAGTATCGTTTCAGGTAAACGCATGCACTTACACATTCAGTCCAGTACAGCTTTATTTCCACAGTATCGTTACATCTGGTCGCCACTAGAAAGCAGCATTGAGACAGCAAACTAATGTACATGTTTTTACCCACAAGTGTTGTGCGCTGGTTCTAGCGGTCATCTAAGAGTGTGCCGTAGTGATGGGAATTCCGGCTCTTTTGAGTGAGCCGGCTCATTGGCTCGGCTCACCAAGAAGAGGCTCTTCTATTTGACCACACCTTTTATAATTCAATCAAATTTTGCCCTATTTTGACTAATTATTAATATGTGTACACATATATCACTTAAATTATTCAATAAATCCTTTATACTGAAGTATTCAAAAGTAAAAATTAAAATTGTAATATTAATGATTAGCTGTGGCCAATTGTTTTCATTGCATTTACAGACCCTTGTAACTCTCTGATACCACCCAATGAATGCACTGACTTGCTTGTAGAACCAGCTACACACAGCAGATAGCAACCCCTATAACAACTTAAGCATAGACATTTAAAAAAAGCTACTGTATTTTTGTATATTTGACATTTTTATTTAAACAAAAAGCCCTAACAAAACAGCAGGGCTCTATTTCAGTATAAACTATAGAACAAAAGACAGCAACAGCTGACATAAAATCATAAAAAATTAAAATAATCATAAATAAATAACAATGCTCAAAACAGCAGCAAATAACTCTCTAATGACCTTACCACCGTCAACTATCAAACTGTAACCTTTTCTTTTCTTTTCAGGGCAGATTGGCATTGAGGAAGACCAAGTGCCTCAGCTTAGAGGGGTTGATCCGGTTTCTTCTCTCTGTTATTATCTGTCCTGTTTTAGAAAAGATCCTTTCTGAGGGGACTGATGTGGCTACATTGCACAGTCGCCGTGCCATGACCTTCACAAGTCGTGGGTACACTGAAGGCTTGGACTCCCACCAGCTCAGCGGTTCTTGGGATAAGAGGCTCCTCCAGATAGGACCTTACTTCCAGCATAGCATCTGCTGAGGGATTCCTTCTTGAAATGTCTTCTGTTGCTCTTGCATAAAAGAGTCTCCAAACAGTCAAGTCAAGTCAAGTCAAGTTTATTGTCACTTCACAGTTTACAGTTTAGTATAAAGCAGTGATGTGAAATTCTTGTGTGCAATACCCGACGACAGACAGCAGTTATAAAATAAGATAAAATAAAAATAGATAAAAAATAGAATAAAAAATAGAATAAAGAATATAAAATAAAAATAAAAAATGCAATTTATAAAATGCAAAAATCAGCACAGAAAAGAGCAATATATATATATAAATCAATGTAATAAAATATACATTGTTATATGTTATACGCCCTTGTTCAGCAGCCTGATGGCCTGACTGTGGAAGCTATCTCTAAGCCTATTTGTACGACACTTGATACTGCGGTATCGCCTGCCTGACGGTAATAGTGAGTAAAGTTCGTGGCTGGGGTGGGCAATGTCTTTTATAATTCTTTTGGCCTTGGCCACGCACCGCTGGTTGTAAATGTCCAGGAGGGAGGGGAGCTCACCTCCAACGATATACTGGGCCGTCCGCACCACCCTTTGAAGCGCTCTGCGCTCGAGTGCCGTGCAGTTCCCGTACCAGGCGGTGATACACCCTGTCAGAACACTCTCGATGGTGCCGTTGTAGAATGTTCTCAGGATGCGGGGGCCCATGCTGAATTTCTTCAGACGCCTGAGAAAATACAGGCGTTGTTGGGCCCTTTTCACCACGTGTGTGGTGTGTGTGGACCATGTGAGGTCCTCGGAGATGTGCACGCCGAGGAACTTGAAGCTGCTGACCCTCTCTACTGCAACGCCGTCGATGGAGATAGGGCTGTGCTCTCCCCTCTGCCTCCTGAAGTCCATGATCAGCTCCTTGGTCTTCTTGACGTTGAGGGCGAGGCTGTTCTCCTGGCACCACTGCTCCAGCGATCCGACCTCCTCCCTGTAGGCTGTCTCGTCGTCGCCGGCGATCAGGCCCATCACTGTCGTGTCGTCAGCAAACTTGACGATGACGTTGGAGCTGTGCATAGCCATGCAGTCGTGGGTGTAGAGGGAGTAGAGGAGAGGGCTCAGCACGCATCCCTGGGGGGCTCCCGTGTTGAGGGTCAGTGGCTCTGATGTGGTGCTGCCCATCCTCACCACCTGGCGGCGGTCTGACAGGAGGTTCAGTATCCAGCTGCACATGGATGGGGGTACGCCTAGACCTCTCAGCTTGGTGTCGAGCTTGGCAGGAACTATTGTGTTGAATGCTGAGCTGTAGTCCACAAACAGCATTCGCACATAACAGTTCTTCCCCTCCAGGTGGGAAAGGGCAGTGTGGAGGGCCATGGCAATTGCGTCGTCCGTGGATCTATTTTGACGATATGCAAATTGCCATGGGTCCAGCGTGGTAGGTAACACGGAGCAAATAAAGTCCTTGACCAACCTCTCGAAGCATTTGCTAACGATCGAGGTGAGGGCCACAGGTCTGTAGTCATTCAGGCATGTTACCTTGGTTTGTTTATGGACAGGCACGATGGTGGATATCTTGAAGACCGCGGGGACAACAGCCTGGGACAGGGAGAGGTTGAAGATGTCTGCAAAGACTCCTGCCAACTGGTCTGCGCATGCTCTGAGGACGCGGCCCGGGATGTCGTCGGGGCCTGCCGCCTTACGGATGTTCAGCCGCTTAAAGGTGCGGCGCACATCCGCCTCCGAGATGCGCAGCTGGCTGGTCTCCCCAGTCGGTGCTGGCTTCGGCGGGCTGCCGTTTACGTCGAACCGAGCAAAAAATGTATTTAGCTCTCCTGGGAGGGAGGTAGAGGAGTTCTCTACACAACTGGTTCTCCCTCTGAAGTTCGTTATCTTCTGCAGCCCCTGCCACATACCCCTCGCATCGTGTTTCTTGAATTTATCTTCCACTCTGTCCTTATACTCCCGCTTGGCAGTGACGATGGTCTTACGGAGGTCGTAACGGGCTCTCGTATATTCCTCCGTATTCCCGGAACCAAAGGCGGCGTTACGCGCATGTAGGGCAGCGCGAACATCGCCGTTAATCCACGGTTTCTGGTTGGGATATATCCGAACCGACTTGGTCGGAACAACGTCATCTATGCACTTCTTGATGAACCCGGTGACCGACGACGCGTACTCGTTGATGTTATTGTCCGAGGCAACGCGGAACATGTGCCAGTCAGCGTGATCAAAACAATCCTGCAGCGTAGAATCTGATTGGTCCGACCAGCATTGGACCTCCCTCACAGCGATCGGTTGCTGCTTCAGTCTCTGCCTATAGGCGGGGAGTAGCTGGATAGAGCGGTGATCTGATTTGCCGAACGGTGGGCGGAGGAGGGCCTTGTAGCCATCACGGAAGGGAGTGTAGCAGTGGTCGAGGATCCGCTCGCCCCGTGTGTTGCTCTTTATGTGTTGGTAGAACTTCGGGAGAACCTTCTTCAGGTTCGCCTTGTTGAAGTCCCCCGCCACGATGAGAGCAGCCTCGGGGTGTGCCGACTCCTGTTCGCTGATAGCCCCGTACAGTTCCTTCAGCGCTGTGTCCGTGTTGGCTTGTGGGGGAATGTAAACAGCGGTCACGGTTACCGCTGTAAACTCCCGAGGTAGCCAGTATGGACGGCACATAAGCATCAGGTACTCCAGGTCCGGGGAACAGAAAGACTTGAGGGGATGTACATGGCTTTGGTTGCACCAAGATCTGTTTATCATGAGACATACCCCCCCTCCGCGATCTTTACCGGAGAGAGCCTTTGTTCTGTCCGCCCGGTGTACGGAAAATCCCGTCGGCTCGATAGCTGCGTCGGTAACCCCCTCCGACATCCATGTCTCCGTAAGGCAGATAATACAATTGTCCCTAGTTTCCCGGTGGAATTGAATACGAGCCTGTAGTTCGCTTAACTTATTGTCCAGAGACTGTACATTAGCCAGTAGAATGGTGGGTAGTGGGGGGCGATCGGATCGATATCTCAGCCTGACTAGCACGCCGGCTCGCTTCCCTAGCTTCCTCCGGCGACGCTTGCGCGTAATCGTGCCCAAAATGGACGGAGATAATCCAGCTGTGACTTCGGGCGGGACGTCCGAGCCGAAAGAATGAAAAAACTCCGGTAGGCGGCGAGCGACTGTCGATCTGATCTCCCAAAGTGTGCAGAAGTTATAAGTGAACTTGCTGCTAACATCCTGAGCTAAAATACTTGCGATAAAAAGAATAAATAACAAAAAACTGCGTCGTCGTGCGGGAGCTCGCGACACGGCAGCCATCTCGTACGGCGCCATACTCCGTTACAGCAGACATTTGTGGCTCCACTTCTGGTGCCCTTGCTCACTCTTCTCCCTCTTGGCCTCCTGGTGGTTGAGCTGGCTGGCTGCTGAGGTCGCATCGAGCTGCTGCTGCTGTTACTCTCTGAAGAGCCTCATCAACAGCGCAGTTATCATTAAAGGCCAGCCTTTTGAACCTTGGATCGAGTACAGTAGATTCTGAGAGGACAGTGTTGTATTCCATTCTGTGGAACTTTCTGTCCATCGACGTTGAGAGAGCAGTCACCAACTCTGTCACTTTCCTCTTGGTCACTTGTGTTTGGTTGTAGGCTATGATTTTCTGCAGACCCCTGCAGAGGAGATTTTGGAGGATGTCACATAGCTGAAAAAAGAGAAAACAGTAACTCAGAAATGATGCTTTGTTTTATTATGTGGTATATGGACAAAGTTTATTCTTGTTTAATATTACTGACATTCACATCTAAAATGTTCCTTAATATGTTATTATATAATAATAAATAATATAATAACAACTGTCAAATGTACCTCTCTGAGCTGATTTCCACAGTGACCTGCTCAAAGGGTTCCAAATCAATCCCATCAATATGTGCATTGATAAGGGCCAGGGTAGAGATGATTGCATCCTTTGACTCTAGAACTTCAGCATGTACAATGTAGAATTCCACCTTGTGGCACAGTTTTGCTTGAGCCTCAGCTCAGGCATATCCATTTGGCGCTGAGTAGACTTCAACTTCTCTGTTGCTCTTGTGCTCTTATGGAAGAATTCTACCATCCCCTTCACTTTGTCAAGAGTGGTCTTCATGACCTTCAGGGCATCTCTTACCATCAGGTGGATGGTATGCACGAGACATGGGTGGTGGGTCCATTTCAAGAGTTTAATGGCTTTGGTTATGTTAGCTGCATTGTCACTAACACAGCAAGCCACTTTATTTTCAATGTCCCACTCTTTTGTCACCCTTAGCAGTTCCTCTGCTAAGTTTGTTTCTGTCGCTAAACTCAAAACAGTCCAGAAGACAGGCCACCGTTTTATAATTTTCTATAAAGTGACATGTAACAGACATGAAAGAAGTGGTGGTTCTTGATGTCCAGCAATCAGTGGTAAGGCAAACTGCAGTAGCTTCCTTAACCCTGGCCTACAGTGAAGCACGTTCTCTATCATACAGTCTCGGAAGGATTTTTTGAGAGAGGGTTTTCCTGCTTGGAGGAACATACATTGGATTGAGAGCCTGTGTGAAGCTTCGGAATCCCTTGTCGTCCACAACGGAAAATGGTTGGAAATCACTTGCAATCATTTTGGCCAATTCTTCATCCACTATGTTCTGTCTAGCTGGGGTCATTCATTGCCTTTGATATCAATTGGCTTATTGAGGTCTGTGTAGCTGTTGGTTTTTGGGTACCTGATGCATGGGGGGTAGATCCTGTAACTGCAGCAACAACAGGTGGAGTAGACACATTGGCAGAAGCAGGCAGTCTGGCCTGCCTTTTTTCTTCCAACTAAACTGTTGGATGCACAGTTCTCAAGTCCCTGTGGAGGTTGTTTGTGGACCCTGCTCTATATGAGAGCTTCATGTTGCAAATTCTGCCTTTGTGTTTGCACAATTGTTAAAATGCAGCCAAATGCTGCTTCTTTTCCTACTTTCACTCATCTTATTTGCGCGACGCAAACTGACACTTCCCAGTGTGTTCTCCTCTCCCTCTGTTCAGCAACCAGCACTGAGCACACGCCTCCCCTCCCTCCTTATCTATCCTCTCATGATGCACAGCATGCGCGTGACATTCAGTCACTGCATGTATGCGGAGCACCCGTAAAAAAATAAATAACGGCTCGTTCGCGGGTGCGAGCCGGCTCCCGTCGTTCACAAAAAGAGCCGGCTCTTTGAGCAACACATCACTAGTGTGGCGGACTTCTCTTTCTTGCTATCTGGTTCAGGAAAGCCTCGTAGCAAAGCAACGCGCTCGGGAAGCAGGCACAAGGCTTGGCTTTTGCTGAAATGACTGAGGGAAAGTTTCTATTTCCACGGAAACAGAAAGAGCTACTGTTTTGGTTTCGGTTCTTCTCCAGTCTAAACAAATAACGGAGTTATTGACACAAAATCTGGCCGGTATAATTATTTAGATAGGAATGGAATAGCCATCCATCAGTTATTAGTGAGTCAAATGTGCCGTGAGTGAGATTATCTGTTTTGCTAACAAAGCATTATTGGGCTGTCGTGGTCCAGGATGAATGGTCTGAGGTCAGATCAATGGTCAGACAGAACTGTCTTTGATGCCTTTTTATTCTCCACACCTGCCTTTCACACACACACGCACATGCACACGCACACATGCATGCGCGCGCATGCGCGTGCACACGCGGCTATAAATTAAGAGATTTGCTACAGGAGTTTCAACACAGGAGCTCACAGCCATGACTTTTTGCCTAACTCCTCTTCTCTAGTATGTAGTATGTAGCTGCCTGCTACATACTTGGGCAGAAAGGAGTCTTCATGCTTATTTAACAAGGATTTCACCACACACTCTGATTTATTGGTGTGTGTGTGTGTGTGTTCACTCCCAAAGGAGTTCTTTAAAGTCAGCACAGCTGGTATCACTGGGAATCGGACAGGAAGTGAGGTCATCTTTTAGAATCCCCATCTCCACCCCACTGCCCCCCTACTCAACCTTAGAAAGCCCCTCTTCGCGGCACCGTTTTGATGAGGTCCAGCCTCCTCCGTTCTGTTATTATGATCCTTTGCTGTGGCAGTAGCATTGTAGGAAATTGAGCAATTATGGCCAAAATACCATTCTGAAAACCAAGTACCATTCAATTTCACACTGTGGCTCTCAGGTAATTATGTGTTGAGTTCAGGATTGACACTTTATCCAGCCAAACCTCTGCTGCATCCAAGGCACATTGACTCTATAGCTATAATCTTGTGTGGAGCTCTTTTGGTAGAGCCTCCTCTACATAGTCCAAGTCTGGCCTGCACACAGACACACTGCTGGGGGGGGGCTGGGCGGCTGTCTTTGGCACCGATTTATAAAGGCAGGGCTGGATGGCACAAGAGATATTTGGGTGCAATAACTGGGGGTGATGACTGACAAGCTGTGATGAATGAAAAGAGCAGCACTGTCTCTGATCAGTACATGACTGGTCAGTGTGCCAGTAAGTCAGTCAGGGCGGCCCAGTAGAGCCAGTTTCATGGCATGAGAGATGAATGAGAAGGGACTTCTTGCTTGTTTTATTGCTTGTCATGGTGTGCATTGTTAGTTTGAGCATGCTGAATTCTGCAGACTTGGTGTTTGTGCACTTGAGTGGTGCTAGGTTAAAAAAAAGTGTGTGTGTGTGACTCACTCACCAGGACTGCAGTATGAGGTACGCCTTGTATGAAGAAGAGGAGTAGATAACTTGTGAGAAATAAGGTGTATTCTATATACCTTGAGAGACCTTCCTATGTTACACGGGTCTACATATTGGTGACATGAGAGGGTTGATCATACACTGTTGTCAATGTTGGTACTAGTGCTGCTATTTTAGCTGTTTGCTGAATCAACAGAAAGTTCCTGTTGACTCTTTCAGAGCTGCCAACTCCATCAAAGAAGGTGTTTTAATGCAGTTGTTTATCTAACTGGGTTTTTTTTTGGCTTCTTTGAGAGAGGGAAGCGGTCTATTGTTTCAAAAGGGAAGGCGTCTTGGCCGCCGTCCGGGGGGAAACCGAGAGAGGGCCATCGTTATTGTGATTGGTTAGACTGTGGAATGTGCTGCTTTTCAAGTGGCGCTGAGGTGAAGGGGCATGCCACTGAAACCCAACACAGTAGATGAGTTCCCGCCGTTTAAAGCTAACGGCGGCAAAAGGATATACGTCGTATGTCGTTACCTTACGCTGTTGTCTCGCCCCTTCAGCCGGCTCACCGCTTTTATTCCATTGCACACACACACACACACACACACACACACACACACACACACACACACACACACACACACACACACACACACACACACACACACACACACAGTATAAAGGCTGATTATTTATTGTTCTCTATCCCCCCCCCCCTCCCCCCAGAGGTAACCCTGAAGGTTCACCTGAGCGATGCCAGCACCCGGCAGCCCCTGGGAGGTGCCACCGTGGTGCTCTTTATCAACCACACCTCTGTCGCCGTGGAAATCACGGCCGCCGAGGGCAATGCCTACCTGTGGATAAATATATCATATAAATATAAATAATATAAATCTCACATAATCCATGAAGTAGTGTGTAATATAGGCCCACTATAACGATACTGTCACACCAATACACTATACACACATGCGGCTTTTATTGAGTTGATGATGAAATGCCTTGTTGTTTGTCAGGAAAACAAAACTTAGAACGAGCACTCCTTGAAAGAAAGAAGCCACTCCTTGTGTGTGTGTGTGTGTGTGTGTGTGTGTGTGTGTGTGTGTGTGTGTGTATATATAAAGGACTTTGGGCACCTCTGGGTGAGAAACTCAGAGGATTCAGTCAGCATGGGGGTGAAAGGCTTGTACTCGCTGCTGGAGGACAACAGCAAGATCTATGAAGACATCCGCTTCAGGGACAGCAAGCTGCTAATAGACGGCAGCAACCTGGCCTACCTCCTATACTTCAAATCCAAGCTGGAGCAGAACCATGGCGGGCAGTACCTGGCCTTCCAGACCTATGTCCAGTCTTTCTTCACGACTCTGAAAGAATGTGGAATCAAACCGTACGTGGTGCTGGACGGAGGCTCGGGTACCAGCAACATCAAACTGGAAACTAATATGGAACGGGGCAGAGACAAGGTCCGGAGGGCCAATAGTGCCGCTCAGACAGGAAACACTGAGGACATCCTTCCCGTTCTCACCCAGTTGGTGTTTCAACAGACGCTGATCGACATGGAGGTGCCACTGGTCAAGTGTATCGGAGAGGCCGACTGCGAGCTAGCTGCCCTGGCTAGCGAGTGGCGCTGCCCTGTCCTGTCTAAAGACAGTGACTTCTACATCTTTGACCTTCCGGGGGGATTTCTGCCCCTCGACCACTTCCGGTGGGAATCGGCGGATAGTTACATCCCTTGCAAGCGATACACCACATCACACTTCTGTTCCTTCTTCAACATCAACAACCAGCTCCTGCCCGCCTTTGCCACGTTGGCCGGGAACGACTACGTGAACCTCAAAGAAATTAAGTGGGTCAAATTTCTTCCTGGAGGAAAAAAGAGGAAGACGTACAGGATCGCAAGCCTGGAGGGCCTCCTGATTTGGCTGAGACGCTTCCAGACGACCAAAGACGCGTTGAGAGCAGCGATGACACTCATGCCCAACGTGAGTAGACAGGAGCAGACGATGGTGGAGAAGGCGACGCTGGAATACCGGCTCCCCAGCTCCTCTCTGCAGGGGTTCTTCACTGAGGGGGCTGCACTGTCACTGCCCAAAGAGGTGACCTGGGTCCCTGACTGGGTCTGTGCGTCGCTGGCCAAAGGAGACCTGAGCGGTGACGTGCTGGACGTGCTGCTGCTAGGGAGGAGGAACATGCACAAACCGGTTGAGTTTGACCAACTACCGAGCTCCAACCTGGTCTCGCAGCCCATCCGGCAAGTGTTGTACGGCCTGCTGCCGGCTCTGGGACGAAGCGGGGTGCTGGAGGTGGACCGGGTCGGTCTAGATCTCCACACGGTCACGGTGAAACCAGTGGTCCAAGGAGCCACTCAGGGGCTGCGGCTGGACTCTCTGCCCCAGGTAGGTCTATTGACTCATGCTGGATCTCATTAAATGGATAACAGATGGATGGTTGATTCATTGATTATATTTGCAGCCAATATTGTAGACAAACAAACACATAGATCATTAAGTTTCATTTACTGAACCAGATGCATCTTGTTTAGCATGTCATGTTCTTCAAAGGGGTCATATTATGCTCATTTGTCATTCTTCCATTTGGGGGTTCCACTAGAATAAGTTCACGAGTTTAATGTCCAAAAACCACAGTATTCTCATATGGTACATCGCTGCAGAACCTCTTTCATACTGTCTGAAACGCTTTGTTTTAGCGCCTGTCTCTTTAAGGCCCCACTCAGAAAAACCCAGTCTGCTGTGAGTGGTCAGTTGGCCCACTTTGTTGTGATTGGCTAACACTAAGGAGGGCTTAGACAAATGTGTTACATGGCTAAAAGCTATACAACACACTAAAGGAAAGGAGAAAACCACAAAAGCAAAGTATGACCTCTTTAAATCTAATTTAAAAAAGGTGAAACTTGCCTCTAGTGGAGTATTCATGTGTAAATAACCCCTTAAATAGTGTGGTACTTTGCGATAAACAATGCCATGAAGTAGGCACAGCTAAACCTGGTCGTCTTTCTTCCACCTTGTGCCAATTTAAAAACTCTCAACGTCAGAGGATAGCAGGTGAAAGCCTCAAAATCATCTGTATTTTGTATGCAACAACAACTTGTGATTAAGCTATAAAGACGAAAATATCAAATGCAAACCAGAAAGTGGTGTTGGGGTTTGGTTGTCCTTTAAATTTTTACATGGTTTGTTCTCACTCCACAGGCAGACCGCACTGTGCGGCTGAAGGTGTGTCTGGAGACGCTGGGCGTGAACCAAGAGACACTGGAGGGAGTTCCGCCTCACCTGCGCCTCCCGGTGGCCGTGACCTGCTACTGGCTGAGGAGGGCCAAACCCGACCTGAAGCTGCTCAAAGCTCTGCTGATGGTCATGATCCAAGGAGAGCTGAACAGACAGGAAGGATTGACCACAGGTAGAGGGCACCTGTGGTCTCACACACACACACACACACACACACTTGGATAATATACATGAAAACAAACACACCTGTAACAATGATGACAATTTACATAAAAGTCAACAGAGAAGATCATTAAAAATAATTTAATTCAATGGCAAAACTCAACTAAAATATATTATTCATACAGTATGTCCAACAAAATAGGCTGGTTCCCCTTGGGTTGTTATAACTACACTGTTAAGGTCCATAAATGTTCAGTTGTCCCTCGACCAAAGCTAAGAACTAGGGGTGAGCGGGCCTTGGCCTTGTTAGCTCCTTCTCTCCATCTCCCATTCAACACAGATTGTTTTAAATCCCGCCTGAAACCGTTTTTAGATTGTCCTCTCTGTGTGCAGGGCTAGAGTTAGGGCTTTATCCTCAAAATAGCGTTGTTTTTAAACACTGTTGCTTAACAATGTTGTTATCTGTCCATGCTGTTTTGCTGTATTCTTTAGGCTTTCTTTTGTTCAAGGACTTTGGAACGTTGCTGTTTGAACTAAAGTTGTGCTTACTTGCTAACACACACACTCACTATGTGTGCTTGCCTGTGTGTGTGCAGGCTGGCAAGGGGAAACCAACCAGATCTCTCAGCCTCCGGATTGTGTCGTGGCTCACAGCTTCAACCAATGGCAGGCCTGCCTGATTCACGCCTGCCAACTCAACCAGTTGCTCTGCATGCCCCTCCCCAAACCCCACTTTGCCTGGTGAGACATTACTGTTTCCATAGTTACACCATCACCTACCCAGTACTGTTTCCGTAGTTACATCACCTAGCCAGTACACCATCACCTAGCCAGTACTGTTTCCATAGCTACACCATCACCGAGCCAGCGCTGTTCTGTTTCCATAGTTACACCATCACATAGCCTTTACTGTTTCTATAGTTACAGAAAAGCTCCTGTGACCACGCAAATGACATTACATAACCAAAATAAGCTAAAGTCACACTTCAAGACTGTGGTATTGTAACAGTGATACAGTGAAGCACTGTAACAGGTACACATTTGTGAGTAAGTTGTGAGAGGTGTCAACAGAATGTACTTTTAAAATAAGATAAGACAGTACTTTATTAATCCCAGACGGGTTTGTCCAGGTTGTTCCAGGGCAGGCTGGTGCACCAGCGGGTGAAGCAGCTACAGGAGAAGGAACCGGAGGAGATACTGCCCAGTGACGACTTCATAAGTCTGTACAGGAGCATCCTGGAAGCAGTGCTCCAGTCAGACCCCGGGGCCGATAGAGCTGGGGGGACTGTGGCTCAGCTGACGGCCAACATGGGCCATCTTGGTATGGGTGGGAGTGAGCAGTAAGGGGCATATGGCAATGTTGCCTACATTTGCAAAAAAAGGTCACATATTGTGTAATATTTCACAAAGTTTCTCACAAATTTCAAGATGATTTGATTTGATTTGAAGTACAATGGCATGCTTACTCCCCATTCCCTCCCGCAGTATACAATTGTAAAACACAATACTATAAGAATACTATCAAATACAAAATGAACATAAACATAACAACAAAGTGATTGGTGAATTATATGTGCATGTTTGTTTATGTATATTTGCATAACACTTGAGGTGGAATGCTAATTACGATTTAAGAACATTCAGGGATATATCGGGATGCAAATCCGGACCCCACAGATCAGAATTCTGGATCTGGATTCGTAAATAAGGATAAATGATTTATCACATGGACTGGAAGAAATGGTGAAGAACTGTTGCTTTAAGCAAGGGATTGTTTAGCCTTTAGGGAAAAGGGGACTTTTTGATGTGGCAGAGATATGTGCACTACTTTAGCATTTAGTGGTATATACAGTACTTATTGTTGAGTGTGTGTGGTTGGTGGCTGGTTAAATCAGCCTCACCTGGCCTTAGGAAAAGGAGTTATATCGAACATAAACTTTATTTTGGAACCATGTGTGTGTGTGTTTGTGTGTGTGTTTGTGTAGTGTATTCCATCCTATGATGTAGTCTATGTAATTTTATTTGTATCAATGAATTTTGAATAATAAATGATACTTGCACTGACCATGTTGGCGTCAATAAGTACACCATTAACCACAAAGAATAGGGCTCCTCAGTCATCTAAGGTCACCTTCACCACAACCCTGGTCTCAAACCCCAAGAAGGGAAAAAGTGCATAAATGCTGACCTATACTCTAATATGTAGTCCAGCTCCATGGGGTACTTACCAACAAAACACCACTGGAGTACATAGGGACATAGGGGACCAAGGGACATAGGGACCATGACTTGTAGTCTGTAATTCATTCACATTCAAAATGCAATGTTGACTAGGAAATTCCAATATGGCTGACATTTACCAAAATAAATCTCTTCTTAGTATTAAGTTGAACTTCTGACCCCTTTCAGCCTCCCCATCCAATAGCCAAACAGCAGAGGTGTGAGGACCACATAAGGGGGGGTCCATTTCATTTAAATGTTTAAATGTTTCTTTCACTAAATAAGCAAATATGTTTCATAGTAGAGAATTACTCTAAAAGTATACTTTCTAGATGTTCTTTATTTTTCAATTTAGATCCGAACAGCACAGGAGGTTTAAATGTGACTTAATGGCCTGTGTGTGTGTAGGCTGGCAAGGGGAAACCAACCAGATCTCTCAGCCTCCGGATTGTGTCGTGGCTCACAGCCTCACCAATGGCAGCCTGCCTGATTAACGCCTGCACACTCAACCAGTTGCTCTGCATGCCCCTCCCCAAGCACCTAATTGAAAGTGCATTTAAGAATACTTACAAAAACAAGTATTTTTGAAGTTGTATTCTAGTGTGCCAATAAAAAGTCCAAAACATTCATAGTAGACGTGAACTGAACTTGTGAAAAGTATGTTTTTGTCCTTGACCTAAACAATACACTAATTGTATTGTTTTGTTCAAGTGTACTTTTGTTTCACTTCATTCAAATTGCATTTAAGTCTACTAAAAATATATATTTACCAGTAGTCGCTTGTGTCAGCATTTCTTTATAGAACGTCTGTGAATAAAACACGATTGAGTCATTTTTGTCACAACAGGACTTGGTTACAGTGAGGTTTGGATTCAACTGACCAGACAGCAGCTGCATTGTGTTTTATGTGCACATTCTCATGTCCCGGCTGAAAGTCCAGGAGTGGACTGAAACTCAGTAGGGAAGGGTTAACCGATAGTTATTACAACACAAATATACTTACATAAGAGGTGAGAGGAGTTTGACAGTCGGTGGCATCTGTGTGAGTGCTTGGGGGTTGGATCAGTGAACCATGTGCCTGAAGGGTGTTGAAAAAGGCCAAAACAAAACATACAATAAATAGTAAATGGACTGCATTTATAGAGCGCTTTTTAAGCTCCTGTTCACTCAAACTGGACAGGCTTGGGATTCAGAAGTTTGTCGGTACAAATACCTGAAACAACTAGGCACTGCCGAGGTGCCCTTGAGCATGGCACCAGACCCCTTCACTGCTCCCCGGGCGCTGTATGTATAAAAAGCTGCCTAATGCTCTTAATACTAGGATGAGTTAAATGCAGAGAAACAAATGCCACTGTGTGTGTACATGAATGTGGTCAATAAAGATTATTCAATCCTCCAGTTTAAGATTTACAATTCTGCCTCAAATTTACACACATTCACACACGGACGGCGGTGTTAGCCATGCAAGGGAACAGCCAGCTCGTCAGGAGCAGTTAGGGTTAGATGTCTTGCTCAGGGACACCTCAACACAGAAGCCAGAGAACCAGCCACCTTTTGGTTGCCAGGCAATCCACTCTAGCTCCAGAGTGACTGCGGGCAGCGGAGACGCCAGCAGGTGGTGCTGGGCAGTGGTAAACCTCACTCCACAACACCTAAATGACGTTCTAGTGATTGAGCTAGATCCCGTGGGCTTTAGCTTCTCACGTCAGAGCCCCGCCTCTCATGCCGGAGGTCGTGAGATCGAGCCCAGTGCGGGACACTCACTGTTACTTTACTCACTTGCCTTTAGCTATTTTAGATCTACAGGACCTAAACAACTACCTGAGAAGTTGAGGATGCTGACTCACACATCACCGCTTTGTTCTGTGCTTCCAGGTGACTGGTTATCATCCATCGACCTGAAAGACGCGTGTTTGCATGTTTGATCAAAACTTGATCAAAAAGGTCAGGTGAGACAGGCCCAAGTCAGACATCGAGAAAGGTGATGGGTGGAATGTACCTCCTTTGTTCTCTGTGCTAATCAATGTCCTCCCCCATCTGATAGAGGACAAAAAGCTATCTAAAAGCTAAACAATCTGACTAAGAATGAAACTAAAGTATTGTTTTGAATTAACTCAGCAATTAACTAATTTACAAAGTGATACATTTTTTTATTTTGAAATATCATTAAATGCATTAGGCCTAAAAAAGCTAAATGAGGTTGTAGCAGTCCCTCGAATAAAACAGAGTCTTTGACTGATGTTGACCATTTATTTTCCGTTCCTTCAGAATGATTTAACACCGTAAGAACTGTGGTACATAAAGTAGAAAAGGGGGGGGGTAATTAGATCATATCCTCTGTAACATTCTCCATCACTTAACACACACGTTAGCTACCGAGAAGCTCTAAGCTAGGCAAAACACATTAGCTACAACACAGAGCCAAACAACGGTTATAAATTTGTTACACAAATTAAACAAATACATTTATTAATGTTACAAATTGTTAAGCTATTATTGTTAAGTTCACACCACATTAACATACCTTTTTGCTTCTTCGGGGGTTGCTATGATTAACACGAGAATCCTTATAAATATACTTATTCTAACTTTACACGACACCACACTTTATCCTTCACCGTACTTTTTTCACTCCAACGAAAGCCGGGAGCCAAACCGGATATTAACCTTGCTAAGTTGCCGCACAGTGTGCACACACCAAGCTTCCATTTTTACAAAGTAAAAGTCACCATACTCAAAAGTTACAGGAAGTAAGAAAACACAGATAATTACACAGTATAACTAAAACATTGGAAATCTAAGTTCCTTTATAAAATTATAATTAGAAAACTGAATTGGATCCTTTACAGAGGTTGTCTGCTCGTACATTGATTTGTCAACATAAACAGCATGAAATAAAAAAAAAATTCTGCTTTCACATACTGCACTTATTTAGTAACACATAGAGTTCATCAGGTCTAGTTCCTCTAAAAGCATCAGGACAGTTGGTTTTGTTGCTCTACATTGGTCTGTTCACTGTGATCTGGAGGAGGTTGTTAAGCTTCTTCTGATGACACTCAGATTGGGTCATCTCTTTCGACAGGAGAACTGTGTTCCTTTTCCAGCTTCTTAGTGCCCTCAGACCGTTGGCTTTCAGTTCACTGTGACCGCACACAAACTAGAAAGTGTTGGAAAATATCACCTCAGCTGGTGAGTCAGGACTGATGACTGATGCTAATAGAACACTTTGTAGCTTATGTTTACCAGTTATTCTCTTTGCAAATTAAGACCCTATTATAAAATATAGACTTTTGTTTTTGTAAAATCAGTTTTGCTAAATGTCTGACTGTATGAATGAATGTTCTGTTTAGGGGGGCATGAACACGAGCCAGTAGTGAAAAGCTATATTCACTGAGCTCACCCAACAAAAATATAGCAAATTGACTGTCAAAATAAAGCAATGAATCTTCCTCTTCCTTGAGTTTGTGTGGTTGGTGTCAGCCACCACCACACACACTCGAGGAGAAGAGCTCTAGCATGTACCATCTGTTCACAATGATTCAAACTCTTGCAAGAAACCAGATTCCTCATCCCCCTGTGTCCTTGTCTTCGGAAGGAGCCCTCAAGTTGCCATTTTAATGGCTGGTGGCAGCGTCGTCTGCTACAATAGCCTACTTGAGAAAGCAACAAACTCGTTAACGCAACTTATCCCAGTGGTCCTCAAAGCATAAATTACCTTGTTATCAGAACACAAAATAACTTGTGTGTACAAGATAAATATAGGGGCTCCGTTGATATATTTTAGTTGACTGACACTTTTTTTTTTAATCAGACAGTTGTCTGGTAAAAGATTTTTCCACCTTCACCTCTGTATTGGATGGGAGTTTATTAGCACAATGACCCAAAGAGGCACATTCGACTCATTAGCACACAGCATGTTTAATACATTACAAACACAATCAGCTGCGACTCAATACACTCTTTGGCTTTGTGGACTGTACTGCCAGGTCAGGCGCATCTCCGCCCTGAAATGTTTGCGGCGCTTTCTCCAAAGGAAAACATGGGTCACTGTAGCAGTCGACCCTGATACATGACACCAAGTGATTTTGTCTGAGCTCCTCCGGACACAGGTAGTTGATGAGTGCAACCAGGTTATTTGTAAGTTTAGGAATGTTTAAAGAAGTATTTTCCAGTATAAAGTAGGGCTTTCCATAAAATGGTGCTATCTATGAAGTAGAATACAAATATAAACTGGACCAGAGAACAACAGCCCTAGTATTCTGGCACCTGAGCACGTAGCAGGGCGCACATCGCCAGATAGCTAAACACCTTCAACTTGATCCAATGACTTCAATGATGAGCCCAAAGTACGTTACGGACGTGCACTTCTACGTCCATTTATTAAAGATGGTCAAGTAACTGAAGTGTGAAACTGTAAACAATACAAAGGGCAACTATCAATAAAGTACACAAATATTACGAAATATAACAAATATGAGCACATAAAATCTCTAAATACATAGATGAACGAATATATACTCACAAACAAAGCTTCTTTTAAGATCACACCGGCAGATGGAACAAGATTGAAAGCCCTTGGGGGGGAGAAGACGACAGCCTCCACGCGGCCTCCCCTGCGAGTAATGAGATATGGTGCAAGACCAGCTCATGAAACGAATGTCGCCACCCAATCGTCACGCTGTCAGATCAGGGCGCAAGAGGCCGGGGGGACGCAAGCTCACGTCAGGGCGGGCAGCCATCCCGACCATCGAGCGCCAGGGCCTGGCAGTGCTCCAGCTAAATGTCGAGGGCCTCACCACCGCCAAACTGGACATCATACGCCACCTCGCCGACTCCCATGAAGTCGCGTCCGTCCTCCTTCAGGAGACGCACTGTGGAAAAGCAGACTTTCTCAGGTTGCCCGGGTTCCACCTCGCCGGCTCCATCCTCAGCAGGCAGCACGGGATGGCCACCTTTGTCAGGTCTGACCTCAGTTGGACAGCCACAGGACAATCTCCACCGGGCTCCAGCCTTGAGTGGCTGTCCACAAGGATACAGAAGACAACGGTTGTGAACGTGTACAAGCCCCCACCATCTGTACTGTCCACATCGGCCCTCCCAACTGCCCCGGCACCCGCCATCTACGCCGGGGATTTTAACTGCCAGCACACCGACTGGGGATACTCCCACACAACACCGGATGGGGAGACACTGAGCGAGTGGGCCTCCAACGCAAACGGCCATCTCCTGTTTGACCCCAAAGAGCCACCAAGCTTCTACTCCTCCAGATGGAACACCTTCACCAACCCAGACCTCGCCTTTGCTGTGTTCCACAGTAATGACCCGATGCCAGAGAGAAGGGTCATTAACAGGTTCCCCCGATCACACCACCGACCGTCTGTCATCAGAATACCAACACTGGTGCAGTCGGTTGCAGGGAAGCCTGTCAAAAGATGGAATTTCCGGAAGGCCAACTGGCATGCATTTTCTGCTGACACAGAGAGAAAATCCGCCACCCTCCCGGACCCAGACACTCCTGATGTAGATGCCGCATATGCAGCCTACTGTGAAGTGTTGACAGGGGCAGCGAAGAAATCCATACCACGAGGCTACAATGCAAACTACATCCCGGGTTGGAACGAGGAGTGCAACCACCTCCTGCGAGCCCACCAGCAGGCTAGCTCAAGAGCTGAAGTGGATGCGACAGCAACGGCACTGCTTGAGAAGTTGGACGCCACCCGCAGGGCTAGATGGACAGAGGTCGTCGAGTCGATTGACTTTACCCACTCCAGCCGTAAAGCGTGGCAGACCATAAACCAGCTCTCAGGAAGAAGTACACCACCTCCCAAGTGCCCTGTGACAGCAAACGCCATCGCAGCCCAACTCCTGAAAAATGGCCGCTTCCCAGACGCAGACAAAGAATTTGCCCGCTCAACATCCCGCGAGGTATCCAGTCTCTCTAGGGCGGCCAGTGTCAATGCCAACCTGTCAGGAGATTTCACACCAGCTGAGCTCAAGGACGCTATGGCCAAACTCAAACAAGGCAAGGCACCAGGCTCCGACAACATTCACCCAGAGTTCGTGACCCACCAGTGCGAAATAACATCTGCCTGGCTGTGTGCATTCTTCTCTGCATGCCTCCGGAGGTCCAAGCTCCCAAGGACATGGCGACGGGCCGCTGTCATAGCCCTCTTGAAACCCAACAAACCTGCGGATGACCCCAAGTCCTACAGACCAATTTCGTTGCTGTGCGTCCCTTTTAAAATCCTGGAGAGGATGATACACAGCCGAATTGAGCCAGTAGTTGACTCACAGCTACCGAAGGAACAGGCGGGCTTCCGCCGGGGCAGGTCTACAGTGGACCAGGTAACCCTCCTCACACAAGATCTCGAGGACAGCTTCCAGGCCAAAGCCAAAGCTGGGGTGGTACTACTGGACCTGACTGCCGCTTACGACACCGTATGGCACCGCGGACTCCACCTGAAGCTGCTGAGAACCATCCCGGACCGTCATATGGTCAACTTCATCATGGAGATGCTGTCAAACCGCAGCTTCATTCTCCAGACCAGTGACGGCCAGCGCAGCAGGCTCAGGAGGTTGAGAAACGGGGTCCCACAAGGGTCTGTCCTCTCACCGATGCTCTTCAACATTTACATCTTTGACCTACCGGTGACGACATCTAGAAGGTATGGATATGCGGATGATCTAGCCATCATGTTACACCAACCCACATGGAAGGCGGTTGAAGAGGGCCTCAACCAGGATATGGACGTCCTGGCTGCCTACCTTCGGAGCTGGCGACTGCAGCTCAGTACCGGAAAGACCGTATCAGCAGTATTCCACCTCTGCAACAGGGAAGCAAGAAGGGAGTTGGAGATCTCAGTGGAAAACAAACCCCTGGAGTTCCAGCAGGCCCCAAAGTACCTGGGCGTACGCTTGGACAGGACACTGTCCTACAAACAACATTTGGATGAAGTGAGGGCTAAAGTAACAGCTAGGGTCTCACTCATCCGCCGCCTTGCTGGCACAACCTGGGGGGCCTCGGCCAAGGTACTACGTATCTCCACACAAGCCCTCGTATTCTCTGCAGCCGAGTACTGTGCCCCAACCTGGAGTAGAAGCCCACATGCCAAGAAGGTCGATACGGCCATCAATAATGCACTCCGTATCATAACTGGCTGCCTGAAACCCACCCCTGTGTTCTACCTGCCAGTCCTAGCAGGAATAGCGCCAGCCGGCCTACGGCGAGAGGCCGCTACCCTCGCCCTGGCAAGGAAAGCCCAGGAACACAGCTGGCACCTCCTCCATGAAACCACCACCCTGGCAATACCTCCAGGCAGACTCAAGTCCCGCCACCCATACAATCAGGCCGCGCAAGAGATGCTTAATTCCATCCCGGAGGATCTGACAACCAAAGCCTGGCTGGCGGCGGCATGGAAGCAGGAGTGGGAGTCGGCAGGACAGACACGCCTACACCATCACATCCAGGATCCTGGAGGTGGCGTTGAAGGAGAAGACCTACCTCGCCGGCAATGGACCCTCCTGAACCGCCTTCGCACAGGGGTTGGCTGCTTCAAAGCGTCCATGAAAAAATGGGGCCTAACCGACAGTGCAGCGTGTGAGTGCGGGGAGCCTGAGCAGACTGCCAACCACGTGATCACCACCTGTCCCCTGCATAGACCACCTTCAGAGGAGGGCCTCTTCCGAGTGGGACCTGAGACGAGGGCATGGCTACATGACACAAAGCTGGATATATGAAGACGATACACGAAAGAAGAAGAAGAAAGCCCTTGAACATTGCTGATTACTAGCTTGCTTTCTGGAAAATGGCGCTGCTCTGATCACGTGACTAAAAACCCACATGAATTCTAACAACCAATGAGAATCTCGATGTAATTAAGAACAATAGGAAACATTTACCTAATGGCCTATAGGTGTCACTAGAACCCCTTAAACAGAAAGAAAATAGGTAGGAACACAAACAAGGAATGCACGTAACATTACACCTAGAGAACTGGTGCTACATGACCAGAGAACAACAGTTGGAACAACAGCCCAAGAGAACTGGTGCTACATGACCAGAGAACAACAGTTGGAACAACAGCCCTAGAGAACTGGTGCTACATGACCAGAGAACAACAGTTGGAACAACAGCCCAAGAGAACTGGTGCTACAGGACTAGAGAACAACAGCTTGAACAACAGCCCTAAAGCAGACATGCTGGAATACTGAATGCTGGTAAAATGAAGGGGGGTTGATCATTGTTCATTTTCATTTACTAACCACATGTTAAACCCAAAACCCAAAGTAAAGTATTCCTTTAAGCAGGTAGAGCAGGTGGTAAGTGAGGAAGATGAGTATAAGATGAGGAAGAGAAGGAAGATAACAGGATGATGAGGATAAGGAGATGAAGATAAGATGAGGAAGAGAAGGAGATGAGGAGGACAAGGAGGATAAGAGGAAGATGAGGATAAGGAGATAATGATAAGATGAGGAGGACAAGGAAGATAACAGGAAGATGACGATAAGGAGATGAAGATAAGATGAGGAAGAGAAGGAGATGAGGAGGACAAGGAGGATAAGAGGAAGATGAGGATAAGGAGACGAGGAGGACAATGAGGACAAGAGGAAGATGAGGATAAGGAGATTAGGATAAGATGAGGAGGACAAGGAGATGAGGAGGACAAGGAGGATAAGAGGAAGATGAGGACAAGGAGGACAATAGGAAGATGGTTATAAAGAGACGAGGAGGACAAGGAGGGTTAGAGGAAGATGAGGATAAGGAGATGAGGATAAGACAAGGAGGACAAGGAGATGAGGATGAGGAGATGAGGAGGACAATGAGGACAAGGAGATGAGGATGAGGAGATGAGGAGGACATGGAGGATAAGAGAAAGATGAGGATAAGGAGATGAGGAGGATAAGAAAGATAAGAGGAAGATGAGGATAAGGAGATGGGAAGAAAATGGACGACAACAAGGAAACAGAATGATGGTTACACTATAAAACTAGACTGAACTATAGTAGTTACAGTAGTTAATAGTTGTACTAGTTAAAGACATAATCAGGAGGAAAAAACACACTTTGGCAATATTTATAGCATCTTGTCTGTGTGTGTATAATCATACACACACACACACACACACACACACACACACACACACACACACACACACACACACACACACACACACACACACACACACACACACACACACACACAAACACACACACACACACACGGTGTGTTTCATGTAAACTACTTTATTTTTCAGTGAGTGAAATGTGCTGCGAGAATACCTTTTTGCTGACAAAACAATTTTTTCATTTTCGGCAATTATGAAGCAGTCCTCCCCCTCCCTGCAGAGAGCGTTGACCGCGTGGTGCTGGGGGAGCGGCCCTGCCTGCAGCCCTCCACGGACCCCCAGAGCCACAGCCTGGAGCTGGGCCGAGGAGCCCACAGACAGACTGCTGAAACGATACTGCGATAATACTGTAAGAACTTTGTAGATCAGGGGTCTTCAACCCCTTGGATGAGAGACAAGTGAACAGGGACCCCCACATGTCATTTATTTGAAAAAATGTGCACAATTTTATGCCTGGCCTATAATACTTTTGATATTTACTTTATTCACCTTTTACAACAGCCCAAGATAACTGGTGCTACATGACCAGAGAACAACAACTTGAACAACAGCCCTAAAGCAGACATGCTGGAATACTGAATATATAATACAAATACTCACTGGTAAAATGAAGGGGGGTTGATCATTGTTCATTTTCATTTACTAACCACATGTTATGCCGGAAACGTAGTGGAAAATCAAAGCAAAGTATTCCTTTAAGCAGGTAGAGCAGGTGGTAAGTCAAGTCAAGTCAAGTCAAGTTTATTGGCACTTCACAGTTTATACGTAAGTATAAGCAATGAGTTAAAATCTTATGTGCAATACCCGATGACAGACAGCAGTTCTAAAAAACAGAATAGAATAAAAAAGATGTTAAAAGTACAAACTGTTTGAAGTTAAATATATAAAAATAAAAAATATATATATAAAATGCAATATATTAGCACAGAAAATAAGCTATATATATAAATCAATGTAATAAAATCGACATTGTTATATGCTATACACCCTTGTTCAGCAGCCTGATGGCCTGACTGTGGAAGCTGTCTCTTTAGTCTGTTTGTGCGGCACTTGCGGCCTGCCTGACGGTAACAGTGAGTACAGTTCGTGGCTGGGTGGGCATTGTCTTTTATGATGCGTTTGGCCTTGGCCACGCACTGCTTGATGTATATATCCAGGAGGGAGGGAAGTTCACCTCCAACGATATACTGGGCCGTCCGCACCACCCTTTGAAGCGCTCTGCGCTCGGATGCGGTACAGTTCCCATACCAGGCGGTGATACACCCTGTAAGAACACTCTCGATTGTGCCGGTATAGAATGTTCTCAGGATGCGGGGGCCCATGCTGAATTTCCTCAGACGCCTGAGGAAATATAGGCTTTGTTGGGCCCTTTTCACCACGTGTGTGGTGTGCGTAGACCATGCGTGGTCCTCGGAGATGTGCACGGCCGAGGAACTTGAAGCTGCTGACCCTCTCTACTGCAACACCGATGGAGATAGGGCCGTGCTCTCCTCTCTGCTTCCTGTTGTCCACGATCAGCTCCTTGGTCTTCTTGACGTCGAGGGTGAGGCTGTTCTCCTGGCACCACTGCTCCAGTGATCCAACCTCCTCCCTGTAGGCCAGGGGTACTCAACTTCAGAGGCCAAGAGGGCCACATTTAAACCACAACAGGTGCAAAGGGCCACAAATTATTATTAACATATATTTGTACCATTTTATTCGCTATATTTACTACTGCTGTTTAATATGCTGTCTTGCTTGTCATTTGTAATGCATTCCAAAGCATCATGGACTATTTAACAAATATTCTCAATTTGAGTAACAAATGCAGTGTCAAGTGTTGGTCAAGCTGATGTTTTATTAACACTGGAGTGAATAGCTTTGCATTGATGACATTGATAAAGTTTGCAATTGCTACTTATTCCTAGTGAGAGCTCTGAGTCTGCATTTCACAAATATTAATAACAATAACAATATAACAAACAACTTTTTACTTATTTCTATTGAGAGCTCTGAGTTTGCATTTCACAAATATTAATAACAATAACAATATAACAAACAACCTTTTACTTATTCCTATTGAGAGCTCTGAGTTTGCATTTCACAAATATTAATAACAATAACAATATAACAAACAACTTTTTACTTATTCCTATTGAGAGCTCTGAGTCTGCATTTCACAAATATTAATAACAATAACAATATAACAAACAGTTGTTACTTATTCCTAGAGAGAGCTCTGAGTCTGCATTCTTTTCACAAGTACTTTCAGATCTGGTTGTTGCTCAGTTGTAGCTGCTCTGAGATAGTCTGCCAAATGTCTGTCAATTAGACGGGAACGCTGCTTTGATTTTATTATTCCCATGGCAGAGAAGGAGCTTTCACACACATAAGTAGATCCAAAGCAGGTCAGGAATTTTCTTTTTTTTGGTTGGCTAATTATAATTATTATGCATTCATAACCAGGCATGTCGGGGGCCACAAAATAAGCATCTGCGGGCCGGATGCGGGCCGCGGGCCGCCTGTTGAGTAAGCCCATGCTGAATTTCCTCAGATGCCTGAGGAAATACAGGCGTTGTTGGGCCCTTTTCACCACGTGCGCGGTGTGCGTGGACCATGTGTGGTCCTCGGAGATGTGCAAGCCGAGGAACTTGAAGCTGCTGACCCTCTCTACTGCAACACCGTCGATGGAGATAGGGGCGTGCTCTCCTCTCTGCTTCCTGTAGTCCACAATCAGCTCTTTGGTCTTCTTGACGTTGAGGGCGAGGCTGTTCTCCTGGCACCACTGCTCCAGTGATCCAACCTCCTCCCTGTAGGCTGTCTCGTCGTCGCCGGCGATCAGGCCCATCACTGTCGTGTCGTCAGCAAACTTGATGATGACGAGCTTTGCATAGCCATGCAGTCGTGGGTGTAGAGGGAGTAGAGGAGAGGGCTCAGCACTCATCCCTGGGGGGCTCCCGTGTTGAGGGTCAGTGGTTCTGAGGTGGTGCTTCCCATCCTCACCACCTGGAAGCGGTCCGACAGGAGGTCCAGTATCCAGCTGCACATGGATGGGGGCACGCCTAGACCTCTAAGCTTGGTGTTGAGCTTGGCAGGAACTATCGTGTTGAATGCTGAGCTGTAGTCCACAAACAGCATCCGCACATGACAGTTCTTTCCATCCAGGTGGGAAAGGGCAGTGTGGAGGGCCATGGCAATTGCGTCGTCCATTGATCTTTTTTGACGATATGCAAATTGCCATGGGTCCAGTGTGGCAGGTAACACGGAGCAAATTAAGTCCTTGACCAACCTCTCGAAGCATTTGCTGACAATTGAGGTGAGGGCTACAGGTCTATAGTCGTTCAAGCATGTTACCTTGGGTTGTTTAGGGACAGGCAAAATGGTGGACATATTGAAGACCGCGGGAACAACAGCCTGGGACAGGGCGAGGTTGAAGATGTCTGCAAAGACTCCTGCCAGCTGGTCTGCACATGCTCTGAGGACACGGCCCGGGATGTCGTCGGGGCCTGCCGCCTTACAGATGTTCAACCATTTGATGGTGCGGCGCACATCCGCCTCCGAGATGTTCAGCAGGCTGGTCTCCTCAGGCGGCACTGGCTTTGGCAGGCTGCCGTTCACGTCAAACCGAGCAAAACAATTATTTAGCTCTCCTGGGAGGGAGGTACAGGAGTTCTCTACACAACTGGTTCTCCCTCTGAAGTTTGTTATCGTCTGTAACCCCTGCCAAATACCCCTGGCGTCGTGGCTCTTGAATTTCTCCTCCACTCTGTCCTTTTACTCCCGCTTGGCAGTGACGATGGTCTTACGGAGGTTGTAGCAGGCTCTCGTATTTTCCTCCATATTCCCGGAGCCAAAGGCGGCGTTACGTGCGTGGAGGGCAGCACGAACATCGCCGTTAATCCATGGTTTCTGGTTGGGATATTTCCGAACCGACTTGGTCGGAACAACGTCATCTATGCACTTCTTGATGAACCCGGTGACCGAGGACACGTACTCGTTGATGTTATTGTCCGAGGCAACCCGGAACATGTCCGAGTCAGCGCTATCAAAACAATCCTGTAGCATAGAGTCCGATTGGTTCGACCAGCATTGAACCTCCCTCACAGCAATTGGTTGCTGCTTCAGTCTCTGCCTATAGGCGGGGAGTAGCTGAATAGAGCAGTGGTCTGATTTGCCGAAAGGTGGGCGGAGGAGGGCCTTGTAGCCATCACGGAATGGAGTGTAGCAGTGGTCGAGGATCCGCTCACCCCGTGTGTTTCTCGTTATGTGTTGGTAGAACTTCGGGAGAACCATCTTCAGGTTTGCCTTGTTGAAGTCCCCCGCCACGATTAAAGCAGCCTCAGGGTGTGCCGACTCCTGTTCGCTGATAGCCCCATACAGTTCCTTCAGCGCTGTGTCCGTGTAAACAGCAGTCACGGTTACCGCTGTAAACTCCCGAGTTAGCCAGAATGTGTCACAGTTTGCACTCCTGCCTACTCGCTTCCACAGCACACAGCATTCCTGTCTCCACATCACTCTCCCGTATAGCCACGGCCCCTAATCACGTTCCACATTCCTGTCTCCGGATAGCCACGCCCCCCTTGTTAAGTCTCACTCGCAGCTGCAGCGCATCACGGTTAACGTCCCTATTTAAGTCTACCCCGCACACTCACACGGGGCCAGATTGTTCCGGACTATGCAGACATTCCAGCCTTTTAATTCTGATTCCCGTTCATGTTCCTGTTCCACTGCCTGTCCCCGATTACGCTTCCGCCTGTTCCTGCCTGGTTCGTCTGCCCTGCCTGGTTCCCGATCTGCTGCCTGTCCCTGACTACGTCTCTGCCGGTTCCTGCCTGGTTCTTCTGCCCTGCCTGCTTCCCGATCTACTGCCTGTCCCTGACTACGCCTCTGCCTGTCCCTGCCTGGTTCCCAATCCACCGCCTGTCCCTGACTACGCCTCTGCCTGTCCCTGCCTGGTTCCCGATCCACCGCCTGTCCCTGACTACGCCTCTGCCTGTACCTGCCTGGTTCGTCTACCCAGCCCGGTTTCTGATCACCTGCTTGTCCCCGACTACGTTTCTGCCTGCCCCCGTCTGTGTGGTATTTAAAATAAATATCACAAACTGTCCATCTGGCATTCTGTTCTTCCTGCTTTTGGGTCCCACCTACACCCGGCCGTGACAGAACAATCTTGCCACCAAGGACCCAGCGGAGATGAACAGAATCAAGTCCAGCAGCTCGACAAGATTCTCGACAATCTGAACACCCTGGTACAGGGTATGATCCCCAGGGTGGCCCCGTACACTCTGCCCCCGTCTGGCGGCGTCGCTCTGTCCCCTTATGCTCTGTCCCCGTGCAGCGTCGCTCTGTCCCTGTATGCTCTGCCCCCGTCTGACAGCGTCGCTCTGCCCCCGTCTGACAGCGTCGCTCTGTCCCCGTCTGACAGCGTCGCTCTGCCCCCGTCTGACAGCGTCGCTCTGTCCCCATCTGACAGCGTTGCTCTGCCCCCGTCTGACAGCGTCACTCTGCCCCCGTCTGACAGCATTGCTCTGTCCCCGTCTGACGCTGCCACGCTGCCCTGTTCTGACGCTGCCACGCTGCCTGGGTTCATTGATGGCGGCCCGGTGTGCACGGTTCGCCTTCTACTTTGTTCCCGTCGCCGTGGGAGTTTGCGAGGGGGACGTTTGTTTTTGTTTTTGTTGTTTTGGGGACTTCAGGAGCCGTCCCTTAAGGGGGGGGGGGGGTTCTGTCACAGTTTGCACTCCTGCCTCCTCGCTTCCAGCACTCGCCCGTATAGCAACACCCCCTGTTAAGACCTGGCTCAAAAGGCCCCAACAAATAGGAGACACACCATGTCAACGGTTATCAAAATACATTTATTTTGAACAAACAATTCCGAACAACCAACTTGCTAGTCAACAGAGCCGGGTGCCTGCAGGGGAAAACAGAGAGAGAGAGAGAGAAGCAGAGAGGCTTTAAATAGCTGCAGGGCACCAGACCCAGGTGCCCTGAGTTACTGCAATCAATGCAATCAAGACAGCATAGACAGGACAGCCACGCCCTCTCTACTGATGAACCCCCAGGGGCATCACAGCCCCCCCCTTAAGACGGAGGTCCCAAAGGGATCTCCGAAAAAACCAACACAAAATATCCCGGCCCAGAGAAACTTCCTACCCCACCGGGGCACGAGAGAGAGCATCCGCCACAACGTCGGCCTTGCCCTTAATGTGTCGAATGTCCAAACTATAGGGCTGCAGAAACAGGGCCCACCTCATCCACCAGCTCCAAAATTGTCCATACCTCCAGCTCAACCTCCCATTCCACCAAAGTTCATTCCATCCATTTCTCCAGGGGGGCCCATGTTCCCCATCCCTGCTCCCCTGCCTTCCCCTCTGTTGAGCTGGGTAGCGTCAATGGGCTGGCCCCCTGGGCCTAGGCCAAGACCAATACCACCGCCGGAGAAATGGAGCTGAGGTACAGAACTTCTTCTACTTGTTAAAGACGAGACCCCTTCAGTCGGATGGATATGAAGATATCTGCAGCGGTCACCGTACCAGCATACACCTTTTTGATAATATCTACATATCTGAACAGCCGGTTGTCCTACAGCTGGCCATTCATGTACATAGTGACACCGTGAACCATATCTGCATGAGCCATTGACAAAATGCCGACACAATAAGCCAGCGGGTGCAGATGGGAACTGATCTACTACCATCGAGTCCAGTCTCCTCAGCATTTGGCCTGGCTTCCCCTTAGTTTTCAGCAATGGACACTGATCCTTCCAATGACCATCTCCTCTGCAATAATGACATGGGGCCCCCCGGGTCGCCCCGCACCTGCAAATCTACGGGAGAGTCCTGGTGAAACCTTTGCACCACCGCGGGCATAGCCACCGTCTTCTCCACGTCTCCAATCCCCCCTAGAACACTCTGTAAAACTGTCCTTATGCGTCAACATAAAATCATCCGCTAATTCGGCAGCTCTAAGCGCGGTGGAAGGTTTCTGCTCATTTACATATGTGGCCACACGCTGAGGGATAACATCTTTAAACTGTTCCACTACAATCAGTTCACAAAGACCGTCAAAACTGGCAACCTTTGCTGCCGCGCACCACCGCTGAAAATGAGAAGTCAAATCATGGATAAACTCCACATTTGTCTGCTTATCCCCCTTGACCCAACCTCGGAACCTTTGACGATACGCCTCAGGAACCAGTTCATATGATTTTAACACCGCCGATTTTACCCTAGCATAGTCCAAAGCATTTTCGCCACAAATAGCTGAATATGCCTCCTGTGCTCGCCCAGTGAGTACACACTGAAGTAACAGCACTCTGTCCGAATCTGACCAGCCTCTGGCTACAGCCACGCGTTCAAATAGGGTGAAAAAAATGTCAGGGTCACGCTCATTAAACTTTGGCACCAACCGCAAGTTAGAAATAACATCGCCACTACCTGATGCCGAACCATCAGAAGAAAGCTTGCCCTCTCCAATCAGCCGTAATCTAGCATGTTCCACCTCACATCTCATCTTTTCCACCTCCAGCACCTTCTCCACCTCCAAACGCTTCTCCATCTCCTGCATGCGGAACTGCATGGCCAAAAGCTCTTTTTGCTGCTCGAACGTCAAACCAGCTGTCTGAACCACTACCGGCATGACCCCTGCCGCACCAAACTCACTCTTCTGCAACACCCCCTGTTCAAACAAAGATGACACGATGACAGCCTTAATCTCGTCTTTCCGTTTACTCCCTACAACAGCAATTTTATAATGCTCTGCTATATCGACCAACTCTGCCTTCTTGCAATCATCTAAGAAAGACACAGAGGGCGCATCCACAAACGCCGACAAAGAAGCCATAATATATTACCTATAACCAATCAGAAAGCAAAAATGTAAAACTGCCAACACGCATGGGCAAAAGACAAACCCAATAGAGAATTTCCCCCTCACTGCCTACCCAAGATCTTACTAATCTCACCTAATCTTCATGTGGTTTGCGGCGGGTAATTACGCACTGGAACCCAGCGGAGTTGTGAAGCGACCTGCACGCAGGCAACACAAAATCACGCGGACGTGCCCCCGAGACAACTGTCCGAAAACAGCTGACACTAACCACGACGCCACAACACTATGAAAAAAACAAACAGACGCAACCCAAGGGGAAACGCCACTTAAGCCTAGCAGGGAAATCCCTTCACAACAGCGTTTCAAACAGCAACATCTTACCTTCTTATTGGCACACAAAACCTGACGCCATGTCCAACACTAAAGCTTCCTGAAACACAAAAGACATGATGTGTCCCCCAAATAGCAGCGCCAAGCCAGCTGCTGGACCACATCAACTGATCAGCTGCTCAATGACACCATGTGCTCTAAGCACTACACAAACTTTAGCTGTAGGACGAGCCCCCATTTGTTAAGACCTGGCTCAAAAGGCCCCAACAAATAGGAGACGCACCATGTCAACGGTTATCAAAATACATTTATTTTGAACAAACAATTCCGAACAACCAACTTGCTAGTCAACAGGCCGGTGCCTGCAGGGAAAACAGAGAGAGAGAGAGAAGCAGAGAGGCTTTAAATAGCTGCAGGGCACCAGACCCAGGTGCCCTGAGTTACTGCAATCAATGCAATCAAGACAGCATAGACAGGACAGCCACGCCCTCTCTACTGATGAACCCCCAGGGGCATCACACCCCCTTATCGCATTCCTGTCTCCACATCACTCTCCCGTATAGCCACGCCCCCTAATCACGTTCCACATTCCTCGCTCCCACTAAACACTACCGGATAACCACGCCCCCCCCTTGCTAAGTCTCACCCGCAGCTGCAGCGCATCACGGTTAACGTCCCTATTTAAGTCTACCCTGCACACTCACACGGGGCCAGATTGTTCCGGACTATGCAGACATTCCAGCGTTCTGATTCTGATTCCCGTTCATGTTCCTGTTCCACTGCCTGTCCCCGATTACGCTTCCGCCTGTTCCTGCCTGGTTTGTCTGCCCTGCCTGGTTCCCGATCTACTGCCTGTCCCTGACTATGCCTCTGCCTGTCCCTGCCTGGTTCCCTTTCCACCGCCTGTCCCTGACTTTGCCTCTGCCTGTCCCTGCCTGGTTCGTCTACCCAGCCCGGTTTCTGATCACCTGCTTGTCCCTCACTACGTCTCTGCCTGTCCCTGACTGGTTCCCGATCCATCGCCTGTCCCTGACTACTCCTCTGCCTGGTTCCCGATCCACCACCTGTCCCTGACTACGCCTCTGCCTGTCCCTGCCTGGTTCCCGATCTACTGCCTGTCTCCGGCTACGTGTCTGCCTGCCCCTATCGGTGTGATATTTAAATAAATATCAAACTGTTCCATCAGACGTCTGTTCTCCCTGCTTTTGGGTCCCACCTACACCCGGCCGTGACAGAATGGACGGCACATAAGCATCAGGTACTCCAGGTCCGGTGAACAGAAAGACTTGAGGGGAAGTACATGACTTTGGTTGCACCAAGATCTGTTTATCATGAGACATACCGGAGAAACATACCGGAGAGTGCCTTTTTTCTGTCTGCCCGGGGGATGGAAAATCCTGTCGGCTCGATAGCTGCGTCGGTAACCCCCTCTGACATCCATGTCTCCGTAAGGCAGATGATACAGTTGTCCTTAGTTTCCCGGTGGAATTGAATACTGCTACACCAAGATGAAATTAGAGGGGTGGGCCTTGTTTCCCGTTTTGTTACGGAGATATTTTACCGAAGAAAACTAATTACTGTATTTCTACAGTGGCCAGTCTACAAGGTGTTGACTTGAAACACTTTTTGAAACTCAAACAGAAACACACGATTTACTACGGCTGGCCAAGTTTGTGTTGGCCAGTTATGTGCTTCCAGATCCCCGTCTCCGGGGACACATTATAGGGAAACGCCCATCTGGGTCTGCCCTCACACTTTAAATATGGAAAGCTTGATTTGTGAGACTAACCCTTCCTGCTCCTTAATGACATGTTCATATATTTGTTGTAATTGGTTTTGGATGAAAGTGTCTGCTAAATGATTAACTAGTGACATAGTAAAAGTTCTGTTTGTTCTGTTTCAATTGGAGACCAAGCTATTTGTATTGGTGTGTGTGTGTGTGTGTGTGTGTGTGTGTGTGTGTGTGTGTGTGTGTGTGTGTGTGTGTGTGTGTGTGTGTGTGTGTGTGTGTGTGTGTACAGGTCCAGTGTGTGCAGGGGTTGTGGGTCTGAAGATGCCCCGTTTCTGTCTGTTTGGAGACACAGTGAATACCTCGTCACGCATGGAGTCAAACGGAGAGGGTACACACACACACACACACACACACACACACTCAAAAATCACACTAATTATACATACTTACTACTTATACACAGATTAGAACATAGTATATGTTTCTTATAAAAAAGTGTGTGTATGTGTGTGTGTGCTTACAGCCCTGAAGATTCACGTGTCTTCAGCCGCCAGAGAGGTGCTGCAGGAGTTCAGCAGCTTCCAGCTGGAGCTCCGTGGTAACATCAGTGTCAAGGGCAAGGGCAGCATGACCACCTATTGGCTGCTGGGAGAGAGTGACAGCCAATAAGACGCCAGCATGAGATCCCAGGGATGAGAGAGCCCTGGGTGCTGTGGGAAAGGAGGGAAGAGAGAGAGAGAGAGACCAGATGGAGGGGGTGGGAGAGAGGAGGAACTCCCACCACACTTCCAACCTGGGTTTTATGGAGGACAACGTTGGGTTGGGTCAGGTGACCTCACCTGGGGTCGCGACCACATGACCTTTCAGTGTTGCAACAGACACGGCAATCTGCAGGGAGTCTGAGGGGCTCTATGTTTTGAGAGTTCTCAGAGAAGGGTTCTAAGGTCTCGGATCTAGACTAGATCAAGCAGTGCGTTTCAGGAGCACCTCGTCAGCACCGTCCGAGGTTACAAAAGCTTTCGATTCATCTCTTTTTGAAATAAAACTCAACACGACTTGTGTCCTCTGCTACCGATAAACTACAGCGATTATAACGGCAATGGTTTCAAATGATCGGACAACAAACATACAGACTGATAGATCTAGAGACAGAGCATCAGACACACATGTTGACAAACATACCATCAGACAGACAGATACATACACACAGTCAGATATACCTAAGACAGATACGCCATGAGGCAGGCTGAGAGACGGACAGGAAAAGCATTCTAGTAATTCGTAATTGATGCATTGTGAACATGAATTGTTTGCAGTTATTTAGCATAACTAATATTAATACAACATGTGCATTCTGTTTTATGTGGACATTATGTGACGCTGTCTGTTGTATCACTAGGGGTCCACGAGCCCTAGTGGGTTCGAAGAGGTACTGCAGGGGTCCGCTTATTGTTGTCATAATAATTGACAATTTTAGCCAAATTTATTTTTGAGAATTAAAAACTAACAAAACTGATATTGAGGGAACTAGAAGGAAGGCTTTTGTTGAAATGACGCCACTGATGGAACGTTTCTAATTCCACGGATACAGACAGCTGCTGTGTTGGTTTAGGTTCTTCTCCAGTCTAAAACCCCTCAAACGGAGGCAGTACATGGCCTTGTATGTCCAGGCTGTCATCACTCTCTTTCTTGATCATTTTCACCTAAATTATTTTTGAGAATTAAAGAAATAACAATTATATTGAGTAAACAACAAGCATTATAAGCTCGTTTGACAAAAGCTACTTACAAAATAAATGATTTCCAGTCTAACCTAGTCTAACATAACGTGAACAGCCGCTGTTGGATGGAAAGAAACAACCAAATCAAAAACTAGCATAACATTACTAACTTACATACTTATTGCTAACTTTGATAATAGGTGAAGCAGAATGGATACATTTGAAACAGTAACGAGGCCTCGAGCTCAAGCCCTGGCCGAGGCCACATAATAATAACCAATAATAATGCATGCATAAATCATGCATGAACGTTTCATCAATCATAAACACATATAGGCTAATAACCCAGCATATATATAGGTTAATATGGATAAATAAAAGGTGCATAAACTAAACATAAAAGTGATTATAGGCCAGGCATCACATGTGAGGGTCTCTGTTCTGTTTGTCTCTCGTCCATGGGGTTGAAGACCCCTGATCTATAAAGTTCTTACAGTATTATCTCAGTATTGTTTCAGGTAAACGCATGCACTTACACATTCAGTCCAGTACAGCTTTATTTCCACAGTATTGTTACATCTGGTCGCCACTAGAAAGCAGCATTGAGACAGCAAACTAATGTTTTTACCCACAAGTGTTGTGCGCTGGTTCTAGCGGTCATCTAAGAGTGTGACTTTTCTTTCTTGCTATCTGGTTCAGGAAAGCCTCGTAGCAAAGCAACGCGCTCAGGAATCAATGTGACACCAGGCACAAGGCTTGGCTTTGGCTGAAAGGACTGATGGAAAGTTTCTATTTCCACGGAAACAGAAAGAGCTACTGTTTTGGTTCCGGTTCTTCTCCAGTCTAAAAAAATAAAAAGAGTGAGTTTGACACAAAACGAGTCTGGTCAGTATAATTATTTAGATAGGAATGGAATAGCCATCCGTCAGCTATTAGTGAGTCAAATGCGCCATGAGTGAGATTATCTGTTTTGCTAACAAAGCATTATTGTGGATAAATATATCATATAAATAAAAATAATATAAATCTCACATAATCCATAGTAGTGTGTAATATAGGCCCACTATATCGATACTGTCACACCAATACACTATACACACATGCATACACACAATCTGTCAATACATTTGATCTGTCAATACATTTAGATTTCATTTAGAGTTAATTTAGTTATATTTTGTTTATACTAGTTTAGTTTAGTTTGTTGTTATTTCGTTTTTAGGTATTAGTATATTTTGTGTGCATTTATTCCCCCTGTTTCAACTGTTGCACCTTAATTTCCCTCGGGATAAATAAAGTTATCTTGAATCTTGAATCTTGAATCTTGCAGCTTGTATTGAGTTGATGAGGAAATGCCTTGTTGTTTGTCAGGAAAACGAAACTTAGAATGAGCACTCAGAAGAACACAGACACCCCTTGTGTGTGTGTGTGTGTGTGTGTGTGTGTGTGTGTGTGTGTGTGTGTGTGTGTGTGTGTGTGTGTGTGTGTGTGTGTGTGTGTGTATAAAGGACGTTGGGCAACTCTGGGTGAGAAACTCAGAGGATTCAGTCAGCATGGTGGTGGAAGGCTTGTACTCACTGCTGGAGGACAACAGCCAGATCTTTAAAGACATCCGCTTCAGGGACAGCAAGCTGCTAATAGACGGCTGCAACCTGGTCTTCATCCTATTCTTCAAATCCAAGCTGGAGCGGAACCATGGCGGGCAGTACCTGGCCTTCCAGACCTATGTCCAGTCTTTCTTCACGACTCTGAAAAAATGTGGAATCAAACCGTACGTGGTGGTGGACGGAGGCTCGAGTATCAGCAAAATCAAACAGAAAACTAAAATGGAACGGGGCAGCGTCTTGGTCCAGAAGGCCCATAGTGCCGCTCAGACAGGAAAGACTGAGAGAATCCTTCCCATTCTCACCAAGTTGGTGTTTCAACAGACACTGATCGACATGGAGGTGCCGCTGGTCAAGTGTATCGGAGAGATCAACCGCGAGCTAGCTGCCCTGGCAAGCGAGTGGGGCTGCCCTGTCCTGTCTAATACCACTGACTTCTACATCTTTGACCTTCCGGGGGGATTTCTGCGCCACGACGACTTCCGGTGGGAAGCGGCGGATAGTTACATCCCTTGCAAGCGATACACCACATCACATTTCTGTTCCTTCTTCAACATCAACAACCAGCTCCTGCCCGCCTTTGCCACGTTGGCCGGGAACGACTACGTGAACCTCAGAGAAATTAAGTGGATCAAATTCTTTAATGGAGGAAGGAGGAAGACGTACAGGATCGCAAGCCTGGAGGGCCTCCTGATTTGGCTGAGACGCTTCCAGACGACCGAAGACGCCATTAGAGCAGCGATGACACTCATGCCCAACGTGAGTAGACAGGAGCAGACGATGCTCCTGTCGAAGGTGGAGAAGGCCACGCTGGAATACCGGCTCCCCAGCTCCTCTCTACAGGGGTTCTTCACTGAGGGGGCTGCACTGTCACTGCCCAAAGAGGTGACCTGGGTCCCTGACTGGGTCTGTGCGTCGCTGGCCAAAGGAGACCTGAGCGGTGCAGAGCTGGACGTGCTGCTGCATGGGAGGAGGAACCTGCCCAAACCGGTTGAGTCTGGCGAACTACCGAGCTCCAACCTAGTTTCGCAGCCCATCCGGCAAGTGTTGTACGGCCTGCTGCCTGCTCTGGGACGAAGCGGGGTGGAGGAGGTGGACTGGGACGGTCTAGATTTCCACACGGTCACGGTGCAACCAGTGGTCCAAGGAGCCACTCAAGGGCTGCGGCTGGACTCTCTGCCCCAGGTAGGTCTACTGACTCATGCTGGATCTCATTAAATGGATAACAGATGGATGGTAGATTCATTGATTATATTTGCAGCCAATATTGTAGAAAAAAAAACACATAGATCATTAAGTTTCATTTACTGAACCAGATGCATCTTGTTTAGCATGTCATGTTCTTAAAAGGGGTCATATTATGCTCATTTGTCATTCATCCATTTGGGGGTTCCACTAGAATAAGTTCACATGCTTTAATGTTCAAAAACCACAGTATTCTCATATGGTACATCGCTGCAAAACCTCTTTCACACTGCCTGAAACGCTTTGTTTTATCTCCTGTCTCTTTAAGGCCACACTAAGGAGGGCTTAGACAAATGTGCTACATGGCTAAAAGCTATACAACACACCAAAGGAAAGGGAAAAACCACAAAAGCAAAGTATGACCCCTTTAAATCTAATTAAAAAAAGGTGAAACTGCCTCTAGTGGAGTATGCATGTGTAAATAACCCCTTAAATAGTGTGGTACTTTGCGATAAACAATGCCATGAAGTAGGCACAGCTAAACCTGGTCGTCTGTCTTCTTCCTTGTTCAAATTTAAACTATAGTAGGTAAAAAAAAGCCTCAAAATCATCTGTATTATGTATGCAACAACAACTTGTGATTAACCTATAAAGAGAAGATATCATATGCTACAAGTGGTGTTGGGGTTTGGTTGTCCTTTAAATGTTTAAATGGTTTGTTCTCACTCCACAGGCAGACCGCACTGTGCGGCTGAAGGTGTGTCTGGAGACGCTGGGCGTGAACCAAGAGACGATGGAGGGAGTACCGCCTCACCTGCGCCTCCCGCTGGCCGTGACCTGCTACTGGCTGAGGAGGGCCAAACCCAACCTGAAGCTGCTCAAAGCTCTGCTGATGGTCATGATCCAAGGAGAGCTGAACAGACAGGAAGGATTGACCACAGGTAGGACACCTGTGGTCTCACACACACACACACACACACACACACACACACACACACACACACACACACACACACACACACACACACACACACACACACACACACACACACACACACACACACACACACACACACACACACACACACACACACTGGGATAATATACATGAAAACAAATGAAAATAAACACACCTGTAACAATGATGACCATTTACATAAAAGTCAACAGAAAAGATCATTAAAAATAATTAAATTCAATGGCAAAACTATTTTAAAAATATATTATTCATACAGTATGTCCAATAATATAGGCTAGTTCCCCTTGGGTTGTTATAACTACACTGTTAAGCTCCATAAATGTTCGGTTGTCCCTCGACCAAAGCTAAAAATAGCGTTGTTTTTAAACACTGTTGCTTAACAATGATGTTATCTGTCCATGCTGTTTTGCTGTATTTTTTAGGCTTTCTTTTGTTCAAGGACTTTGGAACGTTGCTGTTTGAACTAACACACACACTCACTCTGTGTGCTTGCCTGTGTGTGTGTAGGCTGGCAAGGGGAAACCAACCAGATCTCTCAGCCTCCGGATTGTGTCGTGGCTCACAGCTTCAACCAATGGCAGGCCTGCCTGATTCACACCTGGGAACTCAACCAGTTGCTCTGCATGCCCCTCCCCAAACCCCACTTTGCCTGGTGAGACATTACTGTTTCCATAGCTACACCATCACCTACCCAGTACTGTTTCCATAGTTACACCATCACCTACCCAGTACTGTTTCCATAGTTACACCATCACCTACCCAGTACTGTTTCCATAGTTACACCATCACCTACCCAGTACTGTTTCCATAGTTACACCATCACCTACCCAGTACTGTTTCCATAGTTACACCATCACCTACCCAGTACTGTTTCCATAGTTACACCATCACCTACCCAGTACTGTTTCCATAGTTACACCATCACCTACCCAGTACTGTTTCCATAGTTACATCATCACCTAGCCAGTACTGTTTCCATAGCTACACCATCACCTAGCCAATACTGTTTCCATAGTTACACCATCACCTAGCCAGTACTGTTTCCATAGCTACACCATCACCTAACCAGTACTGTTTCCATAGCTACACCATCACCTACCCAGTACTGTTTCCATAGCTACCATCACTTAGCCAGTGCTGTTCTGTTTCCATAGTTACACCATCACATAGCCTTTACTGTTTCTATAGTTACAGAAGAGCTCCTTTGACCACGCAAATGACATTACATAACCAAAATAAGCAAAAGTCACACTTCAAGACTGTGGTATTGTAACAGTGATACAGTGAAGCACTGTAACAGGTACACATTTGTGAGTAAGTTGTGAGAGGTGTCAACAGAATGTACTTTTAAAATAAGATAAGACAGTACTTTATTAATCCCAGACGGGTTTGTCCAGGTTGTTCCAGGGCAGGCTGGTGCACCAGCGGGTGAAGCAGCTACAGGAGAAGGAACCGGAGGAGATACTGCCCAGTGACGACTTCATAAGTCTGTACAGGAGCATCCTGGAAGCAGTGCTCCAGTCAGACCCCGGGGCCGATAGAGCTGGGGGGACTGTGGCTCAGCTGACGGCCAACATGGGCCATCTTGCTATGGGTGGGAGTGAGCAGTAAGGGGCATATGGCAATGTTGCCTACATTTACAAAAAAAAGTCACATATTGTGTAATATTTCACAAAGTTACTAACACATTTCAAGATGATTTGATTTGAAGTACAATGGCATGCTTACTCCCCATTCCCTCCCGCAGTATACAATTGTAAAACACAATACTATAAGGATACTATCAAATAAAACATTAACATAAACATAACAATAAAGTGATTGGTGAATGATATGTGCATGTTTGTTTATGTATATTTGCATAAAACTTGAGGTGGAATGCTAATTACGATATATCGGGATGCAAATCCGGACCCCACAGATCAGAATTCTGGATCTGGATTTGTAAATAAGGGTAAATGATTTATCACATGGACTGGAAGAAATGGTGAAGAACTGTTGCTTTAAGCAAGGGATTGTTTTGCCTTTAGGGAAAAGGGGACTTTTTGATGTGGCAGAGCTATGCGCACTACTTTAGCATTTAGTGGTATATACTAGTGGTGAAGCGTCAGGGCCTTCAAGGTATTCAGAGAAGACCCTGGAACTCTCAGATGAAACCAAAACAATCTAATTGTATTAATAAAGTAATACAATTTAATAAAATGTAATACAATTTAATAAAATGACTAAATGAGAATGGTATCTGTGTTGTTATCTGTTATATTACAGTTACGTTGATTTGTTTGTCTTTCTCGGTCCATGCACGACGCATTTGAGTGGTTTTGTGTTGAAAAACAATGCAACCAATCAGATATTTTTCTGGGTTGCTGGGAAGAATATCCTTCAACCAAAGTATTCCCGATGACTTTGGCCCTCAGACTGAATGAGAGCGTACGTTTGGATTGACAATTTGATCAACCAATCATATCGTGATTTGTAGCCAATGGGCGTATTCTTTCAGATTTCCCCACAGCTCAATAGGGAGCTAGAAGGTATACTGGCTGGAGCGAGAGGGGATCTAGCGTAGTGTTTCTACGTTGTTTCTACGTAGGATTTTACGTCAAAATGGCAACAGGCGAAGATGATGTCGTTGCGGATTTATTGTCGGAACCATTTTCAAGACGACCATTCAATGTAAAGATGGACATTGTTGACAGAGTAACATGTGTAGCAAGAAACCAGTCATGACGACGAGGTCTTATTTAGCCTTAACTGGCGTGGTTTATTTTCATATGTGCATTGCACCACTTGACCCGCTCTCCGTGAGAGCTAGAGAGAGAGAGATAGAAGGGGAGGGAACAATCCCTTATATCTGATACATGACGTCAGCTACAATAGCTGCGCCTCCTTACGCCTATAGCGCCCTCTTACTGTGGAACACTTATAGTGCAGTTACATACAGACATATTAACACTTACACTTAACAGACATTATTAAAAAAGGCCGTCCAACGCCTGACAATCTTGAGCTGAATCAAGATGTTAAAGCAGGCTATGTTCGCCATTTTCAGGCTAGCAACTGGGAAAGATACCCATGGCTAACGGGCTCTACTAGCCACGAGAGGCTCTACTGCTGGGAGTGTTGCTATTTGGGACCGACCAGAGGGCAGGGAATTGGAAAGGCAACTTATTTTGGATCTGAAAAGCGATCATCTTTATGACCTGATGGTCAAACCATCCAGAAGGACAGGAGAATGGATTTGGTCTTTCAGTGAACATCATTGGTGAGTGAGACTCATTTGTCTTTGCTGGTTTTGTCTCAGTGTTGCGTCTCGTTGAGCTGGTTGTTGCATTTTGTTTCCACACACTTGGTGACTGATTAGTTAATGGCTGTCATGAGTTTGTTAAGCATTGTTGTGCATTTAAATTGAGAGTTTTGACTTGATCTTTCTTTGCATCGCTTAACGTGAAAAGACTTAACGTAACTAAGAGTTACAAACCCGCGATCAATAATCACCAAATTTGCATATGTCTTGTCATTAGCACTTTCACCTTTTCACTTTCATTTTGACAGGTGAAAGTGCTGATGACAAGACATATGCCAGAGACATTTGGTGATTATTGATCGCTATTTTGGAACTTTCAGTTACGTTAAGCCTTTTCACGTGAAGCGTGTTAGACTGTCCCTTTAACCGATAGCCTGTGTGTGGTGGTCTGTGTTGGTCTGTAACTTCACTACATGGACTTTGCTTTACCAACTATGGTACACTTGGGAATTGGCTGCGACAATCTGATCATCCTAAATGAGATAAGGCATAAAGTGACTCCTCCGTGATGTCCGTCTGACTAGAACAACAGAATTTTCGAATGGGGGGGGGGGTCTACAGCAGGGGTTCCCAAAGTGGGGGTATTATGTAAGTCTGTTTAATATGTACGGGTGACGAATAAAGGAATTCTGATTCCGACAGATTCACGACTATCATTTGCAGCTGGAAAAAAAAGCCACACACAATTTTCGCAATCACGATTACACCCACCCCCCCCCCCCTTGGACTTCACGTTGGACCTCCCCCCCCCCCCTTGGACTTCACGATGTTCTCGATGGTGAAGCTCTGTCCACACGTTGTTTTTAATGTTCCAGTCCCTCCAGTGATAGTTGGGGGGGGGGGGGGGGTCTGTTATGTTGGGGGTCGCGGGCTGAAAAGTTGGGGAACCCCTGGTCTACAGAAGGTCCAGTTGTGATAGACACGCTTCGCCACTGGTATATACAGTACTTATTGTTGAGTGTGTGTGGTTGGTGGCTGGTTAAATCAGCCTCACCTGGCCTTAGGAAAAGGAGTTATATCTAACTATCTATATATAAACTTTATTTTGGAACCGTGTGTGTTTGTGTGTGTGTGTGTGTGTGTGTGTGTGTGTGTGTGTAGTCTATTCCATCCTATGATGTAGTCTATGTAATTTTAGTTGTATCAATGAATTTTGAATAATAAATGATACTTGCACTGACCATCTTGGCGTCAATAAGTACACCATTAACCACAAAGAATAGGGCTCCTCAGTCACCTAAGGTCACCTTCACCACAACCCTGGTCTCAAACCCCAAGAAGGGAAAAAGTGCATAAATGCTGACCTATACTCTAATATGTAGTCCAACTCCATGGGGTACTTACCAACAAAACACCACTGGAGTACATAGGGACATAGGGGACCAAGGGACATAGGGACCAGGACATGTAGTCTGTAATTCATTCACATTCAAAATGCAATGTTGACTAGGAAATTCCAATATGGCTCACATTTACCAAAATAAATCTCTTCTTAGGATTAAGTTTAACTTCTGACCCCTTTCAGCCTCCCCATCCAATAGCCAAACAGCAGAGGTGTGAGGACCACATAAGGGGGGTCCATTTCATTTAAATGTTTAAATGTTTCTTTCACTAAATAAGCAAATAAGTTTCAGAGTAGAAAATCTAAATTACTGTTTTTTATTTTTCAATTTAGATCCGAACAGCACAGGAGGTTTAAATGTGACTTAATGGCCTGTGTGTGTGCAGGCTGGCAAGGGGATACCAACCAGATCTCTCAGCCTCCGGATTGTGTCGTGGCTCACAGCCTCACCAATGGCAGCCTGCCTGATTAACGCCTGCACACTCAACCAGTTGCTCTGCATGCCCCTCCCCAAGCACCTAATTGAATGTGCATTTAAGAATACCTACAAAAACAACACTTTCAAAGTATTTCTGAAGTTGTATTCTAGTGTGCCAATAAAAAGTCCAAAACATTCATAGTAGACTGAACTGAACTTGTGAAAAGTTTGTTTTTGTCCTTGACCTAAACAATACACTAATTGTATTGTTTTGTTCAAGTGTACTTTTGTTTCACTTCATTCAAATTGCATTTAAGTCTACTAAAAATATATATTTACCAGTAGTCGCTTGGGTCAGCACAACAGGACTTGGTTACAGTGAGGTTTGGATTCAACTGACCAGACAGCAGCTGCATTGTGTTTTATGTGCACATTCTCATGTCCCGGCTGAAGTCCAGCAGTGGACTGAAACTCAGTAGGGAAGGGTTAACCGATAGTTAGTACAACACAAATATACTTACATAAGAGGTGAGAGGAGTTTGACAGTCGGTGGCATCTGTGTGAGTGCTTGGGGGTTGGATCAGTGAACCATGTGCCTGAAGGGTTTGATTAGTGAACCAACAGGGTTAGATGTCTTGCTCAGGGACACCTCAACACTTGGCTAGGAGAAGACAGAGATCAAACCAGCAACCTTTTGGTTGCCATGTAATCCACTCTAGCTCCAGAGTGACTGCGGCCCCCCTCAAAAGAAATGCCAAATGTAGAGTGTGTGTTGTTGGTGGCTGGTGGAAGCAGCCTCACCTGGTCAGACAGATTGAAGTCTGGGGCAGCGAAGACGCCAGCAGGTGGTGCTGGGCAGTGGTAAACCTCACTCCCCAACACCTAAATGATGTTCTAGTGATGAAGCTAGAGCCCGTGGGCTTTAGCTTCTCACGTCAGAGCCCCGCCTCTCATGCCGGAGGTCTTGAGATCGAGCCCAGTGTGGGACACTACAAGTGTAACACTGTTACACTTGCCTTTAGCTATTTTAGAGCTACAGGACCTAAACGACTACCTGAGAGAGAGGATGCTGACTCACACATCACCGCAACGTTCTGTGCTTCCAGGCGACTGGTTATCATTCATCGACCTGAAAGACGCGTGTTTGCACATCCCCAACCAATGGCCGTCCGCGGGATAGAGAATGGCACTCAAACAAAAGGGGGTGTTCATTTTAGAATTTTGAACGTCATCAAATTATTTATTTTTAGTTTGATGTCAGGAAATCAAAACTTAAAGAAAAAACTTAAACAGCAGAGCCTCTCCTAGTGCAGGTGTGTGTGTGTTTAAATGAGCTGATGAAATTCTCTGGGTTGGACACTCAGAGGATCAGTCATTATTTCATATTTTCATATTTTTCTTGGCTTCTCCAAACTACAGGACAGTTGATGATTAGAACCTTTACGCTACGTTTATTGTAGGTTTAGGAATATTTAAGCAAACGGAGCAGGTGGTAAGTTCTGACATGTCTGCGCTCCTCTCGAGCCTCTGTGGTGATGGCTGGTTTAACCGGCTTGATGGGCCAATGCACTACAGGTGTGCAGCCTCACGAGCCCCACAGTCAAATCAGTCTTAGGCCAGTTGGGACTTGCCCAAGTCAGACTTTGCATCGAGAAAGGTGGAATTTACCTCCTTTGTTCTCTGTGTGAATCAATGTCGTCCCCCATCCGATACAGAGGAGAAGCTGGAAAAGGCTTTCATCAAACTATCTGACTGAGAATGAAACTAAAGTATTGTTTTGAATTAACTCAGCAATTAACTAACTTACAAAGTGATACATTTTTTTATTAGAAATATCATTAAATGCATTAGGCCTAAAAAAGCTAAATGAGGTTGTCTGCTCGTACATTGATTTGTCAACATAAACAGCATGAAAAAAAAATGTTTCTGCTTTCACATAATGCACTTATTTAGTAACATATAGAGTTTGGTTCATCAGGTCTAGTTCCTCTAAAAGCATCAGGACAGTTGGTTTTATTGCTCTACATTGGTCTGTTCACTGTGATCTGGAGGAGGTTGTTAAGCTTCTTCTGATGACACGCAGATTGGGTCATCTCTTTCGACAGGAGAACTGTGTTCCTTTTCCAGCTTCTTAGTGCCCTCAGACCGTTGGCTTTCAGTTCACTGTGACCGCACACAATCTAAAAAGTGTTGGAAAATATCACCTCAACTGGTGAGTCAGGACTGATGACTGAGCTAATAGAACACACTATAGTAAGCTAACATAGCCTATCCTATCCTAGTGTATCCTATCCCACCTTGTAGCTTATGTTTACCAGTTATTCTCTTTGCAAATTAAGACTGGCTCTATTATAAAATATAGACTTTTGTTTTTGTAAAATCGAAATGTCTACTTTGCTAAATGTCTGACTGAATGAATCTTCTTTTTAAGGGGGGCATGAACACGAGCCAGTAGTGGAAAGCTATATTCAATGAGCTCACCTACCAAAAACATAGCAAATTGACTGTCAACATAAGCAATGAATGCCACCATATTTCAAACATAGCCGTTGCAGACGACATTGCCCCAAGCCATTGGGTTTTGAATCATTGTGAACAGAGCAGACGGTACATGCTAGAGCTCTTCCTTGAGTGTGTGTGGTTGGTGTCCGTTTGAAGCAGCCTCATCTGGCCTGAGTTTGACTGATTACTCTGTAACCAGTGAGGCTGCAAACCTGTGGGTCATTGTTAATCAAGGCCCATAAGTTAAAAAGAGCCACCACCACACACACTGTCGAGGAGAAGAGCTCTAGCATGTACCATCTGTTCACAATGATTCAAACTCTTGCAATAAACCAGATTCCTCATCACCCTGTGTCCTTGTCTTCTGGAGGAGCCCTCAAGTGGCTATTTTAATGGCTGTTAGCAGCACTGTCTGCTACAATAGCCTACTTGAGAAAGCAACAAACTCATAAATGCAACTTACTCTAGTGGCCCTCAAAGCAGAAATGACCTTTGTGCGTACAAGATAAATATAGGGGCGTCGTAGATCAATCTTAGTTGACTGACAGAACGTTTACTTTAACAGACAGTTTTCTGTTGAAAGATTTTTCCACCTTCTCCTCTGTATTGGGTAGGAGCTGATTAGCACAAAGAACCAAAGAGGCACATTTGACTCATTAGCACACAGCATGTTTAATACTTAAAAAACATAATCAGCTGTGACTCAATACACTCTTTGGCTTTGTGGACTGTACTGCCAGGTCAGGCGCATCTCCTCCCTGAAATTTTCGCGCCGCTTTCTCCTAAAGGAAAACATGGGTCACTGTAGCAGTCGACCCTGATACATGACACCAAGTGACTTTGTCTGGGCTCCTTTGGACACAGGCAGTTGATGAGTGCAACCAGGTTAATTGTAAGGTTAGGAAGGTTTAAAGAAGTGTTTTTCCACTCTAAAGTAGGGCTTTCCATAAAACCCTAACCCTGTCTATGCAGTAGGAAGGTGCAAAACAAATAGAAACTGGACCAGACAACCACAGTTTTAACAACAGCCCTAGAGAACTGGTGCTAAAGGACCAGAGTGTTACGCCCCAACGAGACTGGCAAGCCAAATGTGCCAGAGAACCCAGAAGATGAGACACAGACACTCAAAACAACGGAAAAATGGCTTTACTAGAAATATAACCCAAGGATTCAAGGATTGATCTACAGCTGGACGAACAGAGACGGAGCAAAACGACCATGCACAACGAAAAGGTGAAAAAAAATTGGGAGATTTTGAAACGTCTGATCCACTGTGTGATTTTCCTTGGGAAACAGGAGTTACCTTTCAGAGGCCATGATGAGAGCAGAGAATCAACCAATCGTGGTAATTACCTGGAGCTGCTAACATTCTTAGTAAGTATGATCCAGACTACCATTTGTCCACTTCTAAAGTGTTCATTGGAACCTCGAGTCAAATACAGAATGACTTGATAAGTGCTGTTGCCGAAGTGATGGGTGAGATCATCAAAGAGGAAATAAGTAAAGCCCCCTTTGTAGCTTTAATGCTGGATGAAACATCAGATGTCAGCAATGCTGCACAGTGATCGTTTGTTCTTCGGTTTGTAACAGACAGTGGCGTAAAAGAGAGGTTCGTCAAATTTGAGGATGTGACAGGGAAGAAACGGGGACGTAGCAGCCCTGGCCCTTGGGTTCTTGGAGGAACACGAATGCATGGACAAACTTGTAGCCCAGTGTTATGACGGTGCTGCCGTTATGGCATCGGGGCTGAACGGAGTCCAAGCCAAGGTCGAGGAAAAAATCCAACAGGCACTTTTCATACACTGTTATGCACATGGCCTTAATTTGGTTTTATCTCAAGGTGTAGTTAAAATTAAAGAATGCAGAATTTTCTTCTCACACCTTTCTGGCCTGGCTGCGTTCTTTTCTAAATTGCTAAAACGAACGTGGCTGCTTGATGAAATATGTTAATATGTTAATATATTTTTGAAAAGAAGGATGCTCTTAAGGATCTGTTTGATTACATAGTTGACCACCACGAGGAATTTGATGATGCTGCCATACTCAGTGCTGATGGTTACCTATCAAACCTGGGCAACTTTGAATTTGGCTTTTTTCTTTCAACTTTTAACAAAATATTTGCGCATGCAGATGTGCTCTTCGACATCTTACAGAATAAGTCATTTGACATGCAGTTTTGTTTGACCAGGGTGTAGGAGTTTTGCATTTGCATTGAAGGGCAGAGGGATCGTTTTGATCAAATATATGATGACTGTGCAGAACACCGGCGTACCAACTTGACGGAGAGCCCACGGAGATTCTCGCTCACACTACAAGAAGCTGCACGATGGCATTATTGAGAACATTTCAAATCAAGTGAAAAATCGGTTCAAAGATCACAACAATTTTTCATTCCTTTCTCAACAGTTCACCAGCCCTCAACAGTTCACGAGCTTTCGGAGTAAATTCCCTGAAACTGCCTTCTCAAGCCTCACAGATAGCTACAGGCCGCATTTTGACTTGCCTCGGCTGAAAACACAACTGTCTGTGATGTATTGTATAACAGATTTTCAGGGAAAGAACCCATCTGACCTCCTTTGCTTTTTTCAACGCAAAGGCCTTTGTGACAGCATGCATCAGCTACAGAAGGTCCAGTTGTGATAGACACGCTTCGCCACTGGAAGACGCACTTCTCAGCCTTAACGTAGCACCTGTTCTCCAACAGCCGCACCAGGCGGACGTCCTGGTGGTGTTCCTCCATGGACCTTGAGAAATCAGGATGTCGTCCAGGTACACCACCACAAAGACATTTAGCATGTCCCTCAGCACGTCATTCACCAGGCCTTGAAAAACTCTGGGGGCATTGGACAGACCGAACGGCATGACGTGGTTGAAGGCAGTCTTCCACTCATCACCCTCCCTGATCCTGACCAAGTGGTACGCGTTACAAAGGTACAATTTGGTGAACAGGGGGAAAGGGATGTCTTGCTCACCAGTATGCCCCTTACTGGTGAGCTTGGTCATTTGGGGCGGGTTGGGAAAGCTCTGACATAATGGCACTGACATTGCTTAAGTCCTGACATTAATAGCTCTTAGCATGTTGTATATTCTAGCAAGTGTATATCCTTAATGTTGATAACACGCTCTTATCACAGCTACTTAAGCAGGTGACCTGGCAGAACGAAATTGTGTTATTTTATCTTGTTAATATGAATGCTTGTGAAATGCTCTATTTTTATGTTCGCGTACCTCAGCTTATGCTATTGTCTGCTTCAACAAATGTAAAACTTGTAAGTCGCTTTAGCGAAAAGCGCACTGTTGGTGGGACATCCTGTACTCCTTTAGACCAGACGAAAGGTGGATCGGCCAATCTCCATGGGCTCTCCGGGCCCGGACGTCGACCTGACAGCAGATAGCTCATGCTGAAAAGGGGCCATGGTCAAGCCCACGGCAGACTGGGTGGCGGTCTCCGAGGCAGGGCGACCGGGAGCCGGGCGAAGGAACGAAGCCTTGGCTCGGTCCCCATTTGGAGCACCAGGGTGATTAAATCCTTCAGCGTCTCCGGGCTGTCTCGAACGATGAGGCCCTTCACTGCGTCGCTGAAACCCTTGCGATAGAGACAGAGAAGAGCTCTATCGTCCCAACCACTCTCTATGGCTAGGATCCAAAACTCCACCGTGTAATCGGCCACCGAGCGAGACCCCTGATGGCAAACTAGCAGCCGGCTTGCAGAAACCTGCCTGTCCAACGGATGGTCAAAGTCTGTGCAAAACTATAGCTTGAACAGGGGGTAAAGGGTAGCATAACCCCAAAAAAAGGGGAAAAGCCTCTCCCAGTTTGGCCTGCAGTTGGGTAAGTTCGATGGCTTGTTCTGTTACTATCTTGCGTAACTCGAACGGTGTCCCGCGCCCCGCTTCTGGATTCCCGGCTTGGCTCATTTCTTTGGCTTGGTTATTCTGTTACGCCCCAACGAGACTGGCGAGCCAAATGTGCCAGAGAACCCAGAAGGGTTCACGGACACTCAAAACAACGTATGAATAAAAATGTCTTTACTAGAAATATAACCCCAAACACAAAAAACACAAAAAACAACTAACCTGTCCAGGGTTGGACAGGTTACGTGGCGCGACGAGGAAAACGCAGGTTCTCGTGTTGTAGGGAGCCCTAAGGATATCAATAACCAAGCGCCCAACGTCGGTCTTCGGCAGCCAAAAGAAGGGTAGATCCCAGGTGTTCATTAGCCTCAGCAGGCCCGATTAGGATGGGCAACACCTGGGATCGATTAGAGTGTGGGGGCACAACACAGAGAACAGTTGGAACAACAGCCCTAGAGAACTGGTGCTACTGGACCAGAGAACAACAGTTGGAACAACAATCCTAGATAACTGGTGCTACTGGACCAGAGAACAACAGTTGGAACAATAGCCCTAGAGACCTGGTGCTACATGACTAGAGAACAACAGTTTGAACAACAGCCCTAGAGAACTGGTGCTACAGGACCAGAGAACAACAGTTGGAACAATAACCCTAGAGAACTGGTGCTACGTGACCAGAGAACAACAGTTGAAAGAACTGCCCTAGAGAACTGGTGCTACAGGACCAGAGAACAACAGTTGGAACAACAGCCCTAGATAACTGGTGCTACAGGACTAGAGAACAAAAGTTGGAACAATAGCCCTTAAGAACTGGTGCTACAGGACGAGAGAACAACAGTTGGAACAACAGCCCTAGAGAACTGGTGCTACATGACCAGAGAACAACAGTTGGAACAACAGCCCTAGAGAACTGGTGCTACAGGACCAGAGAACAACAGCTTGAACAACAGTCCTAGAGAACTGGTGTCCTGGTGCCCCCCCTGTCATGGCTCACAGCTTCAACCAATGGCAGGCCTGCCAGCATGATGCCTCCCAGCTTAACCTGTGTGCCCCTGCCCAAACCCAACTTTGCCTGGTGAGACACCTAGCCATTACGGTTTCCATTGTTACACCGTCACCTAGCTCGTACTGATTCTATAGCTACACCATCCCAAAAGCTTGATGCGCTAATAAATAATATCTATGTGGACATATGATATATTTTCAGCCTAGGTCAGAAACCATCTGATTCAATGAGCCGTTCAGATTTGACTCCGTTATCCATGTCACAAACTAATCTCATTTAAATGTCCCCACCCCCATCTGTCTACCTAAAATAATACCTTTTGGGACATTAGGGGCGCCGTACGGTTCAAAACGATATGGATGCGTGAGTTCTCGCCAGCAGCAATTGTGTCCCAGAGTTCACAGCACGCTCAACAGTTGCTATGATAGCGCTTAACTTTGTGTAAGCACTAGGGGTGGGAAGATCGATAGCAAAATATTGATACTTTTGATACAAAACGATCAATATGTGTTTTCTCTCCTCCACTCATCCATTCAAAAAATAGTGTGCAATGTGCAGGGTTTACATTATGCTTTCTCTCCTCCACTGCTGTCCTCACGCATGCGCAAGTGCAGTCAGAGACAGTAGCAGCCAGCGAGTACAATACAACATACAAGATACAAGATTTTTACAGGCCATTTGTAACAAGTACATAGGAATACTCGACCACTGCTACACCCCCTTCCGTGATGGCTACAAGGCCCTCCTCAGCCCACCGTTCGGCAAATTAGACCACCGCTATCCAGCTACTCCCCGCCTATATGCAGAGACTGAAGCAGCAACCAATGTGCTGTGAGGGAGGTCCAATGCTGGTCGGACCAATCGGACTCTATGCTGCAGGATTGTTTTGATCGCGCTGACTGGCACATGTTCCGCGTTGCCTCGGACAATAACATCAAGAAGTGCATAGATGACGTTGTTCCGACCAAGTCGGTTCGGATATACCCCAACCAGAAACCGTGGATTAACGGCAATGTTCGCGCTGCCCTCCACGCACGTAACGCCGCCTTTGGCTCCGGGAATATGGAGGAATATACGAGAGTCCATTACGACCTCCGTAAGACCATCGTCACTGCCAAGCGGGAGTACAAGGACAGAGTGGAGGAGAAATTCAAGAGCCACGATGCGAGGGGTATGTGGCAGGGGCTACAGACGATAACGAACTTCAGAGGGAGAACCAGTTGTGTAGAGAACTCCTCTACCTCCCTCCCAGGAGAGCTGAATACTTTTTTAGCTTGGTTCAACGTGAACGGCAGCCCGCCGAAGCCAGCGCCTGAGGAGACCAGCCTGCTGAATATCTTGGAGGCGGATGTGCGCCGCACCTTCAAGCAGTTGAACATCCGGAAGGCGGCAGGCCCCGACGATATCCCGGGCCGCGTCCTCAGAGCATGCGCAGACCAGTTGGCAGGAGTCTTTGAAGACATCTTCAACCTCTCCCTGTCCCAGGCTGTTGTTCCCGCGGTCTTCAAGTTGTCCACCATCGTGCCTGTCCCTAAACAACCCAAGGTAACATGCCTGAATTATTATAGGCCTGTAATCCTCACCTCGATTGTCAGCAAATGCTTCGAGAGGTTGGTCAAGGACTTTATTTGCTCCGTGTTACCTGCCACGCTGGACCGATGGCAATTAGCATATCGTCAAAACAGATCTGTTATGTGCGAGTGCTTTTGTGGACTACAGCTCAGCGTTCAACACGATAGTTCCTGCCAAGCTCGACACCAAGCTTAGAGGTCTAGGCGTGCCCCCATCCACGTGCAGCTGGATACTGGACCTCCTGTCGGACCGCCGCCAGGTGGTGAGGATGGGCAGCACCACCTCAGAGCCACTGACCCTCAACACGGGAACCCCCCAGGGATGCGTGCTGAGCCCTCTCCTCTACTCCCTCTACACCCACGACTGCATGGCTATGCACAGCTCAAACGTCATCATCAAGTTTGCTGACGACACGACAGTGATGGGCCTGGTCGCCGGCGACGATGAGACAGCCTACAGGGAGGAGGTCGGATCGCTGGAGCAGTGGTGCCAGGAGAACACCCTCGCCCTCAACGTCAGCTTCAAGTTCCTCGCCGTGCACATCTCCGAGGACCTCACATGGTCCACTTACACCACACATCTGGTGAAAAGGGCCCAACAACGGCTGTATTTCCTCAGGCGAAATTCAGCATGGGCCCCCGCATCCTGACAACATTCTATACCGGCTCCATCGAGTGTGTTCTTACAGGGTGTATCATCGCCTGGTACGGGAACTGCACCGCACTCGAGCGCAGAGCGCTTCAAAGGGTGGTGCGGACGGCCCAGTATATCGTTGGAGGTGAGCTACCCTCCCTTCTGGATATATACAACCAGCGGTGCGTGGCCAAGGCCAAACGCATTATAAAAGACAATACCCACCCCAGCCACGAACTGTATTCACTTTTACCGTCAGGCAGGTGATACCACAGTATCACGTGCTGTACAAGTAGACTCAGAGATAGCTTCCACAGTCATTTTCAGTTTTATTCAATTTTGATCTTATTTTTATAACTGCCGTCTGTCGTCGGGTATTGCAGATAAGATTTTCACTCACTGCTTTATACTTGTGTAAACTGTGAAGTGACAATAAACTTGACTTGACTTGCTTACTCCCCATTCCCTCCCGCAGTATAAATCTAAAAATAATATATACAATAAAATAAACCAAAAAGAGCAGCAAAGTGACTTAAATGATATGTACATGTTTTAAAAAAAATGTTTACAAAAATCTTTCAAAAGCATTTTAAGTGTCAGTCGTGCAGCAGCATCATGAAGTCATACAGTGCAGTACAGTGCAGTAACTGTGATGAGTCCAGCAAAGTATGTAAGTGTAATGTTAATGACAATGTTATGAAAGTGAAAGTGGCAGCACTCCTAGCAGTTCAGTAGGCACACTGCCTGTGGATAAAAACTATCCTTAAACCTGGTAGTATGGATGCTGCGTAACCGGTGACCAGACGATAGGGGGGAGAAGAGATGGTGCCCAGGGTGGTTGCATTCCTTTATGATGGACGCCATGTCCATCATAAAGGACTGCAACCACCCTTCTTCTGACATCTGTTCCTAAAGATCTCCTCAATGCATGGAAGTGCACACCCAATGATCTTCTCTGCCATCCTCACGACCCTCTGGGGCTTCTTGTCCCGTGCAGTGGTGTTGCCGTACCACACAGTGACGCAACTCGTCAGGACGCTCTCTACGGTTCCACGGTAGAAGTTCACTAGCCACCTCTGACCTATTCCGCTTTTTCTGAGGCACTGCAGAGCATAGAGGCGCTGGTGTGCCTTCTTCAGTATGACCTCCATGTTGCGGGTCCACGCCAGGTCATCGGAAATCTGTAGTCCAAGGAAACGGAAGCAGCTGACGACTTCTGAAGGCCACGAGCTCCTTGGTCTTGCTGACATTCAGTGCGAGGCTGTTGTCCTCACACCATCGTGTCAGCTGGACCACCTCATCTCTGACTGTGGTGTCGTCTGCAAACTTGATATTCCGATTATTGCTGTGTGTGGCAGTACAGTCATGTGTGTACAGCGAGTACAGCCGGGGACTGAGACAGCAGCCTTGGGGTGCTCCGATGTTGAGGACCAGAGTGGATGAGATGTTGTTCCCAATCTTCACCACTTGAGGCCTGCCCGTCAGGAAGTCATAATCTAGTTACAGATGGGGGCGCCCAGACCTAGGTCCCTCAATTTCAGGACCAACTTGGAGGGAACGATGGTGTTGAATGCCGAGCTGTAGTCAATGAACAGCAGTCTGATGTAGGTGTCCCTCCTGTCTAGGTGCTGCAGGGCCGAGTGTAGTGCTAAACTGGAGTTGGTCTAGGGACTCAGGGATGGACAAGTTTATATGCAAAATTACAAGTTTCTCCAGGCACTTCATGGCTATGGGTGTTAAAGCCACTGGACGATAATTATTAAGGCATGTTACCTTGGTCTTTTTGGGTAACGGCACAATGGTTGTCACTTTGAAGAACGCTGGGATGACAGACTGTTGCAGTGATGCATTGTAAATGTCGGTGAACACAGGAGCCAGCTGGTCAGCGCAGGTCTTGAAGACGCGGGATGGAACTCGGTCTGGGCCGGCTGTCTTCCCTGCCTTCACCCTCCTGAAGATTCTGAGGTCATCGGACTCAGACAGTTGTAGAACGTAGTCCCCTCGCTGATGTTCAAGTTGTTGGTCGACTCATGGTCCGTTTCAAAGCGAGCGAAAAACTTGTTTAGCTCGTCTGGTAGGTTAGGGTCGTTGTTGGTGACTGCCCCTGAGCTCCCCTTGTAGTTGGAGAGGACCCTCAGATCTTGCCACATATGTCTGGTGTCACATCCCCGAAATGTAATTCCAATTTTTTTTTGTAATCCAACTGACCCTTCTTGATGGCTTTTCTGAGTTCGTACTTGGCCTTCTTGTAGTGATCGGAGGTGCCTGTTGTGAAAGCGGTACTCTGTTCCTTAAGTTTGTTCCGTATGTCAGCATTCATCCATGGTTTGCGGTTCGGAAATGAGCGAATAGACCTGGTCGGGATGTATTCTTCCACTAGCCTGTTAATGTATGCTGTGACATGATCTGCATACACATCAAGGTCAGTGGTCTTGAATACACTCCAGTCAGTGATTTCTAGCCCCCCTTGCAGGTGTAGTACGGCATTGTCTGTCCAGCGACACACGTTTTTCACAACTGTGGGCGTGGACTTCAAGTTCAGCTTGTAAGCGGGAAGTAGAAGCACGGAGGCGTGGTCTGATTTGCCGAAAGCCAGCCGTGCAATAGCGTGATAAGCGTGCTTAATGGTGGTATAACAGTGATCAAGAGTCTTGTTCTGTTGGGTCGGACATGACCAGACACGGAAATGGTAGTATTTTGGTAATACCTTTTTTAAATTGCAGTGGTTAAAGTCCCCCACTACAATGGGGACTGCCTCGGGGTAGCGATTCTGAAGTTTGCTCACTTCAATGTAAAGTTCGTCCAATGCGATGTTTACATCAGCCCCTGGTTGGATGTAAACCTGCCAACATGAGAATAGTGGAGATTTCCCTCGGCAAGTAAAAAGGGCGACACTTTATAGTCAGTAATTCCAGATTAGATGAGCAATGTTGAGAAAGCACCTGTACGTCCGTACACCAGCTGTTGTTCACCAAGCAGCATACGCCCCCACCTTTGTTCTTGCCCGTGGACTCCGTGGACGTTCCGTAAAAATTCCGTAAAAAAGTCCTGCTGCGAGGCGATACGACAGTTTAGTTGGTCGGAGTGCAATAGAAACAGTCAGAGACAGTAGCAGCCAGCGAGTGCAATATAGAAACCGTCAGAGACAGCAGCCGCCAGTGAGTGCCATGCATGCAGTGATAGCTGAGAGAAAGGAGGGTGGTGTGGAGCCATTTCTCAGCTTAAAATGAAAATATCCCATTTGGCATGGAAGTACCTTAGGGTCATAGAACTTTTATCCAAAAGTTAGATATGCATTTATTTCCAAATGGCTGCCGACAATACACCAGACCCATTGCCAATACATTAGATCCCATATCTTAGCCACTGTTTAAGCCATAATGACACAATTATTCAAGGAGTCAATGAATATTTAGCCAACCAAATCGGTTGCAATGCTGAAAAAAACACTGGTTTTCTCACAACAATTGGGGGTAAAATGTGTAGGGCTGCCCCCGACCAAAGATTTTCCTGGTCGACCAATGCGTTGTGTTTAATAAGACTATGGACTACGACTTAGGTTGACCGTTTATTGTAAACACTGCCATGGCGTCAACAACAACAACTAACTGTGTCCGATTCACACACCCCAAAACTCCCGGTCACACCTGATGTGACGCATACATACACAATGGTCGTCAGGGAAGGACATTTGTCGACTAATGGTGCGCATGAGCACGCATGAAACAAGCCGCCTGTTTAACGACACCGGCAAGGAATTTAATTAGGATTCTGAATGTGTCAGTCAACAAATCAACAAGAAGACTGTCTGAACATTTGGTTAGTTTATTTCAACACAACACAGAATATAACATCAACATCACACAACTTAAGAACTTTTACTAAATTGAAAAACTAAATTGAAACTTTATTTTTTGTTTCTTTTAACAATGTCAAATAACTATAAATTATATAAACAAACAAATAAATAAATATTCAAGATTCAAGATTCAAGATAACTTTATTTATCCCGAGGGAAATTAAGGTGCAACAGTTGAAACAGGGGGAATAAATGCACACAAAAATATACAATTTACAGTTCAAAATTACAGTCAAAGGATTTACAGTGCGTTGACCAAAAAAATTATAATAACAGTGCGTTGGCCTCAGGTCACTGAGTCTCCACTGTCCCTCTCACGACCCGAGGTAGATGAATTATAGAGACTGATGGCCACAGGAAGAAAGGACTTCCTGTGGTGTTCTGTGGTACACCTGGGTGGAATGAGTCTGTTGCTGAAGGTGCTTCTGTATGAGGTCAGCACCTGATGGAGAGGGTGAGAGTTGTTGTCAAGGATACTACGCAGCTTGCGCAGCATCCTCCTCTCAGACACCACCAACAAGGAGTCCAGCTGGACCCCCAGGACAGCGCCAGCCTTCCTGACGATCCTGCTGACCTTGTTGGCGTCTGCTGACCTCAACCTACTTCCCCAGTACACGACACCGGAGAAGATGGCACTGGCTACCACCGACTGGTAGAACATCTTCAGCATCGTGTTACAAACGCTGAAGGACCGGAGCCTCCGCAGGAAGTAGAGACGGCTCTGGCCTTTCTTGTACACAGCCTCAGAGTTCTTGACCCAGACCAGTTTGTTGTCCAGGTGAACTCCCAGGTATTTATATTTTCTTGAACAACTTCTGCGGACACACCCTTGATGGAAATGGGTGTGGGGGTAGATTTCCTCCTGCGGAAGTCCACCACCATCTCCTTCATCTTGTCTGTGTTTGTGTGGTTCAGCTCACACCACTCAACGAAGGAGTCCACGACGCCCCTGTACTCCTCATCGTTTCCCTCACTGACACAACCAACAACTGCAGAGTCGTCCGAGAACTTCTGCAGATGGCAGGACTCTGAGTTGAACTGGAAGTCTGAGGTGTAAAGGGTGAACAGGAATGGGGAAATAACCGTTCCCTGTGGAGCACCAGTGCTGCTGACCACAGTGTCAGACACACAGTCCTGCAGTCTGACAAACTGTGGATGACCCGTCAAATAGTCTGTAATCCAGGAAACCAGGGAAGAGTCCACCTTCATCGCCGTCAGCTTACTCCCCAGCAGGGCAGGCCAGATGGTGTTGAACGCACTGGAGAAGTCGAAAAACATGATTCTCACAGTGCTCCCGGGTCTGTCCAAGTGGGCGTAGGCACGATGAAGCAGGAAGATGATGGCGTCCTCCACTCCCAGTTTCGTCTGGTAGGCAAACTGAAGAGGGTCCAGCGATGATCTGACCAGGGGCCAAAGAAGCAACAGGACCAGCCTCTCAAAGGACTTCGACACGTGGGACGTCAGCGCCACCGGTCTGTAGTCGTTAGAGGTGCTGGGACGTGCCTTCTTCGGAACCGGCACCAGGCAGGATGTCTTCCACAGCACAGGGACCCTCTCCAGTCTCATGCTCAGGTTGAAGATATACTGCAGGACTCCACTCAGCTGGGCAGCACATGTTTTGAGGACCCTCGGGGCTGACGCCGTCAGGACCTGCAGCCTTACCTGGGTGGAGCCTGCACAGCACTTTCCTCACCTGCTCAGCTGTGAAGGTCTGTGTGCCGTGTGTGGGGGCAGGAAGAGTCTCTGTTGTGTTGATGGGGGAGGGGTGAGTTAGTGGTGGTGGGGGAGAGAGAACAGGTATGTTGTCGCTGGAGAGGGACGGTGGGGGAGGGGGGACAGCAGGGCTGGGGGGCTGGAGGGGAATGGTAGTAGAGGAGCTGGGTGAGGGGGGGTAGAGGAGAAGACGACAGCCTCCACGCGGCCTCCTCTGCAAGTAACGAGAGATGGTGAAAGACCAGCTCGTGAAACCAATGTCGCCACCCAATCATCGTCAAGCTGACAGACCAAGGCGTAAAAACGCCAGGACGGGTATCCATCCCGACGGTCGACCACCAAGGTCTGGCAGTGCTCCAGCTAAACGTAGAGGGCCTCACCAACGCCAAACTCGAGATCATAAGTCACCTCGCCGACTCCCACAAGGTTGCAGCTGTCCTCCTACAGGAAACCCACTGTATGGTTGAAGACACCCTCAAGCTGCCTGGGTTCCACCTAGCTGGTTCCATCCTCAGCAGACATCACGGTATTGCGACCTTTGTGAGGTCTGATCTGGGGTGGACAGCCACTGGCCAATCTCCACCAAGTGCCAGCGTTGAGTGGCTGTCCACCAAGATCTGTTGTAAATGTGTACAAGCCTCCACCATCTACACTGACCGTGTCGGCCCTCCCGCTTGCCCAGGCACCTGCCATCAATGCAGGGGACTTTAACTGCCAGCACACTGACTGGGGATACTCCCACACTACACCAGACGGAGAGACGCTGTGTGAGTGGGCCTCCAACGCCAATGCTCAGCTCCTGTTCGACCCCAAAGAGCCACCAAGTTTCCACTCTTCAAGATGGAACACCTTCACCAACCCAGACCTCGCATTTGCTGTATGCCACAACAGCGACCCAATTCCGGAGAGACAGGTCATTGATAGGTTCCCCCGGTCACACCACCGACCGTCTGTCATCAAAGCCCCCTCACTGGTGCAGCCGGTAGAGGGTAAACCTGTCCGTAGGTGGAACTTCCGGTAGGCCAACTGGCAGGCATTCACCACGGAGACAGAGAGAACATCAGCCTGTCTCCCGGACCCAGACATTGCTGATGTGGACTCAGCATATGCAGCCTACTGCGAAGTTCTCCTAAGTGCAGCAAAGAAGACGATCCCTCGAGGCTACAATGCGAGCTACATCCCGGGCTGGGACGAAGAGTGCAACCACCTCCTGCGTGAACATCAGCAGGCTGGCTCAAGGGAGGATGTGGAAGCGACTGCAACGGCACTACTCCACAAGCTGGACGCCACCCGAAGGGCCAGATGGACTGAAACCGTTGAGTCAATCGATTTCACCCATTCCAGCCGTAAGGCGTGGCAGACCATCAACCAGCTCACTGGCAGGAAAACAACACCCCCCAAGTGCCCTGTGACAGCAGATGCCATTGCAGCCCAGCTCCTGAAGAACAGCCAATTCCAAGGTTCAGATAAGAACTTCGCCCGCTCTACACTGTGCGAGATATCTTCCCTCTCTAGGGCACCCAGTGTCGATGTTGACATGTCCGGACAGTTTACGACAGCTGAACTTAGGGCGGCCATCGGCAACCTTAGGCAAGGCAAGTCCCCGGGGCATGACAACATCCACCCAGAGTTTGTGACCCACCAGAGTGAGACAACATCTGCCTGGCTGTGCTCTTTTTTCTCATCCTGCTTCCAGAGGTCCAAACTGCCGAAGACCTGGCGCCGTACTGCTGTTATCGCCCTGCTGAAACCAGGCAAAACTGCGGAAGACCCTAAGGCCTACAGACCCATCTCGCTGCTCTGCGTCCCATTCAAGATACTGGAGAGGATGATCCTCAGCCGCATAGAGCCAGTAGTGGACCCACAGCTTCCAAGGGAACAGGCTGGTTTCCGGCGGGGCAGGTCAACAGTAGATCAGGTAACCCTGCTCACCCAGGACATCGAGGACAGCTTTCAGGCCAAAGAGAAAGTTGGGGTTGTGTTGCTTGACCTAACAGCCGCATATGACACCGTCTGGCACCGTGGACTTCACCTGAAGCTGCTGAGGACTATCCCAGACCGGCATATGATGAAGTTCATAATGGAGATGCTGTCCAACCGCAGCTTCATCCTCCGAACCAGCGATGGCCAGCGAAGCAGACTGAGGAGATTGAGAAACGGGGTGCCACAGGGGTCTGTCCTCTCACCACTGCTGTTCAATATTTACATCCACGACCTCCCGGAGACAACATCCAGACAATATGGTTACGCGGATGATCTGGCCATCATGCTGCGTCGAACAACATGGTCAGCGGTGGAACAGGGTCTCAACCAGGACATGGGCATCTTGGCTGCCTACCTGCGCAAGTGCCGTCTGCAGCTCAGTACTGGGAAGACTGTGTCGGCCGCATACCACCTGTGCAACAGAGAGGCCAAAAGGGAACTGTCGGTGTCCGTCGACAACAAGCGTCATGGAGCACCAACTAGCCCCCAAGTACCTCGGTGTTCGGCTGGACAGGACACTGTCCTACAAACGGCACCTTGAGGAAGTGAGAGCCAAAGTGACAGCAAGCGTCTCGCTTATCCGCCGCCTTGCTGGCACAACCTGGGGTGCCTCCGCCAGGACACTACGAATCTCCACACAAGCCCTGGTGTTCTCTGCTGCCGAATACTGCGCCCCAGTCTGGAGTAGAAGCCCACATGTGAAGAAGGTTGATCCTATCATCAACAATGCCCTTCGGATCATAACCGGTTGCCTAAAGCCCACCCCCGTGTCCTACCTGCCAGTCCTAGCGGGAATTGCCCCGGCCGGTCTCCGACGAGAGGCCGCTATCCTCGCACTTGCAAGGAAAGCCCAAGAACATGACTGGCATATCCTGCACGAAACAACAACAAAGGCAGCGCCCCCAAGCAGACTCAAGTCCCGTCACCCCTACAACAGGACAGCACAAGAGATGCTTGGTTCCATCCCTGAGGACCTGTCTACAAGGGCATGGCTAGCAACTTCCTGGAAGCAGGAATGGGAGTCGGCTGAGCCCACACGTCTGCACCATCACATCCAAGATCCGGGAGATGGAGTCGAAGGAGAACATCTACCACGCCGGCATTGGACCCTGCTGAACCGCCTCCGTACTGGGGTTGGTCGCTTCAAAGCGTCCATGAAGGAGTGGGGCCTGGCAGACAGCGCAGTATGTGAGTGTGGCGAGCCTGAGCAGACTGCCGACCACATAATCACCACCTGTCCTCTGTACAGACCTCCTTCAGAGGCTGGCCTCTTCCATGTGGGACCAGAGACGAGAGCGTGGCTTTGTGACACTGAGCTGGACATATGACGATGATACACGAAAGAAGAAGAAGAAGGGGGGGTAGACCGGAGCCCACTCATTGAATCTATTGAAAAACAAATTCAACTCGTTGGCCCGGTCAGGACCCCCCCCTATTGTCTGGCTACCAGGTTGTTTGTACCCAGTGATGCTCCTCATGCCACTCCACACATCCTTCAGGTTGTTCTGCTGAAGTTTGTGCTCCAGCTACCTCCTGTAGTTGTCTTTGCCCTGCTGGATCCTCTCCTTCAGCTCCCTCTGAACCCGCCTCATCTGCTCCCTGTTCCCGTCTCTGAAGGCCCTCTTCTTCTCATTGAGCAGGACCTTGATGTCTCGGGTGACCCACGGCTTGTTGTTGGGGAAACAGCGTACAGTCTCTGTGGGAACAACACTGTCCACACAGAAGTTGATGTACCCTGTTATACATTCCGTGAGATCATCAAGGTCCTCTCCATGCAAATCACAGAGGAAATCCAAGTCTGTTGACCCAAAGCAGCCCCGCAAGTCCTCATCGGCCTCCTGTGACCATCTCCTCACAGTCCTTATTGTCACAGGCAGCCGCTGGACTAGAGGCCTATACAGGGGCTGAAGGTGGATGAGGTTGTGGTCTGACTTTCCAAGAGGAGGAAGGGCGGTGGCGCTGTATGCCTCCTTAACATTGGCATACAGCAGGTCCAGTGTCTTGTTTTCCCTGGTGGTACAGTCCACAAACTGCTTGAAGGTGGGCAGTGTTGCAGCCAGAGTCACGTGGTTGAAGTCCCCAGATATCGCGATGAATGCTTCAGGGTGCTGTGTCTGAAGTCTCGCGACGACGGAGTGGGTGACGTCAGACGCGAGTGCCGCGTTTGCCGACGGTGGAATGTAAACAACAAGGAGAAGCACGTGGGAGAACTCTCGCGGCAGATAGTATGGCCGCAGACTCACGGCCAGCAGTTCAATGTCCGGGCTACACACACGTTCCTTCACAGTAACATGTCCAGGGTTACACCACTTGTTGTCAACGAGAATAGCAAGTCCCCCACCTTTCCTCTTGCCACTCTCCCGGTGCGTCCTGTCCGCCCGGAGACACGGTTCAGTAACAGTGTCCCCAGAATGAGAAACACGGCAAAAACTTCCCTAAACATAGTTGGCTTAAATATAGGTTTAAGCTTACGTTGTCCGGGAGAAGTGAGCTCTGTGTCTTGTTCACAATGAAGCCGGCTTTTGAAAATATGCGCTCCCATGGTGTGGATGGGGAAGGGATGGAGTGGATGCGTTTAGCTGCTCTGGCTAGCTTAGGATAGCGTTCCCCATTTATATCTCCTGCTGCTTTTCCCTTTGCTTATTTTGTACGGGCTCACTGTCCTCGGCTCCGCTGCTGTCCACTCTCACGTGTCCTCTCTCACGTGTCCGGAAAAATAATAATATTTTATAATAATATTTTTTATGCGAACGACCAATGAAAGCTTGATCGACTAATGACTCTTTGGTCGATTAACCTTTGATCGACTAATAGGGGGCAGTCCTAAAAATATGCAAATGTATTAAACAATTAGGTGTCATCAGGGTTTCCATATATTTGTCTTTAAAGACTTTAATTTTAACGAGGCAGCCACTTCTATACATGACATGTGTCCTAAAGTACCATGAGACTCATGAGACCATGAGACAGAGGAATTATCTGATTTGCCAGATTGTAATGGTGGTGGTGCTCAGTAAACACAACGCACAAGGGGAGGCAAGTGCACCACACAGACTTTACCCACACCCTCAGGTGGTGGGTGACAAGCATCCTGCTTGCCATTGATGCTGTTTATCATCGTGCATGTCTGACTATGCTCTATAAAAAAAGGAGAAACAGTTGGATGTGACAACTAAAAGTAAAGCAACTCAGGTTGAAGCAAATGTCCTCAATGAGTTGCTGGAATTCATTGAAGATTATTTTTACTCAGGGGAATCACTGGTAATGTCTGACTTGACAGCCCAGTTCAACAAGGGCAATGCTGGTTTGGGCTTTCCATACATCAAATGCAACAAGGGAGCTCCTGATTCCAAACATCAGATCAGTACAAATTAATTGTATCTGGTCCCTTGTTTTTGGACGATTACCTGAGCAAAGCATGTGTGAACATGAAAAACAACACATCTACTGATGCATCCATTATCCTCAAAGCAGCAAATCCGCCGGCAAGAGTATCTCACAGTGAAACAGGCTTTTACAGCTTCCTTCTCAACCTCCGGTGAAGCAGATTTAAGCCCAGTGAAGCAGATGAGACTATTCCAACACATGCTTCTTGACCAGCCACCTCCTGGACCTGAGAAGTCCAAGTTGAAACATCCATTGGGCAGCAGATCATTTTTAACTCCATAAGATGCAGATCCAACAAATAGTGTAGTTCAATCTGCCATTGAAACTACAAATTCAAACAGGCAGTAAATATCTTGTGAAAGCCATGCATAATCAAGGTATAGTGTGTCATATGACCGCTTGAGAACATTCAGCACAGACATGGCAAATTCAGTGATCAATCACTGGGAGTAGATTAGAGTAGGTGTGGTGGTCCCACCTGATTCAGAGGGAGAACCAGTTGTGTAGAGAACTCCTCTACCTCCCTCCCAGGAGAGCTAAATACTTTTTTTGCTCGGTTCGACGTAAAGCCAGCGCCGCCTGAGGAGACCAGCCTGCTGAGCATCTCGGAGGCGGATGTCCATCAACGGCGTTGCAGTAGAGAGGGTCAGCAGCTTCAAGTTCCTCGGCGTGCACATCTCCGAGGACCTCACATGGTCCACGCACACCACACACGTGGTGAAAAGGGCCCAACAACGCCTGTATTTCCTCTGAAGAAATTCAGCATGGGCCCCCGCATCCTGAGAACATTCTATAACGGCACCATCGAGGGTGTATCACCGCTTAGTACGGGAACTGCACCGCACTCGAGCGCAGAGCGCTTCAAAGGGTGGTGCGGACGGCCCAGTATATCGTTGGAGGTGAGCTCCCCTCCCTCCTGGATATATACAATCAGCGGTGCGTGGCCAAGGCCAAACGAATCATAAAAGACATTGCCCACCCCAGCCACGAACTGTACTCACTTTTACCGTCAGGCAGGCGATACCGCAGTATCAAGTGCCGTACGAATAGGCTTAGAGATAGCTTCCACAGTCAGGCCATCAGGCTGCTGAACAAGGGCGTATAGCATATAACAATGTATATTTTTATTACATTGATGTATATATACATATTGCTCTTTTCTGTGCCGATATTTTGCATTTTATAAATTGCATTTTTATTTTTTTATAAAATAATATAATAACAATAATGTTGGCCCCTTCAAGCGGCTGAACATCCGTAAGGCGGCAGGCCCCGACGACATCCCGGGCCGCGTCCTCAGAGCATGCGCAGACCAGTTGGCAGAAGTCTTTGCAGACATCTTCAACCTCTCCCTGTCCCAAGCTGTTGTCCCCGCGGTCTTCAAGATGTCCACCATCTTGCTTGTCCCTAAACAACCCAAGGTAACATGCCTGAATGACTATAGACCTGTAGCCCTCACCTCGATCGTTAGCAAATGCTTCGAGAGGTTGGTCAAGGACTTTATTTGCTCCGTGTTACCTGCCACGCTGGACCCATGGCAATTAGCATATCGTCAAAATAGATCCACGGACGACGCAATTGCCATGGCCCTCCACACTGCCCTTTCCCAAAAAAAAGAACTGGGAAAGAACTGTGCGAATGCTGTTTGTGGACTACAGCTCAGCGTTCAACACAATAGTTCATGCCAAGCTCGACACCAAGCTTAGAGGTCTAGGCGTGCCCCCATCCACGTGCAGCTGGATACTGGACCTCCTGTCGGACCACCGCCAGGTGGTGAGGATGGGCAGCACCACATCAGAGCCACTGACCCTCAACACGGGAGCCCCCCAGGGATGCGTGCTGAGCCCTCTCCTCTACTTCCTCTACACCCACGACTGCATGGCTATGCACAGCTCAAACGTCATCGTCAAGTTTGCTGACGACACGACAGTGATGGGCCTGATCGCCGGCGACGACGAGACAGCCTACAGGGACGAGGTCGGATCGCTGGAGCAGTGATGCCAGGAGAACAGCCTCGCCCTCAACGTCAAGAAGACCAAGATCGTGGACTTCAGGAAGCAGAGGGGAGAGCACAGCCCTATCTCCATCAACGGCGTTGCAGTAGAGAGGGTCAGCAGCTTCAAGTTCCTCGGCGTGCACATCTCCGAGGACCTCACATGGTCCACGCACACCACACACGTGGTGAAAAGGGCCCAACAACGCCTGTATTTCCTCTGAAGAAATTCAGCATGGGCCCCCGCATCCTGAGAACATTCTATAACGGCACCATCGAGAGTGTTCTTACAGGGTGTGTAGGAGCCATATCAACCTTTAGTTGCCATAAATATTATTTCTCCTTTCTAATTTAATTTCTATTCAATATTATTAAGAGCTGGAATGTGATAATGTTTTGTGAGTGTTGTTCCCTCTATAGGTCATGGGGGCAAACTTATAAAGGTGTGCGGAACAACGGCCACAGGGGGGTTCCGGTGTCTTGCGCACACCATCATTGACCGTCAACAGCCGAGTCAAGCTAAACCAAGAACAATAGACCAAACAGTGGATATTATACTTTTCTGTTGCTTTTCAATGTATTTAAAACAACTAAATAAAACCATCAGTTTATGTTACTCCGCTTCAGACCATGTTTACGCGTCCAATGAATCAAGACGCACCGGTATCCTCAAACGTGGTAAAAACCATCGAAAGGACAACGAACAAACAATGCGTTTTTGCCACTACAATTAGTCAATGATGGCTCTCTTTGGACTGTAACAAGGAACGTCACTTAATGGAATTCATTTTTGGAACCTGGAGAAGTTGAGGAACTGAGCAGGCCGATGCAACAGGTGCATGGGAGTGCCGACGCGGTGAGAAACGCACCAAACAAACACACAAAGAAACAAAGGAACGTTACTGCATCGGAGGTATGAGCGCTTTAAGTTGAATTAAATGGAATATCATTTAACTGGATTTTGGAGACATTTATGTACGAGTTTTGAATTAATGGTTCACTCACGGAGTATTTGGTTAAAACTCCGAAGTGTATTGTTTGAGAAGACGCCGATGATAGTGAAGCCGCGTATGCAGTCACGCAATTAATACAACGGGAATAAGAGTCGAAGAACATTTGTGTTGAAGGAGTAGAATGATTTTCTGTTGTATTAACTATTTAGCTGATTATTTTGAGGAGCGGAATGGCGGACTCCGATTTAGATATGATTTCAGGCCTTACTGAAAAGGATCTTAATGAAGTGCCAGCGAAGGTGCGCTCCTCTAGAGCTGGTAAAATGTCTCATCTTACCAGATGAATGAATATAATTAAATCGTTAATGGCTGATAATGAATATCTGGACGAAGTAAAAGGAAATATGGAAAAGTTTACTGCTATGCTTGACGAGTTTAAATCTCTCCACGTGTCTTACCAACAAATGTTAAATGAGGAAGAAAGAAAAGAAGATTTAGAAACCTGGTATGGACCAAGATATCAAATAAATGTTTTTATTGATAAAGTCACAAAGTGGATAGCTGCAATAGAAAGCCCTGATACTGTTAGTGGTGCACCTGAACTGGAAACAAGTCTCTGTCCTAAGGAGGAGGATAACATCTCAGTAGCTTCCTCTGTTCATAGTAGTGGGTCTGGTAGATCAGTCTCCTCCACATTATCTGCACGCATTTGTGCCGGAGCAGAAAGGGCTGCTTTACTTGCCAAGGCTGCAGCTTTGCAGCAAAAGCATGCTTTGGAAGAGCAACAAGAGGAGCTAGATCACCGGAGAGAAATAATGAGGAAGAAAAGGGAAACTCTAGATATACAAGCTGAATTAACTGCAAGTGCAGCCAAAATACATTACTTTAGAAAAGCAGAAGCTGTTAATGGGAATACATCAGATGCAATGAATACGTACCTGGAAGACAATACTGAAAGGATGTCTAGGTCATTTGTTGACACTATACAGGTGGATACACGACCTAAAGATGGAGTCCATGTACAAGTCCCTGTTTTGCACAATGCAGACGAAGTGCAATATTCTGCCCAACCCAGGAGCGCTACTCAACCAAAGTTTGAGCAGAGCATCCCACTGAACCCTTCTACACAGGGCTCTTCACATGTACCAGACAAAGGTCAGGAATCTAACAGTCTTGTAAAAATCCTTGAGAACCAAAACCAGTTGACAAGCCTCCTGGTAAAACAACAAAGGTTGCATTCTTTACCCAAAGGAAATATTACAGTTTTTGATGGAAATATCTTGCAATACAAGTCATTCATCCATTCATTTGAACATATAATTGAAAATAAAACGGACAATAACCAAGATCGATTGCAATTCTTAATCCAATACACAAAAGGGCAAGCTCAGGAGCTCGTCAAAAGTTGCCAGCACATGGATCCCAACAGAGGCTATGGAAAGGCAAGGCAGTTGCTCAAAGAACATTTTGGCAATGAGTATAAGATCTCTTGTGCTTACATAGAGAAGGCCCTCTCCTGGCCAACCATAAGATCGGAGGACTCCAGGGCATTACAGGACTTTGCATTGTACCTTAGAGGTTGCTGCAATGCCATGGAGCAACTTGAATATATGGAAGAGCTGGACACAAGTTCCAACATGAGGAACATTGTTCTGAAGTTGCCATATAAGCTAAGGGAAAAATGGCGCACAAAGGCCTGTGAGATGCAGGAACAGCGCAGCACCAGAATAAGAATGGCTGATCTGGTGTGCTTTATTGAGAGACAAACAAGCATTATATCAGACCCAGTGTTTGGTGACATTCAGGACTCCTCAAGCACTTATAAAGTGAAACCCAAAGCTCCATTAAAGAGCCATGCGAAAGGCAGTTTTGCTACAAATGTAGATGTAAAATTGTCAGAGCAAAGACCTAGAAACACAAATAATTCATGTATTTTCTGTAATGGGAGTCATGTATTGGAATCATGCTCTCAATTTGATACCAAGGAACACAGGGAAAAGATAATGTTCCTGAAACAAAATGGAATTTGCTTTGGATGCCTGGCAAAGGCTGGACATGTGAGCAGGGATTGCGCAAAGCGTCTAAATTGTTCTACATGCAATAAGCAGCACCCCAGTGTTTACACATCAGAGCTAAAGAAGCAACAGCACATACAATAGAAACGCCAGTGAGTAGTATGCAGGTATCACTCGATGCTGGTGGGCATTCTGGGGCCGGTAATGCACAGAGATACCCAAAATGCATGTTGTCTATTGTGCCAGTACAGGTTAAAAGCTCAAAAGGTAGCAAGATAATTAACACATATGCCTTTTTAGACCCTGGCAGCTCTGCTACTTTTTGCACAGAAAATCTTATGAACAAGATTAACATGACAGGAAAAAGGACTAACATTCTGCTGAGAACTATAAATCAAGAAAAATCTGTGAATACTTACATGGTCAATGGATTGGAGGTTAGTGAATTGAACGAAAACAATTTCATTACACTTCCAAAGGTGTACACCCAAAAAAGTATGCCTGTGGACACCAACAGTATTCTTAAGGAGGAAGAACTGTCTAGATGGCCTTACCTGCATGAGGTTCACATCCCAACACTCAAAGCTGATGTGGAGCTTTTGATTGGAAACAATGCTCCTAAAGCTATGGAACCATGGAAAGTCATTAACAGTCGTGGAAATGGGCCATATGCAGTGAAAACCCGATTGGGGTGGGTAATCAATGGTCCTCTGGAAAGCAGTGGAAGTACAGACAGTCACGTTACTGTAAATAGAATATCCATTGCGAAGCTGGAAAATTTGCTAGTACAGCAGTACAACCACGATTTCAATGAGAAATTGGATGACAAACTAGAGATGTCAGTGGAAGATAAAAGGTTTATCAAAACTTCAGAGCAGTCAATCAAGCTGCAAGATGGACATTACAGCCTGGACTTACCTTTCAAGAGTGAAATCCCAGTTATGCCCAACAACTATCAGGTTGCAGAACAGCGTCTAATAGGCCTGAAAAATAAGTTCAAAAGAAATGAAGTTTACAGAAGAGAGAATACAGATGTGGCACAATGGAAATATATTGGAACAAAGCTGAATCCAGCTGATAAAGCATCCAGAGGAATGAATGCAGGCACCTTTGTGATGTGTAATGAGTGGATCCACGGACCAGAGTTCTTGTGGAAGTTAGAGGAGGAATGGCCAGAGAAACTTATTGAACCCTTGTCACTGTCCCAGGATGATCTAGAGGTCAAAAAGAGCACAGTAGTATACACTACTATTGTCAAAACAAAGGAAAATCCCACATGCCAATTGCTTAATTACTTTTCGAGTTGGGACAAGTTAAAGAGGGCTGTCGCGTGGTACTTGAGATTTAAAGACATTCTGCTAGCACTTAGTGCAAAGAGAAGAGAGAGCCAATCTAATTTCAACGCACAGACAAGGAGCCATGGCAAGATGCTAGATGGCCAGATGAAGGCATTCAAAACCAAACTTGGTGGACAAGGCATTTCATTGGATGACCTGTTGAGGGCTGAGAAAGCAATCATTGTTGTTTATCAACACCAAAAATATCCAGAGGAAATGGCAAAGCTTGGAAATACCACATCTGCTTGTAAAGGTTGGACTAAAAGGAGCACCATCTACAGGTTGGACCCTGTACTGGAGGACGGAGTACTGAGAGTAGGAGGAAGGCTGAGCAAAGCAGCAATGCCTGAGGAGGCCAAGCGTCCAGTGATATTACCAAAAGACTGTCATATCTCCACACTCATTCTTCGCCATATACATGAACAGCTTGGACATGCCGGAAGAAATCATGTACTCTCTCAGCTCAGAAAATGGTTTTGGATCATTAATGCCAACTCTGCCACTCGCAAAGTTATATCTCGATGTGTAGTGTGCAGGCGTGTTAGAGGTAAGATAGGAGAACAAAAGATGGCAGACCTACCAAAAGAGAGACTTGTAGCTGATCTCCCACCTTTCAGCAATGTAGGGGTAGACTATTTTGGACCGTTTGAGACCAAAAGAGGAAGAAGCCTAGTCAAACGGTATGGTGTCGTATTTACTTGCATGTCAAGTAGAGCACTGCATCTTGAGATAGCTCACTCATTAGATACAGACTCATGCATTAATGCTCTAAGACGGTTTGTATGTAGGAGAGGTCATGTCATGCATATTCGCTCTGATAATGGTACCAACCTGGTAGGAGCTAAAAGAGAACTCCAAGCTGCAATTTCAGATTGGAATAAGGAGAAGATCCAAAAGTCAATGCTTCAGAAAGGCATCCAATGGAGTTTTAATCCGCCAGCAGCCTCACATCATGGTGGGGTGTGGGAAAGATTAATTCGTATGGTGAGACAAGTTCTCCACTCCATTGTGCATGAACAAACACTGGATGATGAAGGTTTGCAAACACTGTTCTGCGAAGTGGAGGCCATTCTAAACAGCCGCCCCATCAGCACAGTATCTGAAGATGAATATGACCTTGAGGCACTAACACCTAACCACATTCTTCTTCGTAAATGTCATCCTTCATTTCCTCCTGGACTGTTCAAAAAGTCAGATATGTACATCAGACGTCGCTGGAAACAAGTTCAGTATCTTTCTGATCTGTTTTGGAAGAGATGGACAAAAGAATACTTACCCCTGTTACAGGAAAGACAGAAGTGGACAACAGTCAAAAGAGGATTCCAGAAAGGGGATGTTGTGATGGTTGTGGACAGTACAGCCCCACGTGGGGCCTGGAATTTAGGAAGAATTGAAGATGTCCTACCTGATTCCAAAGGTTTGGTGAGGATAGTGAAAATCAAGACAAAGACTGGCATATTTGAAAGACCAGTAACTAAGCTCTGCCTGCTTCTAGAAGGTGATGAAAAGATGAACTGAGTGAAGCCGCCACTTGGTTGTAAGAGATGAGTATCACCTATATACATGTTGTAATTCATCTAAGCTTAAGTAGAGTAATATAGGCTCCTTTATAACATTTACATATAATAATTGTTGTCCATGCACACAATTAGGGGCCGGTGTGTAGGAGCCATATCAACCTTTAGTTGCCATAAATATTATTTCTCCTTTCTAATTTAATTTCTATTCAATATTATTAAGAGCTGGAATGTGATAATGTTTTGTGAGTGTTGTTCCCTCTATAGGTCATGGGGGCAAACTTATAAAGGTGTGCGGAACAACGGCCACAGGGGGGTTCCGGTGTCTTGCGCACACCATCATTGACCGTCAACAGCCGAGTCAAGCTAAACCAAGAACAATAGACCAAACAGTGGATATTATACTTTTCTGTTGCTTTTCAATGTATTAAAAACAACTAAATAAAACCATCAGTTTATGTTACTCCGCTTCAGACCATGTTTACGCGTCCAATGAATCAAGACGCACCGGTATCCTCAAACGTGGTAAAACCATCGAAAGGACAACGAACAAACAATGCGTTTTTGCCACTACAGGGTGTATCACCGCTTAGTACGGGAACTGCACCGCACTCGAGCGCAGAGCGCTTCAAAGGGTGGTGCGGACGGCCCAGTATATCGTTGGAGGTGAGCTCCCCTCCCTCCTGGATATATACAATCAGCGGTGCGTGGCCAAGGCCGAACGAATCATAAAAGACATTGCCCACCCCAGCCACGAACTGTACTCACTTTTACCGTCAGGCAGGCGATACCGCAGTATCAAGTGCCGTACGAATAGGCTTAGAGATAGCTTCCACAGTCAGGCCATCAGGCTGCTGAACAAGGGCGTATAGCATATAACAATGTATATTTTTATTACATTGATGTATATATACATATTGCTCTTTTCTGTGCCGATATTTTGCATTTTATAAATTGCATTTTTATTTTTTTATAAAATAATATAATAATAATAATGTTGGCACCTTCAAGCGGCTGAACATCCGTAAGGCGGCAGGCCCCGACGACATCCCGGGCCGCGTCCTCAGAGCATGCGCAGACCAGTTGGCAGAAGTCTTTGCAGACATCTTCAACCTCTCCCTGTCCCAGGCTGTTGTCACCGCGGTCTTCAAGATGTCCACCATCTTGCTTGTCCCTAAACAACCCAAGGTAACATGCCTGAATGACTATAGACCTGTAGCCCTCACCTCGATCGTTAGCAAATGCTTCGAGAGGTTGGTCAAGGACTTTATTTGCTCCGTGTTACCTGCCACGCTGGACCCATGGCAATTAGCATATCGTCAAAATAGATCCACGGACGACGCAATTGCCATGGCCCTCCACACTGCCCTTTCCCAAAAAAAAGAACTGTGCGAATGCTGTTTGTGGACTACAGCTCAGCGTTCAACACAATAGTTCATGCCAAGCTAGACACCAAGCTTAGAGGTCTAGGCGTGCCCCCATCCACGTGCAGCTGGATACTGGACCTCCTGTTGGACCGCCGCCAGGTGGTGAGGATGGGCAGCACCACATCAGAGCCACTGACCCTCAACACGGGAGCCCCCCAGGGATGCGTGTTGAGCCCTCTCCTCTACTTCCTCTACACCCACGACTGCATGGCTATGCACAGCTCAAACGTCATCGTCAAGTTTGCTGACGACACGACAGTGATGGGCCTGATCGCCGGCGACGACGAGACAGCCTACAGGGACGAGGTCGGATCGCTGGAGCAGTGATGCCAGGAGAACAGCCTCGCCCTCAACGTCAAGAAGACCAAGATCGTGGACTTCAGGAAGCAGAGGGGAGAGCACAGCCCTATCTTCATCAACGGCGTTGCAGTAGAGAGGGTCAGCAGCTTCAAGTTCCTCGGCGTGCACATCTCCGAGGACCTCACATGGTCCACGCACACCACACACGTGGTGAAAAGGGCCCAACAACGCCTGTATTTCCTCTGAAGAAATTCAGCATGGGCCCCCGCATCCTGAGAACATTCTATAACGGCACCATCGAGAGTGTTCTTACAGGGTGTATCACCGCTTAGTAAGGGAACTGCACCGCACTCGAGCGCAGAGCGCTTCAAAGGGTGGTGCGGACGGCCCAGTATATCGTTGGAGGTGAGCTCCCCTCCCTCCTGGATATATACAATCAGCGGTGCGTGGCCAAGGCCAAACGAATCATAAAAGACATTGCCCACCCCAGCCACGAACTGTACTCACTTTTACCGTCAGGCAGGCGATACCGCAGTATCAAGTGCCGTACGAATAGGCTTAGAGATAGCTTCCACAGTCAGGCCATCAGGCTGCTGAACAAGGGCGTATAGCATATAACAATGTATATTTTTATTACATTGATGTATATATACATATTGCTCTTTTCTGTGCCGATATTTTGCATTTTATAAATTGCATTTTTATTTTTATTTTTTTATAAAATAATATAATAATAATAATATATATTTTTTATTATTCTATTTTTTATTATTTTTTGTTAACTGCTGTCTGTCGTCGGGTATTGCACATAACATTTTCACATCACTGCTTTACACTTGTGTAAACTGTGAAGTGACAATAAACTTGACTTGACTTGACTTGACCTCAAGCAGTCAAGGGTGTCTTAACCACTAGTGGTAAACATATCATCGAAAATCAGACCCATGGAAGATGCATCAGCATTCAGCAGCACTTCCCTCCAGACAACCAACAAACTAAGAATCTCACATGTGAAGCACGTAAAAAAACTTGGCGGCTTGCTGCACAACCATGGATCTGGATGTTTCAATGCCAACTGATGAGGTCTACACCAATGAACTATCTTAATCCAGGAAAAAAAGTCATGAACAAAGTGATGAAACAAAGTCATGGTAGCTGATCTGCAACGTCACACTGGCCAAGAAACTTGGAAGTGGAAGTTTCCCCAGACAAAGCTTGGTGAGGACTCCTTCCCGTTAACATTGGGGCCAATGCTACAGAGAAGATGCTGCAGAGTGTGTCTGGTGATTGGCTGGAAGGCAGCGGGTTGACCACAGCTCTTACCAATAGTGGTATCTCAACAAGTGGCCAAGCTCAGTCCTTCATTGGTCTTCAGCACATCTGCAGAACCAGGTACATGCATCCGATGTCTGTAGCTGCGCTGTATGTGCTCACGAAAAAGGCTTATGATCAGTCCGTGGAGAAGGCACCTAATGACTAGGATGAGCAGAGCGGCCTCATCCCTCTGCCCTTTGATCAATGGCTCAAGATTGTCACGTGGGGTCGTCGTGGGGAGAATCTTTGAGGAGGAACGGGGACTTAGGAGGAGAACCCAAATGCACGACACGATGACACACGAAGATTTTTTACTGATAACACAGTAACACAAAAATCACTTAGATGGAAAACCCATGAAGCTCAAAACCAAAATACCTAACTACAATAACCTGACGGTGGCATGACGTGGAACATGACGCTTGTTCATACACATGAAACAAGTACTCGGCATAACACAACGAGACAGTATATATAATATATAATATACACAATGAACCGGCGCCGAACAAAAGAAGACGCCGCCTATTTAAACACACAGGGCATAACAGGTGGTCCCAGGCAGCCAATAAGACGGGCAGGAAAACATGAGGGGGAAATTAACGGTGATGCGCTGCAGCTGCGGGGAGCACTAACAAGGGGGCGTGGCTATCAGGACGAGGGCTGGGGAAACTGACAGGAATGCGGTACGTGATAGAGGGCGTGGCTACCTGGACGAGGGCTGGGAAACGATGACAGGAATTCGGGACGTGATAGGGGGCGTGGCTACCTTGACGAGGGCTGGGGAAACGGTGACATGAATGCGGGACGTGAAAAGGGGGCGTGGCTATCCGGGCGAAGGCTGGGGAAACGGGACAGGAATGCGGGACGTGAAAAGGGGGCGTGGCTATCCGGGCGAAGGCTGGGGAAACGGGGACAGGAATGCGGAATGTGAAAAGGGGGCGTGGCTATCCGGGCGAAGGCTGGGGAAACGGGGACAGGAATGCGGAACGTGAAAAGGGGCGTGGCTATCCGGGCGAAGGCTGTGAAACGCTGGGAGGCAGAACTGCCAATCCTGACAAAGATGTGTACCTCACAACATCAAACTGATTTCTGGTTCTAGTCTATCCATAGAGCTGGCTCTTCTCAATATTCATGAAAAACATGTTATTCAAGTCACATTCACTCCTTTTTCCAAATGTTATTCTTAAAGGAAACCCTGCATGTTTCAGCAACCTACCTTTAAAATGTCGGCAATTTAGTGGTGGAAAAAAAGGCTAAAGAAGTATTGTTTTTTGGTAAATTGGAAAAGAGTAGGAGCTATTTGATGCTTCGAAAATTCATGGGCCTGCCATTACAAAGATGTGCATTGCATTCTGGGTTGATGACATTTCACGGTTGCTCACCTAAAAGGCCTGGTTACTTTTGGTTGTTTTGAGTGAGCAAGAAATAGAAATAGCCACTTACTTATGGCTTTATAAACTTGTATTCACCATGTGGTCAATAGGCATGACTGGCCTGGTAACAGCCACTACCATGAGTGTCAACATGAAACTTTGGATCCAGCTGAAACACGCAAGAAGGCCTGGTTGAAATGCGGCACAGCACCACACAACAAACGGACTCGAATTGTGAAGGATAAACTTGTCGTAAAGTCTATTTTAATATAAAAATTACTATTACAGTATATTAACATAAATTTGTATTATTTATTCTCAGGCGGTTTATCAGGATGGAGAGTCCAAGGGAGAACCAATATATAAGATATCATATAGTAAAGTCCACAAGGGATTAAGGGCAGAACCAGTAAAACTACAGTAACTTAGCAGAGGTGTTAAGTTTTGCTGACAAGGGCCAAATGTAGTAGGAGAGACAGAACCCCTATCATGGCTCCCCAAGAAAGACCCCCAAGAGAGGAAATTATTGCAAAAAGAATTCAGCTGTCATGCTTTCGTTAAAAGTACACTTATGAGCATGAGCTACATGTTGTAGGTATTTATTCATGACTCAAGACTAATGGTTCTTACTTGTACAAATTACAATAATGTATAGAAATGAAAAGCATAGCTCCCGGTTCAGATTGTACTTCACATTCTATGAATCATCCATCATTACTTTGGCTCTTGAAATATTAATGCTAAACAAAGACCAAGGAGCTAATCGTGGACTTCAGGAAGACCAGAGCTGGTGCACACGCCCCACAATGGCTGTAAGGTACTTCCATGCCAAAGGGGACCTTTGCATCATGAAATTCAGTCAAAATTCACTTAACCTCTCTACTAGTACTGTGATGTTTGTAAAAAAAAAAAAGGAAATTGACTGTGGCAAGTGGCAACGCCACAAATCTCAACATATGAAAATCCTTGCTTTAACTAAGAACAGAATAGTTATATGCACTCTGTTAGTTCTTTACTTTGTTCATTGAATTTGTAAAACATTTATTGAACTCCATACATAATGTGTGCAGTGTGCACTTTGTATATTATTGTTTGCTATTTATGTTATGTTCTCAATATTCTACAGAAAAAAATATTTGATTTGCCTTTAAAAACGGTCTCGTCTTTAATCATGAAAATCGAATCATATTTACCCTATTTATGATGCATACAGCTCAAAAATCTCTCCTATATTAAAGTTCATAAGACTCATCGAAAAAATAACGGTATTGGTATCAATATCGGCGATTCTGGCCCTGGAAATACTTTAAATCTGATGGGATCCAGATTTTGTGGTATGGCCATATGGTAATAGTGTTGAGACGAGATAAGACAGTACTTCATTAATCCCGAGTTTGTCCAGTTTGTCCCAGAGCAGGCGGGTACACTGGCGGGTGAATCATCTACAGGAGAGGGAATCAAAGCAGAGTTACAACATCTGAGTGGGGCTGAGGCACGGGGCCCTCCTGGAAGCAGTGCTCCGGACCCCAGGGCCAACTGGAGAGCTGGGGGGTTTGGAAACGGAACACTACTCCATAGGAAGTCCGTTACCAACTCGGTTAAAGCACGCTTCTCTACAGGAGTTTGTAATGCATAGTACATTTTACTCACCCTCTGCACACCAATATACCGGACAGGCCCCCAATTTATGTTACGAATTACGAATTACGTGACATAAAAACGGCACTCGGACATGCGTTAACACCCTGAGAATGAATTGCAATGAATAAGCGGTTACCCTGATCGCTGCTTGCTCCCTGCTGCCCCTGTATGGCCACAATAGAGACTGCAGGGGACGCGATGGGGTCGTGACACCAGACCACACTACAGAAACGTCCGGTTAATTGGTAAGATGTTGATAAGATGATAAGATGTTCAGTGTGTGCATATTTGATGTCAAGATCCACTCGTTAATGACAATCACAAATGTAGGCGTAAAAAGCATTAGAAAGTGTTTTGTCTAGATAAAAAGCCTTATAACCATAATATATTACATGTATCATATAATACAGATATGTATAGATCTCTATATAGATAATAAACACAAATATATATTTGTGTACTCCACGTAGATCATGAATCATTCATCATCATTACATGTCTCAAAAACGGTTGTGAAATGTAAACGGTACTTCTCCCCGCAGAATGTCTATGTATTTGTCAATGGTAAGGTCTACCAGTTGGTACAGGCCGCTGGGTAGACTGGAAGCTGGGTTTGTCACTCAGCTGATGGCCAGCATGTGCCAACCCCCAGTAGCTGTACTTACAAATGATTCATGGTAGCTTGCAATCTGCTTGTTGTTATGCGTTATGTTAGTTAGTCTGCGGGGATTCATCTTTTATTAACAATGTTACTAAAGTACCTTATAACCATGCAAATAAGAAACAATTCAAAAACACGAGGAAAATAAACACTACCAGGATCCTTCCTCTTAGCGTGTCCTCTTATCACTTTTTACTAGCGTACTAGTGTCTTACTAAGTAGATTGTTTGTTAGTTTGATATTGTTCAATTGTCAACCAACTTATTGTACTTCTACCTGAGCCCTGGTTCAGTTCTTGGAGACATGTTGGGAATGAAATGCATTTATGACTTCTTGTGACGAGTCGTTCTCTTACCTTCCTTTGTTGAACACACGATTGGAAGTCATTTTGGAGAAAAAAGCGTCTGCTAAATGAATGATGTAATGTAATATGTCTGTGCCCCCTTGTCATAATTATTATCGTTGTGGGCGTTTTCTAAGTACGGGTGGATTGTGAACCACAGCGAACCTGGGGATTTCCTCACCAGGAGTTAAAGGTTTATTAATAAAGTTCTTTAAACATACAATAGGCCTTTAGGCAACATAATGGAGTATTCAGTTTCAATAGGCCTTTAGGCAACATAATGGAGTATTCAGTTTGGGGGAAACGGAACACTACTCCATAGGAAGTCCGTTACCAACTCGGTTAAAGCACGCTTCTCTACAGGAGTTTGTAATGCATAGTACATTTTACTCACCCTCTGCACACCAATATACCGGACAGGCCCCCAATTTATGTTACGAATTACGAATTACGTGACATAAAAACGGCACTCGGACAACAAACTTAGTAAATGAAAGGTCATCTATTTGACCAATAACAAAATCTATACATGCGTTAACACCCTGAGAATGAATTGCAATGAATAAGCTGTTACCCTGATCGCTGCTTGCTCCCTGCTGCCCCTGTATGGCCACAATAGAGACTGCAGGGGACGCGATGGGGTCGTGACACCAGACCACACTACAGAAACGTCCGGTTAATTGGTAAGATGTTGATAAGATGATAAGATGTTCAGTGTGTGCATATTTGATGTCAAGATCCACTCGTTAATGACAATCACAAATGTAGGCGTAAAAAGCATTAGAAAGTGTTTTGTCTAGATAAAAAGCCTTATAACCATAATATATGTGGTTATATGTTGTGAAATGTAAACGGTACTTCTCCCCGCAGAATGTCTATGTATTTGTCAATGGTAAGGTCTACCAGTTGGTACAGGCCGCTGGGTAGACTGGAAGCTTCCTCTATCAATCGGTCATATATCAAGGTGGACACGAGGGGGCGGTGGTGTGAACAGGAAGAAATGAGAGAGAAACCTGATGTTCTAAAATACTTTTTATTTTCTTTGTTATAAAATAACGTAGCAGTATTTACTACAGGGGGGAACCCTCCAGACCATAGTGGTGCTTACAGGAGAGCAACTGAACAGGCCAACGTTAGCAGAGCATGGATAAATATGAAGCTAAATGTGCACGTTCACCTTGATCTAGACTACCACCAATCTATCAATTAAGGGAGAAACAGAGTTCGCTTGTTGAACTAAACACATTTTAAATAAAAACTTAGACAGTGAACAGACACTTTAAGTTAAGGTATCTTATTCAACGACAAGGGGGGGGGAAAAAAACAAAACGCTAAATGCTTTCTTAAGGCACAAAATGAGAGGGGGAGGAAAAAGCAAATTCCTGTTTAGGGTATTTTCACTCAGAAAGGAACCTGATTGGAGGAGAGCAGAATGTTCAGAGTTTACAGTTGGCTGACAGCCAACGAGGCCGCGCAACAAGGGCTGGTTCCCCTGACCTGCGTGGACCAGCCACACAAAAATCACAACAACCCCAAACGAGTGATGCAGGAAGTGTGACGCCGTTAAAGCTAATTCAGAACAAACCCACACCTCCCGTCCCCCCGGGTACGAGTCTGGAACAGTGTGCTTCTCCACCGACACTCTCTTTAAAAAGACACACAGTCCCAATGTGAAATAAAATGAAAAACGCTTCTTAAATAACAACAAATCTTAAATCTGTGATAACCGACTAAATGAAGACTTGTGTGTGTGATGGAGTGCACACACACACACACACACACACACACACACACACACACACACACACACACACACACACACACACACACACACACACACACACACACACACACACACACACACACACACACACACACACACACACACACACACACACACACCACACACACACACACACACACACACACACACACACACACACACACACACACACACACACACACACACACACACACACACACACACACACACCATCTTGGATGGCAGGTGGTTCAAGGAGGGTCTCAATCCCCACTCTTTGTCCCCTTGTTAGCCAATCACAACACAGTTGTCCCTTTTGCCAAGACTCCTGACATAGCAGAGGGGGTTGCCACAGTCTCAGAGTCTCTCTCCCTCCCTCTCTCCTGTTGCCCCCGCTTTCTCCACCATTGCAGGCAAAGCCCCAGAAGCCCCGCCACCTCCAGTGAGCGGTTCATCTGATTGGTCGATTCAGGGCGTCATACTTCGTGGAAGGGGTCAAAGGAGGTGCCGTGGTCCCGCCCGGGTCCTCTCCAGCGCTCCACCTGCTTGATGAACTCAGAGACCACACACACCGAGGAGGTGAGGGCCACCAGGAAGACCAGGTCTGAGAGAGAGAGAGAGACACACACACACACACACACTTAGAGAGACAGGGCAAGAGAGTCACTGAGAAAGAGTCAAGCAAGCAGAGGCATTGAGCGCCAGAGAGCGCATCACAGGGTTAGGGCTTTTATTTTAACTTGTGATCCTTCCCTGGTGTTAGACAAGAGACAGAGACCACTTTCGGTTCGATCAGTTCAGTGATCCTCCAGTGTTGGTACACGGGCGAAGCAGTACGTGTGTTCATATTGCAGACTGGCCCTTCAGGGAAGGGGAGGGGCTTAAGAAGAGTGGAGCTAAAACAGAGCTTTTCAGGCAGATGGTGAAAGAGGGGCTGCAGCAATGTACCATATGAGAATACTGAAGTGTGTTTTCAACATTAAAGCATGTTAGTGAAAATGAAAAAAAAAGCATAATATGATCCCCTTTAACTAGCAACCTAAACAACTTCTTCCCACTATAAATACAAACTACAAATGTGACCGTTTTTTTGGACACAGTATAGGCCTATATCACGTTAGATTTGAAAGCCGGAAGTACCCATTAAAAATCGCTGAAGCAGTGTATCCCAAGTTCCGGTTAATGCATTCAGCTTGGCATTCACCATGGAGGACAGTTATCGCTGGACAACATCGCTTCATAACCTTCCAAAAGTCGGTCCAGACGATGTGGTTCAACTAGTGAATGAACACACTAGAGGCTACAGTGAAGAAGTCTAAATCTGAATCATACAATTCCCCGACATTGTGTCTTGTGTCTCTATCTGGATATATCGCCATATAACAAAGGTGATTTTGTGTAGGAGCAGAGGTATGCCTATGTATTTAATATAGGCGATTTATTTGATGGATTTTGATTATTTCAATGTACCTTTTCATTTACGTGTTAATATGTAGTGTGCAGCTGTATATTTATCGAGTTAAAACCGAATTTGTATAAAATACCGATATATATCGTATATCGCGATGCAGCCTAGAAATACCGGGTTTTGGTCCGTATCGCCCAGCCCTACTTGGGACCAGTGCTTTTAATCATATACTTACCCGTCATTGTGTGGCTCTATTCGGATGAGAGATGGAGTGTGTGTGGGGTTCAGGACCAGTGCTTTTAATCATACACTTACCCGACATTATTAGCCTATTCCGCCCACTTTTCGAGACGTATATGCTCTCCTTGTCAAAGTGCAAACTGCAGACATACGCGCTACCCCTGAGAACATGAAACGAGGGACCTTCATCCCTCCTTATCAGCCTCACACAAGACTTGTGGAGGAGTTTGTCTTTGGGTAAATGGTGTAAACTGAGGTAGGGCTGTCTTTGTTTAGACGTTGAGCAGCCGGTACATTACAATAACAGAGAGGAGAGGAGGCGGCCACAGTTTGTCACGTATCTGGGGTGACTACCGGAAGTAAGAGTACACTGCTCTGCGATGTTTAAGGCTCTGGAAGCAGGAAGTGTGACATAGGCCTATTGTACCGAAAAATATATCTATATATTTTTGCTATTGAATCGTTTCAACCCTAGTACATGGCATTAACGGGCTGACATACATTCACAGGTGAAATCAAGCGAGGGCGAGAGACATTGAGAAAGGGCCAGAGAGAGCCAGGGGCGTGTGGGGTGTGGTCTCACCGAAGGCGCTGAGGCTCTCTGTCTGGAAGACTCTCTGCAGGGGGGGGAAGTAGATGACCAGCATCTGGCCCATGATGGAGCCCAGCACGGCGTAGCAGAACATCCTGTTGCTAAACAGACCCATCTCATGCACCATGCGGGTCTGGAGAGGGGAGGTCAAGGGTCACAGAATCAACACCCTTCAACTCTATAAACACTGTATACAATCCACTATTCACTATAAAACAACATACTAGAACAATAATATACTTAAAAAAAAAACACTGCTTTTTGAACCATCCGCAATATGTATATATCATCCATTACACTATAGTGTAATAATGTGTAATGGATGATATATACATATTGCGGATGGTTCAAAAAGCATTTTAAAGTGACGGTAGTGCAGCACTGTAGTGAGTGGTAGCAGCATCATCAGTCGAGCATCATCAGCCCAGTAAGTACGAGAGTGTGTGTGTGAGTCAGTGAGTGTGTGAGTCAGTGTGTGTGTGTGTGTACACGTACCTGGGAGCGGGAGCTAAGAGCGTTGAACATGTCGAAGAAGACGAAGCAGGTGAAGGTCATGGTGGTGTCACGTGGCGTTATCACGTTGTCACGCAACTGAGAGAGAGACACACACACGCACAATTTGATATCATGCACATCTACAGTATATATATATCTATATACATACACAACTAGAAGCCATGGTGGTCCCAAAGTAAAGGACCCTTCGTATGAGATCTGTTACCCACAATCGTCGGCACACATCCAGGGAGAATGTTTCAAGAAAGAAAGAAGGAATGGCAGCACTGACAGTGTGTGTGTGTGTGTGTGTGTGTGTGTGTGTGTGTGTGTGTGTGTGTGTGTGTGTGTGTGTGTGTGTGTGTGTGTGTGTGTGTGGTGTGTGTGTGTGTGTGTGTGTGTGTGTGTGTGTGTGTGTGTGTGTGTGTGTGTGTGTGTGTGTGTGTGTGTGTGTGTACCTCTCTCCAGAAGACGAAGAGTGTGCCACAGACGATGACGAAGGCGGACACTAGGACCTTGACCAACAGGCTGCGGGTGATGATGCTGTCCCTCACGTTACGGGGAGGTTTACGGATCACATCCCTGTCCACGGGCTCCACGCCCAGACTACGCACACACACAACAATCAACAAACATCACCCAACAGGAAACACAGCTATTGGCTGATGAACTACAGCTCCCATCATGCATCTGTACCTCTGTGCGGGGGGTCCGTCCATGATGATGTTGATCCAGAGGATCTGCATGGCGTTCAAGGGATTGGGAAAGTTCATCAACGTTGCCAAGGAGATGAGAGTGAGCGCTGCGATGCTCCTGGGGATCAGTGTGTGGGTGGGGAGGGAGTGGGGGGGGGGGGGGGGGGGGGTGTGTTATGAGTCCAGAGAAAAGTTACTGGATGTACTGCTGAAATGGTATTTAACGGTAGGAAAACACAACGGCAAATCCAGTTTGTTGTGATTTCCTATATGCCGTTGTGATGCTTACGTGCTGAGCTGGAAACGGACAAAGTTCTTAATGTTGTTGTAGATTCCCTTCCCTTCCTCTATAGCAGACCTAGTACAAGGAAACAACAAAGTCTAGATCACTTCATTGTGTCGGTTACTCTGCTAGAGGTCACGCTACCATGACGACATGTACCGTGTACAATGTTAGTTGTACTATGTAAGTACTGTGTGTGTATGTACCATGTTGGGACAATAGGTGCTTTCGGACCGCAGGAACCCTTTTTATCGTTTTTAAGAACTATTGGAGGAACTGTCCACTTTTTGCTGTCGCACCACAGGAACTAGGAACCATCATAGTTCTCAGAACGCAGTTTTGAGGGATTTTCTTAGCTCCTACTTCAGAGCAGGTTCTCTCTCAGCAAAGAGGACCCTTTGGTGACGTAGATGTATGGTGATTGGTCGAACACCAGCCAATACACCACCCTCGACCGTCATTTAAGAAATTTGACCGTAAGCTGGTACAAAAACAGCGCTTTAATGGTAACGGAATGGAAGAAACACAACAAAACACTATCAACAATGAACTACAAGCTCCGCCTTTGTTGTAATTATTGTCGTCGCACAGAAGTGAGGTGTGTTGCGCAGACGTTGACGTAACGTTCCAAATAACGGCGCGAATGCAAACAGAAAAAGGAAATAGTCCTCCCCAGGTCCCTAGTCCCCCAGTCCCCAGAACCGTTTGGTTTCGAAAGCCCCTATAACGTAGGGACTATGTTGGAACTCACAGGATGGTCTGGAAGTCGTCGTCCACCAGGATCATGTCGGCCGCCTCCTTGCACACGTCTGTGCCGGTCTGGCCCATCGCCACGCCGATGTCAGCCGCCTTCAGTGCCACCGCGTCGTTGACGCCGTCGCCCGTCATGGCAACCACCGCCCCGATGTTCTGGAGGGACTGCCGCCACACAAGGACCACATTATACAAACAAAACTCATTTATAATTAAATCAGTGTATAATTGGTATGCCATTGGCTGATTCAGCAATACTTTGTGCAACTAACAGCTGTGCATCATAACACACCTTGACGATCTTCAGCTTGTTCCTGGGACTGGCTCTGTAAAACACCACCACCTGGAGAGAGAGAAGCAGAGTTGTTTATACATCGGCTCTGTGTGTACTATATCTCTGTGTATATTATTGATGTGTGTACAGTATCTCGTGTACGGTATACTGTGTGTACGGTATCCGTGTGTACGGTATTCTGTGTGTACGGTATCTGTGTGTACGGTATCTGTGTGTACGGTATCTGTGTGTACGGTATCTGTGTGTACGGTATTTGTGTGTACGATATCTGTGTGTACAGTATCTGTGTGTGTGTTTACCCGTGGGACTATCTGGGACAGCTGATGAAGGTCCAGTTGGTCTACCTCCTCCCCAGACAGAGACTGAGACCCCTTGGTGTAGAGACCCAGCCTGCTAGCTACACACACACACACACACACACTTAAAGAACAACTACACTACACATGTGTGTGCTGCCACCTTGGACCTTAAAGCATGACCGCTTAGTCAAAGAGGGTTTTGCCGCAAATACAGTCACACCAAAGAGGAGCTTCACTAAACAAATGTTTTACACATGTGGTGATATATATATGTATATATATATAAATATGTATTGATATAAAAAATAAATTCAACCAATGAAATAACCGGCTGAACCGGTGCCCCTATATAAACAGACAGAGGTACCCCTATAGAAACAGACAGTCAGAGGTACCTATAGAAACAGACAGAGGTACCTATAGAAACAGACAGAGGTACCCCTAGTAACAGACAGTCAGAGGTACCTATAGAAACAGACAGAGGTACCTATAGAAACAGACAGGGGTACCTATAGAAACAGACAGTCAGAGGTACCTATAGAAACAGACAGTCAGAGGTACCTATAGAAACAGTCAGAGGTACCTATAGAAACAGACAGAGGTACCTATAGAAACAGACAGGGGTACCTATAGAAACTGACAGTCAGAGGTACCTATAGAAACAGACAGAGGTACCTATAGAAACAGACAGTCAGAGGTACCTATAGAAACAGACAGAGGTACCTATAGAAACAGACAGAGGTACCCCTATAGAAACAGACAGTCAGAGATACCTATAGAAACAGACAGTCAGAGGTACCTATAGAAACAGACAGTCAGAGGTACCTATAGAAACAGACAGTCAGAGGTACCTATAGAAACAGACAGTCAGAGGTACCTATAGAAACAGACAGACAGAGGTACCTATAGAAACAGACAGTCAGAGGTACCTATAGAAACAGACAGACAGAGGTACCTATAGAAACAGACAGTCAGAGGTACCTATAGAAACAGACAGACAGAGGTACCTATAGAAACAGACAGTCAGAGGTACCTATAGAAACAGACAGGGAATGGGGAGAAAGCATTCCATTGTACTTGCATATGGCAAATAAAAACATCTTGAGACAGAGATACCTTTAGAAACAGACATACCTATAGAAACAGACATACATACCTATAGCAATAGCTGTTTCCTGGGCATCCCCAGTGATCATCTTGACGGCGACCCCAGAGCTGATGAGCGTGCCCACTGCCTCCTTGACCCCTGACCTCGGGGGGTCAATGATGCCCACCAAGCCCAGGAAGGTCAGGTTACCCATCTGAGAGCCCGACGCAAACGCCAGGACTGCACACACACATATCAGCTAATATCAAGTACTTGAAACTGTTATTTATGTTGACCATGTTCATATTCTAAGCTTGGTCTATATGCATTCATGTATTCTCTATAGTAGTACTTCAAACTACATTTCCACGGGCGCATAAAGGCGTGTGGCCATGTGGTTATTTTTGTGGAGTTTTTTTTGTGAATTCCCAGAAAACATGCTATATTGTGATATACACATCGCTATCCAGATATAAAATGGCCTGTATCGGAACAGAAGACCTTGGCCATATCGCCCCCAGCCCTAATCTGGAGGATTGAATCCTCTTTATTCACATATACAGTGAAATGTGTTTCTCTGCATTTAACCCATCCTAGTATTAGGAGCAGTGGGCAGCTGGTTATACAGCGCCCGGTTAGGGTTAGGGTGGAGCCGGGGATCTACCGAGGTTTACCTCCTGGTTGCTGGTTTACCTCCTGAGCTATACTGCCGCCCAGTATACAAAGCTATTGGAGAGTATAATCCCAGCCTAAAGGTTTAATCCTCAAAGTTTGTACAACTATTCCTGGTGTGACCGATAAAGTTGTCACTTTTTATTATAAATAGTCATATCACAGTAATCATAATACCGCGGAGGCCTGCTGTCCCCATGTAGCTCTTCTGCTGCTGGAAGAGCTCCCTCTGCTGCTGGCTGAGGGGTAGTGCAGCGCCCCGGCTGTTGAAGAAACTGCAAAACCTGATGACCTGCTCAAATGCTCCCTTCATGTAGTAGACACCTGGCTGGTCCTGAGGAGGGGGAACACACACACACACACACACACACACACACACACACACACACACACACACACACACACACACACACACACACACACACACACACACACACACACACACACACACACACACACACACACACACACACACACACACACACACACACACACACACACACACCACACACACACACACACACACACACACACACACACACACACACACACACACACACACACACACACACACACACACACATGCAAGGTAACATACTATAGATACAACTGTACCTACAGCTGTACAGGATGTTAAATAGATACAAGATATTTAACATTGATACACATGTGTGGAGTGTGTATGGTTGGTTTCTGGTTTAAGCAGCCTCCCAGGCACGGGTCAAGCTGATTAGGCTCTCGGGCTGGAGACCCGAGGCTGCGCACACCAACTGCCACAGATCTTACCATCTCGCACTGACTTCTCGCAACATTCAACCCAAGCGGCAGCGATGACCGGTCATGTGTAAACCAATGAGCGGCGGTAACGGAGGCTACATCCACATTTCGGACAGCTTATGGTTAACCCCTACTTAGATTGATGGTTAGCTCTAGTTCTACAAGCACCGAGCGGTGCCATACAGGGGTGTACTGAAGCGGTCCTGGACCTACTGACCTGCTGGGTGCGGTGGACACAGCGGACTGACATCCACTTGTTCTCGGAGGTGAAGGGTTGCTCCTCCACGCGCACGTACTCCTGCTGCACAGACTCCAGCCCCACCTGGACCAGGGGGAGTGGGCAGAGGAGCCGCATGAGTGACCCAACGCTCTGACCCGGTAGCAGCAGTAGTTCCAAGGTCTGAACATTTTCGCGATCCCGACTTCTTACATTTTTGTGCATCAGTATGCTTCACATTACATTACATGACATTAGAATAATTCAGAAGACTCTTGTCTTTGGACTTTTGTCCAAAGCGGCTTACAAAAAGTACATTCAACATGGGTAGCTCCTCCACACACAATCAACATCTGCCCGTGATATGAACGTTGGCGTGAACATATGGGCTACAAGGTTACTACTACTAAGTACTGGTAGTATAAACACTAACTTTGAGACCTTACAAACACGTTTCTCCCAGGACCCCGTCTGTATGGCGCTCGGCCGAGATTACATCTTTGCCACCGATACTACCAGAGTCCTAAACCACCCATTACCGGTGTTTTGACCGATATTTTGTCAAAAAGCGCACATTTTTTCAATACATTTGAAAAATGTATATTCTAGTAGTGTGGCGGACAAGGTAGCAGTCAAGAAAAGGTCATGTAAACACAGCACTACGGCATTGTCTTTGGACTACTTAAGAGTGGAGCCACGTGGTTTTCTGACCGTGTCAATACGATTAGATTTAAAGATTTATTGGATCTTTATTTTAATTGTATCTACTGCCAGAGGTTATGGTAGCTAAGCTTTGGATAACACACAATGCGTAACATTGTTTATGAAAACTGCAACACAGGCGCGTGCATCCTCTCGCTGGTTATTACACTTATGACTGGTGAGAAATGATATATTATGTATAATGCAGTGGTGAACCGTCAGGGCCTTCAAGGGGGGGGGGGGGGGTGTGTACCTTCATGGCAAGTGCGATGAGAGCCCCCTCTGTGGGTCGTCCCAGGAGTGTGTTGTTCCTGATGACTGAGTCATTACACACACAGCCAACCTACAACACATTTCAGAATACAAGTTAAGAACAAACATATTTCACAATAGAAGTCACAACACTAACACTTATTATTCTGCAACCAATGTTAGTAGTGTAGGGTGTTTGGAATGGGCTGGTGGTGTGTGTGTGTGTGTGTGTGTGTGTGTGTGTGTGTGTGTGTGTGTGTGTGTGTGTGTGTGTGTGTGTGTGTGTGTGTGTGTGTGTGTGTGTGTGTGTGTGTGTGTGTGTGTGTGTGTGTGTGTGTGTGTGTGTGTGTGTGTGTGTGTGTGTGTGTGTCTGACCTCCACTATTTTGCTGATGGAGGGGCAGGAGTAGCCGTGCACCACATCGCCGTCCAGCAGCACCTCCCCTTCTCTGTTGTAGCCTACGCCAGTCACCTGGGAGAGCAAGACCAGACACGCTCAGCAGCCAATCAGAGACTAGACGTGCCCTCCAACAACGCAACCCTAACAACGCTGAGTCACAGTCACATCCCAAGCACATAGGTCTCCTAGCTAAAACAATAGGAATAAGTGGAGGTCATGGTTGAGCTGTATAGCAAGACAAGATAATCCTTACATAAAGGAACACTTGTAGATTTTCCACCAGGCGTCTACCATTACAATGTGGGTAGTATATGCAAATTAACAATAATAAATTCTCCTCCCAGCACTTAGTTTAGCAAATTGGTTCACCAGCAGACGTCTGCCGTTTCCCGTCATCTGGTGGCCTTTTACCAGATCTAGGGCTGTTGTTCTCTGGTCATGCAGCACCAGTTCTCTATGGCTGTTGTTCCAACTGTTATATGGTCATGAAGCACCAATTTATATATTTCTTTGACAATAAACTCGATGCAACAACTCAAACATTTGTTTTGACCATTCAACTTTATTTTCTGTAAAGATCTGTCTGGAAGCCATTTACAACTACAACTTTTGTTTTCTTGCAAAGCCATTTGCCTCTCTAGTTGCTGCCCGAGTTTACAACGTTGCCTATGGGAAAACCAGAAGTCTGACTGAACGCCAACAGCAAGTTGGTCGCTCCTAATACAAAGAAAATCCTGCCACTGAAACGGTTAGTGGTCCTGGTATTTGCAGCACCCAGGTATAGGAACTTGTGGAGTGTGTGTAACCAAGGCCCATAGGCCCACCACACACACTCGAGGAAGAGCTCTAGCATGTGGGTATATAAACTGGATTCCTCATCACCCTGTGTCCATGTCTTGGTCCCTGTTCAGGCGCCAGTGTAACAGAGAATTTGGCTGAGGGCTTGATTGTACCACAGGGCCTCACGTTGGGCACACCTTTCTCAAGGATAGCAGGGCTTGGGGGAACCAAACACCTTGTGTCTGGAAGTCGACCGCCTTAGCCACTGCACTCTCTTTCTCTCCCCTCCCCACCAGCTTCGACAGGAGACGTACCTCGGCATGGTGTCCGTCCGACGTGAACACCTGCGTCACCGTCATTTCATTCTTGGTCAGAGTGCCGGTCTTATCGGAACAGATCACGTTACAGCAGCCTGGGCACAACGCCAACCAATCACCAATAGATCATCAACACGCCATCAGCAAAGCAGCCCGGGCCAATCAACCTATGGCTGTAGGTTCTATAGTAGTAGTCTTGCTACTACTAGTAGTGTAGTACTAGTAGTGTAGTGGTGTAGCACTAGAAGTGTAGTTCAAGTGTAGTAGTAGTACTGGTATAGTAGTGATGTAGTAGAGCAGCCGTACTGGTATTTCCAGTGTTGTAGTGTAATAATGGTGGAGGTGACAGCGTACAATGTCTGAAACCCTTCAGGGTCGTAGTAGTAATCATATTAGTTTAGTCGTAGTAATACTATGAGTGTAGTAGTAGTAGTTATACTATCAGTGTACTGTATCAACCCACTCAGAGTCTCTACGATGGGCAGCTTCTTGACGATGGCCCTCTTCTCGACCATGCGCATGACGCCCAGGGCCAGGGTCACGGTCACCACGATGGGGAGGCCCTCTGGGATGGCTGCTACTGCCAGGCTGGGGGAGAGGGGGCATTATGCATTAGCATTAGGCTAAGGTGCTAGTATAAGCAGTCTGAGGATCATTGGCTAGCCTACCTGACACCGATGGTGAACATGTCCATGACCCCCTTGCCTTGGAGCCAGCCAACAAGCATGATCACCCCTAAAAAAAAAAAAAGAAACACACAAATAGACTTAGACAGACACACACACACACTGACAGTGTTCCTTAGTAGACTCAAGGCCAAATTATATTTCACCGCAGCGATGGCGTAGCTTCGCCTTAGGTTTCCGTCTCGTTACCGCAATGGCCGGCACGCTTCATCTTTTCTGCTACGCTTGTTTACTCGTAAAGTAGTTGAGGAGGTTCGCATATGTTCCTTTGAACGACTTCTTCAAATTATAAAGCTTACAAGATGTCACTGAACGACAAAGTATTGGTCAAGACTTCAGCTACACACGCTACTGTTCCAGACACAACACTAGCATACCTATGATACAGAAGGAGTAGAGTGACAGCTGCTTGCCCAGCAGGTCCATGCTCTTCTGGAGGGGAGTCTTAGGGGCCTGGAAGCAACATGTTGGGAGTTGGATCCATTACATTACAGTCATTTAGCAGACGCTTCTATCCAAAGCGACTTACAATAGTGTGTTTCAACAAAGGAAGGTAAGAGAACCACACACACACACACACACACACACACACACACACACACACACACACACACACACACACACACACACACACACACACACACACACACACACACACACACACACACACACACACACACACACACACACACACACACACACACACACACACACACACACACACACACACACACACACACCTCCTCCGCCTGCATCATCTTGAACACCTCCCCAAACTCTGAGTTCTCTCCGGTTCCTATGACGATGCCCTGGGGAGAGGGAGAGGGGAAGGCATCATCAACTTGGAGCTTTAAACACTAAACAAGACAAAAGCATTACAGACTGGTTTCAGAGCAGTTCAACACAGGTCACGGGGGGTACCTTGGCCTTGCCACAGCGGACCAGTGTTCCCATGAAGGCGAGGTTACTGCGGGAGGCAATGTCCCCATTGGACGCCGGGGGCTGGGGGGCCGTGGACTTGGAGGAGGGGGTGGTCTCCCCAGTTAGGCTGGACTCATCCACAGACAGGTCACTGGCCTGAGGGGGAGGAGGGGTGAAGCGCACACACACACATACACGATTGAGAACAAACATTCAAGCTTTCATACAAAGTGCAATACAAAGCTGCAGCACAAACAGCCGATTCAATCAATATGGACAACACGTCATGAGCGGCGTGAGCACCTCGAAGAGACGCAGGTCTGCTGGGACTCTCTCTCCGACAGAGAGACACACCGTGTCTCCTGGCACCAGCTCTCTGGCCAACAGCTGCTCCACATGGCCATCGCGGACACTGGAGCAGAGACAAAGAGACAGAGAGACAGAGAGAGAGAGAGAGAGAGAGAGAGAGAGAGAGAGAGAGAGAGAGAGAGAGAGAGAGAGAGAGAGAGAAACAGTTGTCAGCCGGATGCAAGGCACTACAGTAAAGCAGTTGGTCTGAGTGGGCAAGTGAGGAGCTCTGGTGTTTAGCTTTAGTGTACCCTGGTCTTACCAGTGGCATTCCGGAGGCACCAATTTCCCCAACTCTTCCAGAGACTTCTCTGAACGGTACTCCTACACACACACACACACACAAACAGATTGCATGTTTACACACAGCATTTTGCAGCACACAAAAATCATCACCGCCAGCCACTACCAGGATTCAACTACAAGTGAAAGCAGACATTTTCTTAATCACTATTGATTCTTCATCCTCCGTGCACGCGTGTGTGTGTAAAACACATTATTAACTACTTCACATACTTGAGATGAGAACATACTTGAGATGAGAACATGTGTGGATGTGGAGAATATACAAGACTATCATTTCATAAAAATAATGTATAATCAAATGATTAAGACTCACCTGGACAAAGGCAACTGTTACAACTATTATTATGGCCTGTGGACAAAGAGAGAATAGCACAGCAATTAGGGTTGAATGCACATTGATATGAAACAGTCGGATCTGATCACCATGGCAACCATATTTCTTACATCTGTGCGCGTGTGCGTGTGTGCATACCACAGTGATGCTGATGGCATCGTCGTACTGGTGCATCAGAACACTGATGACAGCAGATGCTAGGAGCAACAAGATGAGAGGGTCCTTGAACTAGAGGGAGGGAGAGGGAAAGAGACCGGGACAGAGGGACAGAGACATTACTCAAATGCACTGCTCTTGTGTTTACTGGTTAAATATTTACTTATTTTATGTGCAACATGAAAATGTTGCATATTATTTTATTTTATGTTGTACCTGAAAATGTCAACGTCACTCAATGACATGTCAGAGAGGGGCAGGTCTGAATTGGGTTCACTAATCAAACTCAATAAATTACCCTGGCCTACATCCTGCCATCTCTGTACTGTGCATATGACTGTGTATGTGCATGCCAGTTCACTCACACCGCGCGTGTGTGTGTGTAGAGACCACTCAATGTCTTCAACACACACACTGGCACAGAGAGGCAGCCCTCTGTGTGTTAAAACCAGGACAGAGCGTGCTAATTTCAGCATGGATCGACTATATGACCTGGTTTCCATGCCAACAACAGAACCCCTCTCCTACTAATCCTAGTTTGTCCCTGAACACTAGAAGAACCATACTATTTTACTATCACGCTATTTTACCCCAAAGTATCCAGAGCATCTTTATCAACGATGCCTCTAGATAGGCAGTGGGCATTGGAGTGCGAACCGAGAACATTTGTCAGGGAGTCACCAACATCTATCCTGATGTTGGTGTCCAACAAGACTATCCTGTCCTCCTTCCGAATATATGAAGCCAACAGGCTGATAGCTAGCCTACATACTAGCCCATCGGTGAATGCCCATGTGTAATGTCATTTCTTTGTGTTTATTTTAAATCAATGTCGACTTTTTAGATTGTGTTCAGATTTTTAGCCGAATGTTATGAAATAGTGTAACACATGGAATAAGTTTCCATTTTACGTTTCCAGTAGAAACCCTGCGTTTCTCCGCGGTACAGCCAGGACAGAGCACCCCTTTGAGCTGGTCATGAGATGAGGCCCTATAGTCACCTGCTCTACAGGACAGGAAACCTCAGGCCTGGTTAGGAAGACTCCGTTAGAGATGTCCCCGGTCTCAGCTTACTGTCTCGCTTTGAAGACAGTAAGCCCCACACACACACACACACGTGCGCACGCACGCACGCACACGCCATGGGCTAGGTGCACTCTGTTGCCGTGACAACACGTTGGGGACTGTTCACTTAGCAGATGGAGAGTAGGCATCGCTTGTTTTTCTATTTCACAGAGAGAGAAAACTAGATAGCTGCAGGGTACTGCTGAACGGAAATATGATCTAAATCGCAAAACGGCCAACTGCGATATCCCAATCGCAGAGGCTGCAATTTTTGGATAAAATGTGTAAGTACATTTATAACACCATTATAAATTAAGTACCGTCGCGCTGTTGAGATGCCCTGGCCTACAAATCTTTGTTCTCCAGATGTAAAGTGTAAAGTCTTTGGTTCAGACCCCATCCACCGTCAAATCAAAGTGAATGTAATAGTTTTTTAAGTGAGAGTAAAAAGTGTAATGCAACCAATGACCATTCCCACTAATCACAATCTCAAAATCTGTCAGAATAACGGCAATATGATCCAAAATGTGTAAAGCACTTTGGCTGCTTTGAAAAGCACCATATAATAAATGCTTGGAATAATTGTATCACTATGAGAGTACATATCATGACAGGATGTTCCAACCATTTGTTCTGTGAGCTGTTGGACAGCCAACACTGCCAACACTGAAGCACAAACTCCCTCTCTCTCTCTCTCTCCATCTCTATCTCGTAATCTCTTGCTAACATGTAGCTCTGCAGCTTGTTACTATTTAGTGCTTAAAGGGCTAATTATCATGCTTGGCAGGTTTCCCCTCAGTTACAGACAGTATAACTGAATTAGTTTAAACAATACAAATGACCAAAAAAGTATAAAAGGTAATGTGCAAACATTACCAACAATAGAGTCAACTCCACCTTTTCAACTGAAAGCAATACAATGAACAGCACAGCAGGGGACATTAGTCCCAGGTCATGACTTGAACTTTTCCTTGCAGCCTTTGGCATGTCTTGACATTAATATAAAAATGCAATGAACTGTGAAATCAAAGTCCTAGCATTTAGAGAGTGTGTGTGTGTGTGTGTGTGTGTGTGTGTGTGTGTGTGTGTGTGTGTGTGTGTGTGTGTGTGTGTGTGTGTGTGTGTGTGTGTGTGTGTGTGTGTGTGTGTGTGTGTGTGTGTGTGTGTGTGTGTGTGCTCTCTCTCTGTCTCTCTCTCTCTCTCTCTCTCTCTGCAATACCAAATAACCAATAATACCCTTCAGTCTTAACTCAAGTGGAGAGTTAAGGGTAAATACATGTATGAATAGCAATTGGTCTTTTTACATCATGTTTCTATGCATGTTATGCAGTGTATAGGTTTAGACCTGAACGTTTACAAGAGCACCAACTGCAATTTAGCCAAACACTTATCCAAAGCCACTTAGAATAATACATGTCATTAATTAGCAGACAGGGCTTAGGGCATCTTGGTCAAGAATACCTGAAGTGTAGACTATGGTTCAAACCTATTATTACAGACCCATAGGAGCCTGAAGGGGGTGCTGGCCTACCTGGCAGATGTATTTCTTCCATAGCGGCTCCTCTTCGCTGATGTCGAACTCGTTCCATCCGTGGTAGGCTCTCCTCCGGGTGACCTCCTCATGAGACAGGCCCAGCTGCAGCTCTGCCTGCCCACAACAAGACCACTAAATAACCACCGGGTTCTACTACAGCAGTTCCCAACCTATGGGTCAGGCGGCCACTTGGGGTCACCTGACATGGGAGATTGTGAACTTGTATGGTAGATAGAGGATAATTAGATGGTTCATTTTATTTTAATTTTATTTAAAAAAAAGTTTCATAAAAGGCCTGTATATAAACGAGCAAATGTATGTGATTCCTAGCCACGAGATAACCAATACTAATCAAATATTTCTTTGGAAGGCCAGTGAATAGAGCATTTCAATAATCTAACATACAATAAATGAAAGCATACATTTTTTTCTTGCCATCCTGTTTGTCGCACTTTGGCAATTTTTTTCAGGTGGAAAATAAAAATGTGGTCACCTTCTAAAGTCTAAAAGTCCACCTAAACTTGTTACTACTGATTAATTTTGATGAGCCACATTTCCTAACCTATTAGAGAATGCATCCATTTTAGCTTTGGGGCCAACTAAGTATTTCTGCTTTATCAAAATATTAAATATTGCTCATCCATAGATTAAATGCAGACAGACCATTAGTCAAGGAGCATAAGACATTTATATAATTCGGCTGGACATAAATGTATAATTGTGTATCACGTGTAATACATTGCATGTCTCATGTGAAACGTAATGTTCTCTGTTGATATTATCAAAGGACAGCGTACACAATGAAAAAAGAAGGAGACTAAGACAGCTTCTTAGTGGAACACCAAAATAGACGCCATATCGCTCTGACTCATTTTCCTAGCAGTACATACAATTGTCTCTCTTTAAAATATGTTGGGAACCAGTTCGGATCACAATAAGACAGACCAACCCAGTTTTCCAAGCCATTCATTAAAATGCTATGGCCAATTGTGTGTCGAAATTGTGTCGAATGCCGCACTGGAGACCAAGACAATAATAACAGACCGTGCCTGCAGCAATGTTAAGTATAAGGTTGTTGGTTACTTTAATAAGCGCCGTGCTATAGTTAGATCTGTTAGATCAAAAACCTGGATTGGAATTTCTTCATGATACCATTTTTATTAGAAAACTACTTTTTCAAGTATCTTGCTCACGAAAGAAGAAGTAGGCCTGTAATTACTGAGGAAATTATAACCCAAATTTGATTTGTTCAACAGCCGTTTCACAACAGCAGTTTTAAATGTATTGGGGAAAATTCCAGACTCAAGGAATGCTAATCAATCTTCAAACTGATGTGGAGAGACTTAAAAATATTTATTAGGGGTATTTATTATTTATTAAAATGGTCATGATTGCAAGTTTATGATTGGATTTAGTTGTAGGGCTTCTTTAAGCTTCTAAAATTCCTCATAGTTGTCGGTCTGTTAAAAGGCAGATCATAGCTGGTGTGTCGGACAATGGAAGCTCTAATGGTTGTAGGAAGTGGTGCAGTTTCTTCACATTTTGAGACTGAAGCCAGACTAAGAATGTCAAAGGCTGGTGGACTTGGTAATCGACCAATGGCTATTTTCTGCAATGATCCTTGAGAAATGGGCTCTTCTCTCAGAGCGAATAGCCTTGTTGTACGTAGTAATAAGCCCCTTAAAAAGGCTACGATGAGTCACTCGTGTAAATGGGACTGAGACAATTTGTGGGGAAGCAGAAGTTGGGGGCTGCAAGAATGTTTTGACCTACAAAGAGGTTTGTTCACTGGGTGATTTTCCGATATTGCAGGGTTAACACCGCCATGAGTTAGTTAACAGGTGAACACATTCAGAACCCGAGTGGCCACAATTGACAATAAACCGTTGGTTTGAGAGTCTTAGTGTATGACCTTTATAACGTGAAGTGAAGATGGACAAAAAAGTGTTTTAAAGGAGATGAGGGAATGACGTGTAGCGGACCGTAGGTCGGAATTTAACAGCCGGGTTTGCATTTCTAACAGGCTACGCAGGGAATAATGGGAGAAGCAAGCGAACTTCCAATTTCTAGCTTTGTGCTAATTGGACTGAGTCCAATTAGCACAAAGCTAATTGGAGTATAGGCTTGTAAGTGTTGCCACGGTACCTGAAGGACACAGGCCACTTCATTGACGGGGAGCTGGCTGGCTTTTTTGGCGCCTAGTACAGGCACCATCATCTCATCTTCTCTGGAGGGGGGTCTTTGGGAAAGCTGAAACACAACACTATGCAGATTAATCAATCCATTCAATATGTGCCATACAAATTGTAATATTGTAAACAGTAAATATTAAAAGAAAAATACTTCTATATAGCCCATCTCTTGATTACCAGTGGACATCACAAATGGCATCCAAGTGTGTGTGTGTGGTTTGTGGCTGGTTTAAGCAGCCTCACCTCAGACTGATTAGACCCAGGGGCTAGGTCAGGCTGCACACATGTGGTGCATCAGGATAAACCAGGCCCACAGGTTAAGCCAGCCATCACCACACACACACACACGAGAGGAGCGCGGACATGTCAGCATTTACCTGCTCTGCTTGCAAAAAATATTAAACTTTACATGTCCGTGCTCCTCTGGTGTGTGTGGTGATGGCTGGTTTAACCTGTGGGCCTTGACTGTCCTGACGCACCACAGGTGTGCAGCCTCACCCAGCTCCAGAGTGTAATCAGACAGACTCCGCTGCTTAAAACAGCCACACAAAAAAAGTCTTCTTCGTCAGGTAGTCACACACACACACACACACACACACACACACACACCTCTTTGCTTTGTTCAGCAAACATGTCTGTAGTTCAGGGTCACAAGGTTAGCGACCAATCAGCTCTGCCAGGTTTGGTCAAAAAAGACAAGCAGTGGGTGAAGGATGAACACCAGTTGACTGTATGTTAGTCCAGTGTGGGAACCCAAACAGCCCTCTTCGTTTCCCCACTCACTCCTTGCCGTGCCTGAGGCAGAATGAAGAGCAGCAGGTAGTTAATTACCTGGTGCTGTGATGACCTGGTAAACAGACCACACCCAGACAATATTTGCATGCTGGTCATTTCCTCGTCTTGCTGCGGAATACAGACTACTGGGAAAGACTTTATAAAAATGGCATTTTACACATTTTGTTTCAGTAATGTAGCGTATTTCAGGCTTAAAAAGGGAACTCAAATGGAGGTAATCATTGTAGATTTAACTGACAACAGGGAGTCCGCTTGGCTACTGTTGTTGCAATATTTTTATATATTTTTGTGGATGGCTTTTGTTTGAGAAACAAATGACTCAGACATGAGCTTGAGTGTCCTTTAGAAGCGACCCTTAAGGGAGTCTGAAGTCCTGAACGCAAGGAAAATGTTCAGAGTATCATAACAAAAGCCTGTCTACTCATCCAAACGCAAACTAGGAGTGGTTCTTCATTACTTTTTAATATCTACAACCTGTTGTCAGAAGGGACATTAAGTTCAACCCACTAACACATCATGTTCTCTGCATACATCCTGTCCACTGAGTGTGGACCGGACACAATTATCAAATACTGAGGTCTAGAAGACTACATCCTGTTTGAGTTCAGGACAAACACCAGCTGTGGTCTCAACTCTCATGCCACTTCAGAATACACAGAAATGTGTATCATCTTTATCTGATCCATAGATTGGTATTGGCTTGGAGCCATTGTAAAATCTTGTGTAGCTCTTCAGGCTAACTGATTGTCATATATTCGAGAGAGTAGCAGGTGTTGTTTTCAGGGGACATTCCCGGGAATGTAAATAGATGTATTTTAATCCACAATTTATTTTTAGTCATGAGGAGTCAATGGAAGGGACAACACAAACACCCGTATATATATATATATATATATATATATAAATATAAGAGAGAGAGAGAGAGAGAGAGAGAGAGAGAGAGAGAGAGAGAGAGAGAGAGAGAGAGAGAGAGAGAGAGAGAGAGAGAGAGAGAGAGAGAGAGAGAGAGAGAGAGAGAGAGAGAGAGAGAGAGAGAGAGAGAGAGAGAGAGAGAGAGAGAGGAGAGAGAGAGAGAGAGAGAGAGAGAGAGAGAGAGAGAGAGAGAGAGAGAGAGAGAGAGAGAGAGAGAGAGAGAGAGAGAGAGAGAGAGAGAGAGAGAGAGAGAGAGAGAGAGAGAGAGAGAGAGAGAGAGAGAGAGAGAGAGAGAGAGAGAGAGAGAGAGAGAGAGAGAGAGAGAGAGAGAGAGAGAGAGAGAGAGAGAGAGAGAGAGAGAGAGAGAGAGAGAGAGAGAGAGAGAGAGAGAGAGATATTAGGGATGGGACGATCACGTTTTTTGCCACCGATCACCGATCACATTGAGAAATATCTGCCTCACCGATCACCGATTTTTTGTTGCAGCTATAGCGGTCTACAGTGTATTGCTGCTATAGCAGTCTATTATAGCAGGGGTTCCCAACCCCCGGACCGGTACCGGGCCGTGGAGGTGTTACTGGCGAAACAGCCGTGTGTTTATCATCATATTTGACTCAAATAATTTGAGTATAGGTGAACGGCGGGCGGTATAATCTATATATAGAGATGATATATATAGTATAATCTCTATATATATATATAGATTATATAGCGGTATAATCTATATATATAGATAAAATATATATCGGCGGCATAACGAGAGACATACACGCGCTACTAAAGAGACTACGCGCTAGTGACGTGTCGGTCGAACGAGCCGGGGTTTGTGTTACGGTGCTCCGCGTACATGCGCGTTTATACTGAAATCGAGCCCTGCCGTTTTGTTAGGGGTGTGTTGACACACACCTTGACAACCGGTCCGCGAAAATTGACAACTGGTCCGCGAGATTTTTTTTCATGTATCTGCCGGTCCGTGGCACAAAAAAGGGCGGGAACCCCTGTATTATAGAACAGTTTCATCCATCATGCATTCCTGGGGTTCTCGTTCTCCACGGTCAGTTTAACAAACTCGCCATGCTGCGCTGGGTGATGGGTTTTCAGGTGTCTTATTAAATTTGTCTTGTTGGTAAAGAAATGAGCTCACGTGTTTCTCACGTGCAGGATCGGCTATGAAATCGGCAACATTAAAGAAAGATCGGCGTTCTCCGATTGCGCATTTTTCTTCAAAATCGGCCGATAATGATCGGAAGCCGATCGATCGTCCCACCTATAATCTATCTATCTATCTATCTATCTATCTATCTATCTATCTATCGAGAGAGAGAGAGAGATACAGATATACATATATACATATAACATACATACATATATACATACACATACATACATACATTATATACATATATATACATATACATATATATACATACATATATACATATATAGACATACATATATAGACATACATATATAGACATATATATATAAACATATATATATAAAAGCATCACACTCTAGCTTAACCCCACACACACCGGGTTTTATGAAGACAAATCCCTCCAGCCTTTTTACCAGGTACAATTAGAGGCCTTCTGCCCTCCTCAGCTGACTACAACAGGGTCCCTTTTTTAAAATCTCTAGTCCTAATCCCCTTTTTCCCCATGGTCCTCTCCGCTCCACCGGGGGCTACTGTATCACTCTCATTAAGGATCTATAGCTGAAGTGGTATTCACCCAGTATGGCCTCCAACTAGAACTCTGGCTCCCAGGGGAGAGTGCGCTACACTGGGACAGAAGCAGTCACAGTTAGGCGGGCGGGGGGGGGGGGGCGCTGGCGCTGGTAGTAGCGTGACTCTGAGCAGGTGAAAGCGGATTCTGGGTGATTAAGACCAACCAGAGCTTAGAGATGGAGCCAGCGACTACTCAGGAGGAGGAGGGGGGGGATTGACACTTCGGCAGTGTCAATCCCCAGGATGCATTGATTTTTCCTTTAGATGCTTTGCTTACCCCAACCATAACAAACTACTCCCAATCCTTCTCTTAACCTCAACATATTTAGTGATGGATGACTTTCTGTTCCATTTCAATCTTACGTAATTTCAGTCCATCAATTTCCTCCTATTCCTTCAAGGCAATTTAATGGGTGGAGTTTATTTTAATTTCTAATTATTTTGGGTTATTTTATTTAAGCAGGTGACTAATATAGTCACATTACGACAGATCCTGAGATGTACAGTATAATATTTGACATCACCTATAGGGAAGGTTGTGTCGTGTATACATCTCTCTGTGAAATGCCATTCCACGTTTTCAGATCCTGGATTTCCAAGGCAACTAAACTTGCCTTTTTATTTATCCAATTCAGCTAATGGCAGACATTTTGGTTTCAGATACTAAGCTTAAATTCATCTCACTTCAGTTACCGTGGTGACTCATGCTGTCAAACCTGGTACATAGCAGGTTAGCTCCGAGATAACTCCACCCCACGGCTGCAATTCAAACTCCTTTCCATCGTCTTGTTGGTGGCAACGAACCACTGTCTGGCTATATCCATAACTATTGTACTGTATCCAAGCATTTTTCTTCCTTATTAGTATTTTACCTTATCAACTCAACGTAACGTGTCTAAATTAACAAGCGATGATACAGCTTCACATTTCTTGGAAAATTAATTATTAATTTCAAGCAATTAAAGCACTGAAATAGCAATAACGGCTTGGGCACTCCCTGATTTATCAAATGTTCTGGTTTGTGATAGACAATGTAGTAGTCATGAACTGGAATTATTTAGATTCAACCTATCTGAGATAGAGTGAACGTATTCCCCAGGATTGTAATGTGTTGTGCTGGTTTAAGCGTCTGTCTGTCTGTCTGCCTGCCTGCCTGCCTGCCCCCTATCCATCCAGAAATGTGCATGCCTGGCATAACTGGCAGGTCACGTGAACAGTGTGACCAGTGTAACAAGTCAGCAGGCCAGAACAATAGCAATGCATGACTGTTGATTGACATGAGATAAATAAAGTGATGCTCAACTATTAAAACTCATTAAAATATGAATTTAAATTAAATGAGAAATGTTGAAAAGATTTGAAAATGCAACCAGACAACTTGTTACATAATTGTCTTGATGGGTAGGGCTAATCATGATTTAAAATACAAATACTGAAATCCCAACTAGTCTGTTCCACCATGGTGTTACTGCAACCTTAAAGAGGACATATGTGGGGCATCAGGGCGCTGTTTAAAGATCATGAATGTCAAGTCAAAATTCTGAGCATTACTCCTGAATTATTACTCCGAAATCAGTTACAATGGCAACTCATGCCGTGAGCCTAACCTGGAGTAAACCGGTTACGTCGCAGGTTAGTTTCAAGATAACCTGGCCTACGGCTGCAGTGGAGATGGTCTTTTCCATCCTGGTTTTGATCGGCTATTCCCAAAGTGGGGTACTTATTTGGTTGTTGCAAGAACAGCATATGACATTTCTTCTTATAATAAAATATCAAAATATATGTAAATCATAACTATTCCAGAGAAGTGATTCATATTTAGTTTGAGTTGATGCCATATCACTTGTTTGAGATATGAGAGGGTTTTCTACAAGGCTAAAGAAAGCGCAAAATAGTTATTGTCTTCATATGTTACATCACATGGGAGGTCATATTTGAGGGGTACACAGGACCTTAAAAAGTTTTGAAACAACTGGTTTAGGTAATGGCAACAAACAACTTGATAGGGCCATTGGCCCAATCCAAAACAAATTGTATTCAAGGCATCATCATTGGTTTTTTGTCCTCTTTAGTATTTTAACTTATTACATTAATATTACTTATTATTATCTATTTAATGAAACATATATCAAAATTTAAGTAGACAAGAAATATAATAGGGGATAGGTACACACTTAATCAAAGTGTTAACCCCACCCACTCCTACAGAAGGTTACTTCTGAAAGATGACAGGCTTGTCCCTTTGTGAGACCTGTGGACATTGGAGCATAGACTACAACGCTATCCTATAGCCAGGGCCTTGTTCTGGGTCATGTTTGGTTGACATTCTCCAACAGGGGCAGTTCCCCCGATGTATTGTTGACCGGTGTGTACCTTAATCTGAACGGGCGAGCCAATTTTAAATATTTTGTACCGGATCTCTTTCTCTACCCTAACTGACTAACTAACCTCGCCAAACACACACCCCTCCTCCAACCCAAACACTGAACTTGGTTGTCAACATCACACTGCTGTGTCTGAACCAATAAGAAAGCAACACAGAGAGAGAAATAGAGAGAGAGAGAGAAAGAGAGAGAGAGAGAGAAAGAGAAAGAGAGAGAAAAACAGCCAGATTGAGAGAGGAGAGGGAGACAGAAGGAACCAGAGCCACGACAGACAGAAAAAGAACAACAGCCAGGCAGGCAGGCAGAGCGACAGACAGAGCAATATGCAGACATGGAGAGAATGAAAGCAAATGAAGACCACACAGCAGGCCATCTAGCTTTAGCAGATACACATTAAGTGCAAACACAGCTCTCCATGTCAAACATGACATTTGGCCGGGTCTGTTGGCATTCAAATCAACAGCCCACACATCCCCAATATCACTTTACCGGCAAGATAGGACCGATAATTGCTATGGAAACCCAACTTTTACAGACCACTAAACCCAGCAGTTACAATATGGAAGCACTTCTTAAAACAGACAGAAAACTTCCATTAGCCACGGTGCCAACTGTTCATTTTAACCATAGTTTTTGACAGCCACACTTTGTGGGCACATCTTGTGGTTGGATGTGATTATTCAGATCTTGTATTATATTGTATAAAACCCTACTGTATCGATACTGATTTTGGCTGAGATCCTGTTAACATTATTGTTTGTATCCAACTAGATCCAAATTAGTTATTTGCGGGTGAAGACCATTTGACTTGTAAACCAGACTGACTGCCAGAGTTGAGATCTGAGGCTAAGACAAACAATAATAATAATAATAATAATGTTAACAGATCACAGCCACCATCTGTATCAATACGACAACACCCAAGATTAGAAGATCCGTATTTCCCTCGGGATTAATAAAGTAATCTGAATCTGAATCATCACAGCTTAAGAGGACATGTGGTTGTGCCCCATTCATTTCTCTATGGCGATTACGGTCCCCCTTGCTTCCTGAATCTCCCGTCGTCCTACTAATAGATAGTAACCTAGTAAGCTAGAGAAGGGAAGGGGCTGCCAAAGCACCAACAGGCATGCAGTGAATGACGTTTTTCAAAATGTTTCCAAGACAATGTTTACTGACCCACTCACGCAAAGTTGTAGTTATTAATCAGCATTAATATTCTGTATGTATTATAATATAAAATATGTATAAGCAGAAATATCCAATATATAATTACACATTTCAGGAATTTGGTACAACATGAGCACTGGGAACATTTTAAATAGCTTTGGAATTCAGCTTTTCTTTAAGTTTCCCCATCACATGACCCTCCTCAGGGTTGAGTAATGACACACGTTTGGTTGCCTGCCTTTGTCTAATTAATATAACAAAAATATTTAAAAACATTTATTCATCACGTTTACATGTTTTCCCTACATGAATAGTTTTTTTTGACGTGACATGGAGGCTGACGATGTTTTGCCAAATAAATCACTTTATTGGATCAAACTCAACCCTTAAGTAACCCTCTTTCCATGTCCTTAACATCCACTCTCCACCAATAAGTTGACCAAACTGCACCACTATCTATCCATCCATCCATCTATCTATCTATCCATCCATCTATCCATCCATCCATCTCACAATAGCGTCACATTCTGAGGGACGCCCTACACGTATACAAACGTAACGGTCAAGACAGTAACCTCACAATGCATGGCATGCATCGTGTGGATAGGTTGCAAAGGCATATAACAGGGTTCATCTTGCCAATATAATATAAACGGATTTATATACTGCAAATATAATATGGACACGGTCCAATGTTAACAGAACAGACATGGATGTCCACCGTGAATTGGGTACTACAGCGTACACACTACAGTCACAATCAGAAAGCACAACGAAACTAAAACCATTCTCAGCTGGATAGCGAGTTGAAGCCACCAGCTACGGGGTGGATGTAGTAGAAGGTAGTTAGATATGCGGCGTTTACAGTAAACAAGTACAAAAGAACATACCATTGTGACACACGGGGGGAAAGCATTGATTCATGAGATAAACATCTAACATTGGGTCAACTTGCCACACCGCACACGGAAGCTAGCGCTAGCAACATTAGCCAGCACTGTAACCTCACAGCGATAGCGTTAGTAGTGGACCGAGCAGGTGTATTAGTATTAACAAGTGTAAGGGCAATCTGGGAATCGCCAACACCCGGGAATAATAAGACGGTGTTTCCCCCGTGACTAACCGTGTGTGTTTTATATCGGAACGGTATCTCGATGTGTGTGTGTGTACACACTCACCAGCAGCTTCCGTGTCTTCAGCATCTTCTGGTGGAATCCCACTACTGTCGCGTGCCTCTGACGGTCCCTTGTTCTCTCGCGCAGGGGGCGGAGTCACGTGCTTTGTGTCGTTGTTGGTGCCAGAAAAAAAAATATCAATTTTTTTTCCCAGCGGGCAGGTACGTCAAAACGACTTTTTTTTTATGGAAGCCCGTTTCCGCCACTTGAAAAAAAATAAAAAAAAGTCTATCATAGTATATCATAATTATGACTTAACTATCTCATAATTTTGAGATAGTTGTGCCAACATCATTTAATCGAATATTGTATGGAAAGAATTATGAATGAAAATGTATGTATCCTGATTTTTTTTTTTTTTTGAGTAAACGATCCGACCGAATCACAGGTCACAGAAGCGTCTCTCTCTCTCTCTCTCTCTCTCTCTCTCTCTCTCTCTCTCTCTCTCTCTCTCTCTCTCTCTCTCTCTCTCTCTCTCTCTCTCTCTCTCTCTCTCTCTCTCTCTCTCTCTCTCTCTCTCTCTCTCTCTCTGACTTTGATTCCACTCACACTTAAAGCAGATGACGTCAGAGAAAGCGTCGCAGCAATGGTATTTTTCTCCAAAACACTGACGTGGTTGTGATACTGTTCTAAGCGCACCGTACACCAGATATGACAGACACGTGTTATATTCAGTTGGCCACTAGGTGGCACACTAGTTCAACTCCACCTCGACCCGGAATCACAACAACAACTCATGGCTCTATAGAGCAGCTCGTCCGGCAGATATTCCAATAACAGTTGGCTTTTAATGCAACACAAAGCCTCGCATGTTATGACACCCCGACAGCCCATGAGCATTTAGAACAAACGTTTTTTTGGGGAGTATGAAAAGATCACAGGTTACACATTTCTCCGCCGTTATCCGATAGCATCTACCGACTCATCGGCTGGCTAGCGAGTGTCAACAACAACAATCCACCGCAGAGTCTCCTAGTAAGGTCATATTTTACCACCTATTTAATGTCATGGTTTTTATTATGGTTGTCACGTAGTTGAAAGTATAGCTATAGACTATATTGTCCAAATAGTATCTAATCTAAATGAGCATTGCCGTCACTCAATGAGCGCTGTCACGTGACTCCCATCCTGTCCTCGGCCCTGTGTTGTTTATTGTTGTTTTGCGTCAAACTGAAATGATTGCCATCGTTTGTACTTGTACTGAGTGCGAACCAAGTTGTTATAGTAGTTATATACGTGTGTACGCCCATACTACATTATTATAGCAGTATCCGTGCGTATGGCTCAGCGCTCTCCAACCTCTCCGCAGTTTGGAGCGAAGCAGTGATGGGGAACCAGCTGGCGGGGATAGCGCCCTCCCAGATCCTGTCCGTGGACAGCTACTTCTCCGACATCCACGACCACGAATATGACAAGAGTCTTGGCAGCACGCGCTTCTTTAAGGTGGCCCGGGCCAAGCACAGAGAAGGACTGGTGGTGGTGAAAGTCTTCGCCATCCAGGACCCGTCCCTTCCCCTGACCAGCTACAAACAGGAGCTGGAGGAACTGAAGATCAGACTCCACTCCTGCCAGAACTGCCTGCCCTTCCAGAAGAACTCGCTGACGGAGAAGGCAGCCATCCTGTTCCGACAGTACGTCCGGGACAACCTGTATGACCGCATCAGCACCCGGCCATTCCTCAACGGTGTGGAGAAGCGCTGGCTGGCGTTCCAGATCCTCACGGCCGTTGACCAGGCACACAAGGCCGGTGTCCGCCACGGGGACATCAAGACGGAGAACGTCATGGTGACCAGCTGGAACTGGGTGCTGCTGACGGACTTCGCCAGCTTTAAGCCAACCTACCTTCCCGAGGACAACCCCGCCGACTTCAACTACTTCTTCGACACGTCGCGGCGGCGGACGTGCTACATTGCCCCCGAACGCTTTGTGGACGGCAGCATGTTCACGGCGGAGAATGACCAGAACACGCCGCTGGTGGACCTGACAAACAATAACCAGCGCTGCCGCGGGGACCTCAGGCAGGCCATGGACATCTTCTCCGCAGGTAACCAGCAGGTGGGAGAGGTTACCAGAGAGCCACCATGCTCCTGTCTACCTGTCCGTTCACTGAGTCGTTTTGCATAAAAGTGCGAATGAATGAGTCTAAATAATACAGTAATCACCCGTAAGCACTCCTATCGTCCAACACCACCTTAATTCACTATATTTGTCTTCTTCACTGTCTAATGCTTCAGGTGAAAGGGATTCCTATATGTCATTACAACTGAAATGAAACCAAGCAAAAACAGAAATACATTCTCCCTCCTGTGACTGCTTGTTTGAATGTGAATACCTGCACCTGACGCAATGGTTAATTCTAAACTCATCATCTGTCCATGAGCCACATTGCCTATGTGGTTCATTGCCACATTGCCTTGGAGCCTATCACTGATGTGTCACTGAGAACAAAATGTAAAGTCTGGAAGACTCCTGCAGGTCAGGAGTCTTCCAGACTTTACATTTTGTTCCAAATGTTTGACAGGTAACTTGGCCTGTTGATTTGAAGTATGAATTTAAATTATACTTCAAATCAATTTGAAGCATTATTTCCAGACACAAAATGTCAGGACACAATTTCAGGATGCAAAATATCCGTGCCCTTTCTACCCATAATGCACCCCCTTTCCCCCAGGCTGTGTGATAGCTGAGCTGTTCACAGAGGGCGTGCCGCTCTTCGACCTCTCCCAGCTGCTGGCGTACCGGAAAGGACACTTCCAGACCGAACACGTGCTGATGAAGATAGAAGACGACAGCATCCGAGAGCTGGTAGAGACAAACCACCTGCCATCCAGCTGGACTACTGCCCCAGTAGTACCGTGAAAACAGCATATAGATATTACATTTACATTTACATTTAGGGCATTTGGCAGACGCTTTTATCCAAAGCGACTTACAAGGTGTACATTTGTTGAAGCAGACAATAGCATAACACTGGGGTACGCAAACATAAAAATACAGCAGTTCACAAGTATTCATATTGACAAGATGAATAACACAATTTCGTACTGCTAGGTCACCTGCTTAAGTAGCTGTGATAAGAGCGTGTTATCAACATTAAGGATATACACTTGCTAACATATACAACATGCTAAGAGCTATTAATGTCAGGACTTAAGCAAGTTCAGGGGTTTCACAAAGGAGAAGGAGGGTTCAAGGAGAGTCCAGGTGGACTCTGAACAGGTGGGTCTTGAGTCTCTTGCGGAAGCTGGCGAGGGACTCTGCCGTCCTGACATGAGACGGGAGTTCATTCCACCACTGTGGAGCCAGAGCCGTGAAGAGCTGGGTCTTGGACGAGCGATGTTTGGTTGACATTAGTGAAGGTCGAACAAGTCGCCTGGCAGAAGTTGAGCGGAGCGCTCTGGCTGGGATGTAGGGTTTGACCAACGCCTGGAGGTAGGCTGGGGCAGTTCCATTGACTGCCCTAAAGGTCAGCACCAGAGTCTTGAATTTGATGCGAGCATTTACCGGAAGCCAGTGGAGATCGCGGAAGAGAGGGGTCACGTGGGAGAATTTCGGTAGGTTGAATACCAGGCGTGCTGCTGCGTTCTGGATGCGTTGGAGGGGCTTGGTTGCAGAGGCGGGGAGTCCCGCCAGGAGAGAGTTGCAGTAGTCGAGGCGGGTGATGACGAGCGCTTGGACCAGGATCTGTGCCGCTTCACGTGTGAGGAAGGGCCGGATCCTGCGGATATAACAGTCAACAGTATAACCGTTGGCGTAGTGACCGCGGAGAGGCTTACTCTAGTACAGTAAATGTTACTACAGCTACTGTGGCACAACTACAGTGTAGTAACTGTACCCCGAGGTGTCCTAACAGCATAGACCATGAAATCCACTGTTTAGTAGCAATTTTTTTATTTACAGAGCTGGCTCCCACACTTCTTCCCCCTCTCCCTCCCCAGGTGATGCAGATGATCCAGAGGGAGCCCGACAAGCGGCAGACGGCAGAGGAGTACCTGAAGCAGCAGCGAGGGAGGGCCTTCCCTGACATCTTCTACAGCTTTCTGCAGCCCTACATGGCCCAGTTCGCCAAGGAGACCTTCCAGTCGGCCGACGAGCGCATCCTGGTCATCCGCAAGGACCTGGACAACATCCTGCTCAACCTGAGAGGAGGTCTGATCCCCCAAACACATCCTGGGGGGAGAGAGAGAGGGGGAGAGAGAGAAAAGAAGCGAGTGGGAGAGGGAGAGAAAGGAGAGAGAGAGAGAGGGAGAGTGTGTGCTTGCATTTCCAGTGCATGTGTCTCTGGTCTTGTTGTTGTGGTTGTTGTCTTGTTTGTATATTTTGATTCCCTGTGCTGTGTGTGTGTGTGTTTGTATGCCACATTGAAATAGTAAGGGGCATGACAAATGGAAAGATCAGCTTTAATTTTCCTCCCTAAAATACATGAATATATCAAATTGGTTCGGAGTGTGTGTTTGAATGTTTATTTATTTTTATTTTGTGTGTGTGTTGGTTTCAAGTATGTGTGTTATGTGAATATGTCTGCGTCTGTGTGTGTGTGTGTGTGTATGTGTTCACTGCTGTGTGTGTGTATTTACTGATTTTGTGTATTCACTAATGTGTGTGTGTGGTTTTGTGTTCTCAGGGAGCTCCTCCTCCTCAGCCGTGTCTGGTGAGAAGACATGCCCGGAGGAGGGCGGCTCGGAGGAGGTGAGCCCTCGTGAGGAGCAGGGCCTGATGGTCCTGGTGTGCGTCATCACCTCCTGCCTGCAGACGCTGCGCTCGTGCGACGCTAAGCTGGCGGCGCTGGAGCTGGTGCTGCACGTGGCGCCGCGGCTGGCCGTGGACGTCCTGCTGGACCGCATTACGCCCTACCTGCTGCATTTCTGCGGCGATGGCGTGCCGCGGGTGCGGGCGCAGGCCGTGCGCACGCTGGCCAAGGTGCTGGCACTGGTGAAGGAGGTGCCACGCAACGACGTCAACATCTACCCCGAGTACATCCTGCCCGGCATCGCCCACCTGGCCCAGGACGAGGCAACCGTCGTCAGGCTGGCCTACGCAGGTACGCCCCCCCCGCCCCCCCCCCCCGCCTTCTGCAGGAATACTACCACCACACGTCCAGCTGATGACCTCGCTGTGTACTTGGCTGGCTGTTTCATTGTCTTCCCTGTGTGTGTGACTGGCTTTTTACTTGACTTCCTGTCTGTTTGACTGGCTGTTTCCTTGACTTTATGTGTGTTTGAAAGGCTGGTTCCTTGACTTTATGTGTGTTTGAAAGGCTGGTTCCTTGACATCCTATGTATTTGGCAGTTTCCTTTAATTCCTGTGTGTTTGACTGGCTGTCCTGTGTGTTTGACTGGCTGTTTCCTTGACCTCCGGTGGTTCAGAGAACATCGCCCACTTGGCGGAGACAGCGCTGCGCTTCCTGGAGCTGGTGCAGGAGAACCAGGTGGTGCCGGAGGGGGGCGGGGCCAGCGGAGAGGAGACGGAGGAGGCGCTCCACCCTAATGACAACTATGACTCCGGTATGGCAGCACACGCTCACTTTCTGTCCAATTGGTGTTTACGGATCCTGATGTAATATCCATTAATGTGCATAAGATGTCAATATGCAAATCAGGGTAGCTCTTTCTCTCCCTCTCTCTCATGCCAGTGATGAGGCAGATCCTCTCTTCCTCGTCCAGCGGATTTGCACCTGAAACAAAAAAATGTACTGCTTAGACTGGCTCACCCCACTCTCTGTCTCTCACTGCTCACATCCCTCTCCCTCTTCCTCACTCTCTCTTGTCTCAGTTGTAATTGAGAACGGCCTCATCTGAAACCGAGACACACACAAGGGGATTATTGGCTGGGGCTAACCTTTCAATATATCTCCCCCTCCCATCCCCCAGAGCTGCAGGCTCTCCACGAGATGGTGCAGCAGAAGGTGGTGACGCTGCTCAGCGACTCGGAGAACATCGTGAAGCAGTCACTGATGGAGAACGGCATCACGCGCCTCTGTGTCTTCTTCGGCCGCCAGAAGGCCAACGACGTCCTGCTCTCCCACATGATCACCTTCCTCAACGACAAGAATGACTGGCACCTGAGGGGGGGGTTCTTCGACAGCATCGTGGGTCAGTGGGCTCCTGGGGGACAAAACATTCAATACCACTGCCCGGGGGTTGGGTTTTAGTATCAAATAAATACTTGTTTTCAGGTACTTGACTTTGAAGCATACACACATTTCTGGAGATGACAGGCAGCTCTGGTCCAAGCTGTTTAGATTGTGTTAGTTGATGATGATAATAATAATAATAATAATAATAATAATAATAATATAAGAGAGTACTGCTTCATGCACGTGCTGTGAATGACATCCCAAAGAGGTCATTGGGCTGACTTTTAAAATGATTTAAAAAGTTTTTAAAACAAATACAGCTACAGCAGCGTTGTTGCTGAACAGAGAGGGCAGGTGGCAAAGTGGTTTTCTGGTTGGCTTATGTGAGTGGTGGTGGTTTTTACAGACGATGGGGTATTGGGACACTTGGTTCTCTCAACCCCTTCACTCAGCCTCTCTCACTCTTTAGAATAACGGGTCACCCCTTGCTCACAATACAGCTTGTGTTTCCCACTGGTGGTCAACTGATGATTTTCCTCGTGTGTGTGTGTGTGTGTGTGTGTCTAGGCGTGGCGGCGTACGTGGGCTGGCAGAGCTCGTCCATCCTGAAGCCCCTCCTCCAGCAGGGTCTAAGTGACGCGGAGGAGTTTGTCATCTACAAGGCCCTGAACGCCCTCACCTGCATGTGCCAGCTGGGCCTGCTGCAGAAGCCCCACATCTACGAGTTTGTCAGCGACATCGGTGCGTTCCCATTGGCTGGCGACTCTTGTCACCTCACGTGATGTGTTTGGATTGACTTGCCATATACTGCTTGCTTGTTACATTGCCTATGCAGACTGTTTTGTATTTGTTTTGTGGTATGTTATAGATATTTTTATTTATTATTTAGTATTTTTTATCTTTTTTATTATTAAAAAATGTATTGGTAGCTTCATTAGTTGTCATTAGGAACAAATGTATGTATAAGATCTACTTTCTCAATCCCAGGTGGGAAATGTGGGTGTCATGGCAGATGTACAGGAAAATAATAACAATAACAAATGTACATATATATTTACATATTTATTCTCATAATTGTTGTTCATAATTATGGTACGTTTGGTTCTTGAATTCTTTCAGTTTGATGTATTTTCTATCTATATGGGGTCCTATATCTGTGCGGGTAGTTGATGTCCTGTCCCCCGGCGTGTAGCTCCGTTCCTGTGCCACCCCAACCTGTGGATCCGCTACGGGGCAGTGGGCTTCATCACCGTGGTGGCCCAGCGTCTCAGCGTGGCCGACGTCTACTGCAAACTGATGCCCCACCTCTCGCCCTTCATCACGCAGCCCATCATACAGGTCAGCCCCCGTCACCGCCGTGGGCATCACCCTCCTCTTTATCACCGCTACCCTCCTCTTTATCACCGCTACCCTCCTCTTCATCACCACTTGCCTCCTCTTCATGGCGCTCACCCTCCTCTTTCGTTACCGTCGTCCTCATTCCCTCCTCCTTACCCTTATCTTTTTCCCCCTCCTCTTCGTCATCCACACCCTCCTCTTCATCACTATCCTCTTCACCCTCTGACCAAAATTAGCCAGATCACTCAACATGTGGTGTGGTCTAAGATGGTCTTGCCTCAGGACCCGCATATGTCATTTGTCATTAAGACACAACCAAAAAAATACATGTGCTTACCAATATTGCGGGAATAAACAATCCCTTCATGTATTGCTCAAAACACGGAGCTAACAAATAGCTGCAACACTTGGGGCTTAACTTGATGAATGAAATAGTAAGCCATTGAAACGCAAATTGACATTGAAACATGAGTGTATTCCTGGGCTACTTTTGAAAAAGATAGTTAGGCCAAGTCAAGTCAAGTCAATTGTATTTATATAGCCCTTAATCAAAGTTACAGTCTCAAAGGGCTTTAAAGGGCACATATGTACATTGGTGATCCACTCGTCACAATGAGCCACCACAGTTTGAGCAGCACTGCTCTAGGATATGTTCTGAGCTGTGGTTGCGGTCTAGATGGACAAGGAGCTGGTGCTGCTGAGCGTGCTGAAGGAGCCGGTGAGCCGCTCCATTTTCGACTACGCGCTGCGCTCCAAGGACATCGGCAGCCTCTTCCGCCACCTGCTTCTAAGACAGAAGAAGCGCGCGGGCTCCATCCCAGAGTACCCCAACCCAGAGGACCCCACCATCGCCCAGCTGCTGAAGAAACTGCTGTCCCAGGTCAGGACACACACACACACACACACACAGGGTAGGTCAGAGAGGGAGAGACTGCCAGTAGAGAGGTACTGAGTTCCATCCCCAATTGAACTCAAGGAACTTCAACATTTCAGTGGTGCGCGACACGGGTCAAAGCACCGTAGGAACGGCACGCTAGCTGGCCGAATGATAACATCATTTCTGGTTCACGCACAGTGGCTAGATAGTTTGACACTTTGGTGGTGATTTGAATTACATTCTGTTATATGTAATAGTGTGTGGTTCAGCTTTTCCCACTCAATCAAAATGCATTAAATTGTCCACCCCATCCCCCTGTGGTACCCCTGCGAATTAGAATTCAATTGGTTTCTATTGGGAACGTGGGGGATGAAGTCAAAAGGGGCTAGCTGCAGGGTGACTTGTAGGCCAACAGGAGGCACCATATGCCCTGTTATTATTTAACACTAGGAACTCTGTAATCTGGTTTACTATTCTGTTGTTGCCCAATTATGCCTTGTTATCTTGTACAACAGTAAAACAGCTGTCTTCACCATCTGAAACTGAGTATACCTATCATATAAATAAAGAAAAACACGCACGCACACCGAGGCAGACGCACGTAAACAACTCCACATGTAAGAAAGACTCTCCACGCTTGTAAAGTTGATGTAATGACAACCAGCAACAGGTGGAACCTTTATGGTGATTACTCCCATGATGCACTGCTTTCCCCCCCCAGACCCTTGCCCTGGCCTCAACTACACCAAACACTCACCTTAGTGGCACCCCTGCCTTTAACAATTTCATCTTCAAGCTTTCAAGTTTCACCTTTCTGGTGAAACTGGCTTGGTACCTGTGCATGGTTCACATCTATCTCTATATCTATCTGTGGTTGGGGGGGGGCAGTAGCTCAGTGGATAAGGACTTGGCTTGGGTGCCGCAAGGTCGCCAGTTCACGACCCGGAAACACCAGGTTACTGCCTAAGTGCCCTTGAGCAAGGCACCCCCTACGCTGCTCCCCGGGCGCTGTACTAATGGCTGCCCACTGCTCCTAACACTAGGATGGGTCAAATGCAGAGAACTAATTTCCCTCGGGATAAAATAAGTAGTTAAATAAAATATATATATATTAAAAAATATAACCAATCTGTTTTAAGTAATCTGTTTAGGTTGTCTGAAAGTTCCAACGTCTGCCCCCAATGCATCAAAGTTCCAGTACACCACACTACGCGATTAGAACTAGTTTGCTTGTAGCGGTGTAACATGAGGCAATCTGTCTTCATATGCAACCTTTGCGAGAGTTTTGAAACCTTTTTAAAAATGAAGAGAATAACAATTTAAATCAAAAACGTACTTTAAGATATCATAGTGCATATCTTAAGGTATCTATAGCTTATGAGTCGGTTGCAATCTCCCACGACCCCATATACCAATCGTATGACCGGGTGGTTTGGTTTCCCCAGGGGATGACGGAGCCGGAGGAGGACAAGCTCCTGGCTCTGAAGGACTTGATGCTGAAGTCCAACAAGGCCAAGGCGGTGGTGGGGGAGCAGAGCCACCTGGGAGAGGGTGCTCAGACCGGGGTTATCGACCTGGCCCTGCTGGGCATCACTGGAAGACAGGTGGATCTGGTCAAACCCAAGGCTGAGCCAGACGACAAGAAAGGTAATGCATGGCGCACTTGCCCACTAGGGGGCAACCTGACAGACACTTCCCCAGGTATTATCCCAAGCATTTCCCATGATGCATTGGTCTATAATGAACTATGACAGATGGCTGTGTCTCAGTTGCGAGGATGCTTTATAAATAGGTGGCAAATAAGTATATATAGGTGTGTATATGTGTGTGTGTTTATGTATATTTTATTTTTTTATTTTTATTTTAAGTACGTATTTTATCCTGAGGGAAATTAGTTCTCTGCATTTGACCCATCCTAGTGTTAGGAGCAGTGGGCAGCCATTAGTACAGCGCCCGAGGAGCAGGGTAGGGGGTGCTTTGCTCAAGGGCACTTAGGCAGTAACCTGGTGTTTCCGGGTCTTGAACCGGCGACCTTGCGGCTCCCACGCCAAGTCCTTATCAACATCCACTGAGCTACTCCCCCCCCCCCCCCCCCAAATATGTACAGTATGTGTGTTTGTGTATGAATATATGACGTACAGTGTATACAGTGGGTTTTACAGTGATTACAGCGATACAGCGATTTTGCAGGTTTTCCCACTTACAAAGCATGTAGAGGTCTGTAATTGTTATCATAGGTACACTCCAAGTAGGGAGGGAGTCCTTATCCCAAGTGAAGGAGTTCAAGTATCTCGGGGTCTTGTTCTCGAGTGAGGGGAGGATGGAGCGTGAGATTGACAGGAGAATAGGTGCAGCGGGAGCGGTATTGGGTGCACTTTGGCGCACCGTTGTAACCAAAAGAGAGCTGAGCCAGAAGGCAAAGCTCTCGATCTACCGATCAGTCATCGTTCCTACCCTCACCTATGGCCATGAGCAATGGGTAATGACCGAAAGGACGAGATCGCGAATACAAGCGGCCGAAATGAGTTTCCTCAGGAGGGTGGCTGGTATCTCCCTGAGGGATAGGGTGAGAAGCTCAGTCACTCGTGAGAGACTCGGAGTAGAGCCGCTGCTCCTTCGCGTAGAAAGGAGCCAGTTGAGGTGGTTCGGGCATCTAGTAAGGATGCTTCCTGGTCGCCTCCCGTGGGAGGTTTTCCAGGCACATCCAACTGGGAAGAGACCACGGGGCAGACCGAGGTACAGGTGGGGTGATTACATCTCCACACTGGCCTGGGAACGCCTCGGGATCCCCCAGTCAGAGCTAGTCGATGTTGCCAGGGAGAGGGAAGTTTGGAGTCCCCTGCTGGAGCTGCTACCTCCGCGACCCGATTTCGGATAAGCGGGAGAAGATGGATGGATGGATGGTACACTATCTAAAACAGAAATCCAGAAAATCACATTGTATGATTTTTAAGTAATTAATTTGCATTTTATTGCATGAAATAAGTATTTGATACTTCAGAAAAACAGAACTTAATATTTGGTAAAGAAACCTTTGTTTGCAATTACAGAGATCAGACGTTTCCTGTAGTTCTTGACCAGGTTTGCACACACTGCAGCAGGGATTTTGGCCCACTCCATACAGATCTTCTCCAGATCCTTCAGGTTTCGGGGCTGTCGCTGGGCAACACGGACTTTCAGCTCCCTCCAAAGATTTTCTATTGGGTTCAGGTCTGGAGACTGGCTAGGCCACTCCAGGACCTTAAAATGCTTCTTACGGAGCCACTCCTTAGTTGTACTCATCCTTCTTCTTCCTCCAAACACGGCGAGTGGAGTTTATGCCAAAAAGCTCTATTTTGGTCTCATCAGACCACATGACCTTCTCCCATTCCTCCTCTGGATCATCCAGATGGTCATTGGCAAACCTCAGACGGGCCTGGACATGCGCTGGCTTGAGCAGGGGGACCTTGCGTGCGCTGCAGGATTTTAATCCATGACGGCGTAGTGTGTTATGGTTTTCTTTGAGACTGTGGTCCCAGCTCTCTTCAGGTCATTGACCAGGTCCTGCCGTGTAGTTCTGGGCTGATCCCTCACCTTTCTCATGATCATTGATGCCCCACGAGGTGAGATCTTGCATGGAGGCCCAGACCGAGGGAGATTGACCGTCATCTTGAACTTCTTCCATTTTCTAATAATTGCGCCAACAGTTGTTGCCTTCTCACCAAGCTGCTTGCCTATTGTCCTGTAGCCCATCCCAGCCTTGTGCAGGTCTACAATTTTGTCCCTGATGTCCTTAGACAGCTCTTTGGTCTTGCCCATTGTGGAGAGGTTGGAGTCTGATTGATTGAGTGTGTGGAGAGGTATCTTTTATACAGGTAACGAGTTCAAACAGGTGCAGTTAATACAGGTAATGAGTGGAGAATAGAAGGGCTTCTTAAAGAAAAACTAACAGGTCTGTGAGAGCCGGAATTGTTACTGGTTGGTAGGTGATCAAATACTTATTTCATGCAATAAAATGCAAATTAATTACTTAAAAATCATACAATGTGATTTTCTGGGTTTTTGTTTTAGATTCCGTCTCTCACAGTTGAAGTGTACCTATGATAAAAATTACAGACCTCTACATGCTTTGTAAGTGGGAAAACCTGCAAAATCGGCAGTGTATACTGCCAACTTGTTCTCCCCACTGTATATGACACCATCCTGCTCAAAAGGATGGGAATTTCTCATCGATGTAGAATGTCTCATTGTGTTTCACTAGAAACATGAACATTTCCTGGGAACTCGTTAATGAGGTCTGTTTCAGAGCACGTTTTCGTTTTCCCGTATCCTAGGCCACATCTGTGTCATAGGCCACTTCACTTCAAAGAGAATTTCTCTTGTGTTGTCTCTCATTTGCTAATGAAGTCATCATGGATCATCTTTGTACAGCTTGCCATGCTGCATGCCACAGATGGCATGCATAAGTGTTGCATAACATTGTAAAGAATTGCGTCGCAAAGATGTTAAAATATGTTCACAACATTTAAAGGCATTCTTTAATTGTTGGAAACATAACTAGTTTTCAACCACGTTTGTACTATTACAATGTGGGTAGTGGGTAGTTCATGAAAATGATAATTTCCCCCTCCATTCTACCAGCATTGCAAATTAGTTAGCCAGCAAAAGTCGCATTACCTGGCTGACTGTTGCCGGCTCTAGGGCTGTTGTTCCAACTGTTCTCTGGTCATGGTGCACCAGTTCTCCAGGGCTGTTGTTCCAATTGTTGTTCTATGGTCATGTAGCACCAGTTCTCTAGGGCTGTTGTTCCAACTGTTGTTCTCTGGTCATGTAGCACCATACTTTTTAGGGCTGTTGTTCCAACTGTTGTTATCTGGTCATGTATCACCAATTGCTATTTTCTTTTGCACTTTTCTACTGCATAGACGGACTCCATTTAGTGAAAAACCCTACTTTTCAGCAGAAAAAGACTTCTTTAAATGATGAAATGGGCGGTTTAACCGTCAGACCAAGGCACCCCCATCCCCTCATGGGAGTGTAGGAACATGACACACTTGGCAAAGGGGAAGCAACAATATACGTACCCAACACAGTTCAAATGGAGGTGTTTAAATGTTAAACCAGGTGTCCTGGTGAACTCATCTCAGGACATACATCTGCTCGCCATCCTGCGGGCTAGTCACTGGATAAAGTGCTCGTTGCGCTTCTCAGGAAGTGTTGTAGCATGGGAAATGGTCTGGCATCTGGTTTTATCTGCATGTTGTTGTGGTTGTTGATAATTTCCCGCCCTGTCTCCCCACACGCAGCAAAGAAACATGCCAAGCAGCAGGACGCCACCATGAACGAGGAGTGGAGGAGCATGTTCGGGTCACAGGAGCCCGCATCTGCCCTGGTGCCTACGGTAACGCTGCGCTAGGCTGTACAGCACCCGATAATCTGTAACTCCAGGCTTTACTCGGTTACACTAGGCTATACCACACAACACAACACCCAAGACCCCCACTGTAACACTCTGCTGTGCTAGGCTATGGTATACAACACTACACCCTGCCAGGCCCCTATTTACAATATAATACCAAACACCACACTTACAGTCAAATACATTATTCTCTACTTTACTGCATCACACTACACATCCAGGCCCCCGTTAGTGGCACAACCACACCATGCCAAACCACAAGACAACGCCGACACACATGGCAGATAGCGTTAGACCCCTGGTGGTGGTGGGTCTGTAGCCTACACACACACACATACCGGCTGTAAAGCTTGTTGTTGTGCCGTCTGGTCTGGGGCTGAGCAAGCTTTGATCTGGCCTCACCTCCACCGCCGCCCCTAGTAAATTCCAGATCGGTTGTTTTTGCTGTCCCGTGACGCATGCCTATAGAGCGAGACTGGGCTGGCCCAGAGGTCAGAGGTCGAGGATGAGGACCAGAGAAATAGCCTGGAGTCCCAGAGAAAGTTAAAGGTCCTTGTTGGGTCAAATGGTTAAACCCAGATGTTGATTGAACTAATGATTACATGATATACAATCAGCTGGCTCACTTTCAAAGGCAAACTGAATTAATGACTTTGTTCTGATTTAAAGAAAAGTGACGTAAGCTGAAGAACCGGAATATTGGAAATGCTGGGTTTCTTCCAACCGATGCTTTCAAACCGAATTTCCCCTTCCGTTAAATCGTACACACCGCAATACAGCCAGGGTCAACTAAACTGTCTGCGTTTGTGTGCTTATGTCGGTCTGACTGTCCGTTTGTCTTACCTCTGTCTGTCTGACTTCTGACTGTCTGTGTGACTACGGTCTGTCGGTCTGACTTCTGTCTAACTGTCTTCTGACTTGTGTATGACTTGTGTCTGACTTTCTATCCCTGTGAACGTATGTGTCCCCCCAGGTGACAGACGGGCCCCTCCCCCAGGGCAGGCGGAGCACAGTGGCGGCCGCGGCCCCCGTGGTCCAGTCGGTCCCGGGGGGCTCCACCTACCAGCGGCGCCTCAACACCTGCAAGGCGGAGCTGCAGCAGCTGGTGCAGCAAAAGAGGGAGCAGTGCAACGCCGAGCGCATGGCCAAGCAGATGATGGAGAGTGCCGAGTGGGAGAGCAGACCGCCCCCGCCCGGTAGCTAGCACTGCTAACGCCTAACGCTAACCTCATCTAATTCACAAGAGTGTGCCAGTAGCGCTAAAACATACCATTGCACTCCTAGTACATCTAACACACAAGACACATATGACTAACACGGTGTGTGTGTGTGTGTGTGTGTGTGTGTGTGTGTGTGTGTGTGTGTGTGTGTGTGTGTGTGTGTGTGTGTGTGTGTGTGTGTGTGTGTGTGTGTGTGTGTGTGTGTGTGTGTGTGTGTGTGTGTGTGTGTGTGTGTGTGTGTGTGTGTGTGTGTGTGTGTGTGTGTGTGTGTGTGTGTGTGTGTGTGTGCAGGGTGGCACCCTAAGGGTCTGCTGGTGGCCCACCTCCACGAGCACCGTGCCGCCGTCAACCGGATCCGGGTCTCCGACGAGCACTCCATCTTCGCTACCGCCTCCAACGACGGGACCGTCAAGGTCTGGGACAGCCAGAAGATGGAGGGCAAGACCACCACCACCAGGTAGAACCTTGCAGAAGGGGGGCAGGATAGTGGTTAGGGTGTTCGACTAATTGACCCAAAGGTACCGGCTTCGATCCCCCTCACTCCGACCGGCTCCTTAATGACCGGGATCTGAATTCCCTGGAAGTCATCTTGGATAAAATTGTCTAATAAATAACTAAATAGCAGGTATACCTTATATAACCACCTCCACCAGTGGGTACAACACATCACAACACAATACATCAAACTGTTGGCTTGAGTAGAGCACAGCAAAAAAAATGGGGGGGGGGGGGGGGGGTTAAAGTTGTTAAAGTTGTCTACCTATTGATACCTAAATCTTAACTGAATCTGCACCTCTTCGGTAAACTGTGTGTGTGTGTGTGTGTGTGTGTGTGTGTGTGTGTGTGTGTGTGTGTGTGTGTGTGTGTGTGTGTGTGTGTGTGTGTGTGTGTGTGTGTGTGTGTGTGTGTGTGTGTGTGTGTGTGTGTGTGTGTGTGTGTGTGTGTGTGTGTGTGTGTGTGTGTGTGCAAAAGGTCTGTGTTGACCTACTCTCGCATCGGAGGTCACGTGAAGACCCTGACCTTCTGCCAGGGCTCCCACTACCTGGCCGCCGCCTCCGACAACGGCTCCATCCAGCTGCTCGCCGTGGAAGCTAACAAGCCGCCCAAATCCCCCAAAGTGCACCCCTTCCAGACCAGGTAGCCACACCCACCCATAATTGTGTGTTTCTATGGATCTATGGATTGCCTTCGAACTTTTTAGCTAACTATGGGGAAACACCTAAGCACATTTTAAGTGTCATAAGACTGTCATAAGATATTTTGAGAACTTTTAGCTTTTTGTAAATAACAAGTTTTGAGAAGCAGCGTATTCTCTCTTTAACCATTCTGTGTGAAAATGTAATTTGAGTGCCTGAATGCGCCACATTCAAAAGTCCTTTAATAAACATGGCTATTATTGTTTCTGGAACCACATTACTTTGACCTTTCCTACCCTTCCATGAAAACAAGCCTCCCAGATCCTTATCCGATCTTCCACAAGCAAAACCTCTGCACACTAATCCACCCCCTTGGCCTTGACCAATCTGCTCGTATATCATCCGGCTCTGGCTCCTCCCCCCTGTCCCCCGCCCCACAGGTTCCTGGACCTTCAGGAGGACGGCTGCGTGGTGGACATCCACCACTTCAACTCTGGGGCCCAGTCGGTGCTGGCGTACGCCACCGTGAACGGAGGCCTGGTGGGCTGGGACCTGCGCTGTAACGCCAACGCCTGGACACTGCGGCACGACCTGCGCCTGGGTCTCATCACCTCCTTCTCCGTGGACATGCACCAGTGCTGGCTCTGCCTGGGTGTGTTCCCACCTCACAACGCCCTGAAACGTTTGGGACCTTGAATGGAGTCGAGTACCCGAGTACCTGGACTTACAAGTTAAACATAGCCATGGTGGCTCTAATAACCTACACTTATTTACACTTAATTCACACTTGTTCTCCCCATACCGACCATGATTGGGGGGAGGGGGGTGGGCTCAACACCCTAATGTCCACAGTCTGTGTGTAGCATCCCTGAGCAAGGTGCCCTGGGCCACAACTACCTGGTCCTTAATGACAAGTCTCTGAATTCACTTTCAAATGCCATAACCAACACAAAGAAAAACAAGTTGATTATGTTGTGTGTTCCCATGTCTGTGATGTTTTCTGTTCCACCCCATCAGAGGTTAAACCGCACTGGTTTTCTGTTCACCACCTGTTCAACAGTGTGGTATAACCCCAACCCCATCCCCACCCCAATGCCCCTCTCTCCTAGGCACCAGCAATGGCACCATGGCATGCTGGGATATGCGGTTCCAGCTTCCCATCTCAAACCATTCTCACCCTGCCCGGGCGCGGATCAGACGGCTGCTCATGCATCCTCTCTACCAGTCGTCTGTGATCGCAGGTACGGCGCCAAGGTGTAATGTAACATGCCCACCAGTTACAACCTTAACCTGTACACTCTGGGTTTATCAGGATAGCTTGTATATACTGTGTGTCTCTTCCATCGCTTTCTCTTTCTGCCGCTGTGTCTTTCATGCTTCTTTCCATTTCTCTCTCTCTATTTCTCTGTCTCTGTCTCTGTCTCTCTCTCTCTCTCTCTCTCTCTCTGTCTCTCTCTCTCTCTCTTGTCTCTCTTCCTGCGGGTGTGTGTGTGTCTGTATGTGTGTCTGTCTTTGGTCCAGGCTTACGATATTAAGGTATGTATCTTGTCCCTAGCCGTCCAAGGTAATAATGAAGTGTCGATGTGGGACATGGAGACCGGAGATCGAAAGTTCACACTCTGGGCTAGCTCCACCCCTCCACTCTCTGAGATGCAGGTGAGTGTGTGTGTGTGTGTATTTATCTTTGTATGTGTGTGTACAAAAGATAACACTTTATTAGTGTTCCCCAAAGGGAAATGCAGGTGTTTAAGCAGCAAAAATGACAAAACATACGTAAGTGTTTGTGTGTATTTTTCCATATTATATAAGTAGTGATGGTTAAATTCCATCAGAGCTGTGTTTCCTACTGAACTCTGAGCTGTGGTGTTTAGTTTGGTGGAGGCCAGGCTGGGAAGGTTTGTTTTGGCTGTGTTATTGCGGTTTCTTTGAAATGGAACCAATGGAACTAATGACCAATGGAACACTGGCCCTAAATCAAACACTACATCTGATGTAATGTGTATGTATGTGTGTATGTGTGTGTCTAGCCCTCTCCTCATAGTGTTCATGGGATCTACTGCAGCCCTGCCGATGGGAACCCACTGCTGCTGACGGCTGGTTCAGACATGAGGATCAGGTAGCCAATCCACATGACGCATTCAATCCTTGCGATCAAAAGTCAGCTACACATTCTAAGGGCAGTTCATGTGAACTCGGGTAGGGTTTGCATCAGATATAAAAGCTACTGTACCCAAACACAGAAGCAGACCGCTGTTTGGCATATCTGTGTATTCGATCTCATCCTCTGAACTGCTCGGCCGTAGCTGATAAAATAGGAAGGCAGACAAATGGGTCGCTCTTAAAATGGTCTCCAAAAATATCAATTATAGTACTAAATTAATCAATTAAATAAATGCATTTTATTTGTATTACTTTTCTATGACTTTTCATTCAAATTAAATAATTATAATTATTTAAAGATGAAAACGCCTTCCTAAATTAAAAGGTTTTTAGGCCTGTCTTTAAAGAGTCCCGGGTTTGTTGTGCCCTTAAATGATGAGGAAGGCCATTCCACAGGCCCAGCCCAGCACAAGGCCCCGCCCCTTTAGTACTGGAGGAGCCAGCTGGTGGCAGCTCGGAGGGTGGCCCTTTGTGGAGTAATGACTTCTTATAGATGGAGAGGTGCATAACCATTTATGCATTTGTGTGTAAGTAACAGGATTTTGTAGTCAATCCTGAATGAGACCGGAAGCCAGTGCAATGAAAACAGAGTCGGTGTTATTTGCTCAAATTTTTATCAGGATCCTGGCAGCATAGTGCGAAGGTCGACTCCATTTTAGGGGCTTGGGATCTTGCGATTGGCTGTTTTTTGTACACTGGAGCGACAACAGGAACATATATTGCTTAGTTGACTCAAGTGTTCTGTTCTTCTTCTTCTTCTTTTGTGTTTATTGGCGGCTCACTCGTCGGCCACGCTACCAATCATTTGTACGTAATATGAAAATGCCCTGAGATCCCATCCCACGATTATATATATATATATATATATATATATATATATATATATACACATATACACACACACACACACACACACACACTCCTAATACCCAATCACAAGACATATACATTTCTAGGATCCAATCACACAGGCATTCTACGGGCATTCAAAATGAACGAGTCAGAGACTGATTAGATACAAGATACAAGACAATGGAATGCTTACTTCCCCTCCCGCAGTATGAATTTCTAAAATAATACTATAAAAATACTATTATATACTATTATATACTATATACTATAATTGATCAGCAGCGTGTCGGAAAAGGGTTGGAGGGCACAGATATGGGATGCATGTCTACAGCAATGCTGACACATGTGAGTGCTGTGCATGCCCTAGGTTCTGGGACCTGGCCTACCCCGAAAGGTCGTACATCGTAGCGGGAGGAGCCAACGACTCGCTCCACTGCCCCTCCGTGCTCTACAGCCGCAAGATCATCGAGGGAACCGAGGTAGTCCAGGTAGGCACCCTGGTACTAGAACCCACCAGCTAACAACAAACACGCTAACCTGGGGCTAACCACACTTTTTTTGGAGCATAAGCAAATTTTCACTAGGCTATATGAGGTTGAAGGGAATCCGTCCATCGTCTTTTTCACCGGCGAGATTGTTATTGGAAAATGCCGCAATTTGGTTTTATAAGTGATCCGATCTTGGTTACTGTTTTTCTCGCTTTTCCGTGGCGTTTCTTCGCTACTTTCCTAATGTAAAGGACATTCAGTTTTTAATTAGGTTGGGATAATAGCGGTTAGGACTTAACGCTATCCACTAATCAGAACACCGGATTAACCCCAGGCCCCACCTCCCTTTCACAGGAGATCCACAGCAAGCAGAAGAGCGGCGTCCCGGAGGACACGCCCCGCCGGGGCCCCGAGTCACTTCCTGTCGGCCATCATGACATCATCACGGACATCGCCACGTTCCAGACCACGCAGGGCTTCATCGTCACTTCCTCCCGGGACGGAATTGTCAAAGTGTGGAAGTGAACGGTGGAGCAGTGTCGCTGTATAGCCATCCGTCTGTCTCTCCTGTCTGTCTGCCTTCCTGTCTCTCTGGGCCAAATGCACACCTATAGCACCTGTCTATCCCTCCCCCTCCTCCCAGCTCAAATTCCCTCCGCTTTCTGGTTCTTTCTCTGTACATATATTTGCTTTTTAATATAATCTGAATCATATAATTCATTTGTGATCAGGATCTGATACAAAACAAGAGATATGAATGTTTTTGTTTTTTTTATCCAATTTATTGCAGGCTGGTATAGACTCAACCATGTGGCTGGGCACATTGCCATTCATTTTGTCCGAGAATAAATAAACTAGTATTTTGCAAATTAAAAAGTATTTTTTGTTTCTTCTGTAGGTGTCCCTTTTTCCTGAGAACTGAGCTTTGATGATTAGATGACTGAAGCCAGGAACACACTAGGAGACTTTCACGGTCCTAACCGACTGATTTACTTTCAGATCGGCAGGCTACGGATCCTAAACCCAACTACAAGCTACACAGCGTAACGTGTGCTGACTGTCCAGAGTGACCTCGAAATTGTGCAGACTGATGATTCACTCGAGGAAATTCCAGGTTATAATCGGGCCATAAATCTTCTTGTGTGTGGGTTTAGATAAACCGTACAAAAAAGCAACGAATAATTTATGTTATCCAGCATATGAAGACCCCCCCGCCCTACCACTTTAAATTAGCTTCCGAGCCAACTTTCTTTCACTCTCCAAGATAAAGGCCTGTATTTCCTGTCAAATGAATTCAGCCAGGGTTGAATGACCTTGCACTTGTCATGACTAGGACGTCATAAACCCTTTCTAATCTGGAAACTCCCACATCATTTTTCTGTGAATGTTGCAGTGAAGGAGAATAGCAAATGTATTAAACTGCACCATAATACTGAACATATCCACAGGGAAATCAGCTCATTTCATGATATTGTTACGATTTGACTTTGTGGACAATCGGGAGTATTTATTGTACAGATACAATATATAGTGATAGAGGACTTTATGTTGTGTATTATATATTCATCCACTATCAAGCTGCTTCTATCCAAAGCCACAGTATATTCAGGTGCATGCCATTAAGGGGCAGATAGACTCAACTATTCCCTCATCAAGTGGACAATCTAGAAGACTACATCTTGTACGCATGTCTGGCTGCAGGGACGAGACAGTTTACTCTGAACTATGTACCTCATCCTAATATCGCCCAGACTTCCCTTGTACTACTCATACGACATCTGAATCAACGGGCCGTGGGCCAGCCGGCCGTCTGTGTAGGGAAAGGAGCTCTCCTGATAAGTGCCACCTACAGCAGCTGCTAGTTTTCAAGATCCTGTTTAGCTAGCTCCACAGCATCAACATTTCCATGTTCTCCTCTGGCCACCACCACCAACACAAACAAACACACCACGCCAAAGGAATTATACCTTTTATTAACAAGAAGCACCGTTGGTTGGTTGAATAAACCATGTGACATCGGGTGATCCCTTATTTCCAAACAACCAGAGCCTAAAGGGGGACGACAAACAGGCAGAGGCATCGCTGGATCTCAGCGTTTGCTCGCCGTCTCAGCGTTCAGACCCTTTTATGGAGGGTTCCAGGGCAGCTCTGGGCCTATCCAGCCACTCCAGGGATCTGTTTATATCCAGGGAGGAACAATTTGAGACTGCACAGACACACGGTTAGACGGCACGGGAGAAGCTGGATGTAGGTCTCGGAATGTGGTCTTGGAATGATCCATAAAGTGTTCTCGCGTAACAAAAATTAAAATAAAACCTTGCATTGGAGCCCAAATCTCTCCTGGTTGGGATTCCTCCAGAGAAGATTTGGGGTCCTTAGTGTTCTTAGCATCTAGTTAAGTTATGGGGTACATTCTGAGTGTTCCCTGAGCTGCAGCCGGCGGGTGGGGAGGGATGTCTACAAAAATAGGCTGACGTAAAACTAACCTTAACATGCGAGGGATGAGCTAAGAGGAATACGTGGTCGGGGACTCTGGTGAATTTAAAAACAATATCTTTAAAAAATATACCAAACAATATATGTAGACATTCGGACATCTACAAAACACTTTTATACAGAAACAAAACGACACATACGTGTTGTAATGTCTTTCACGGGAGACCCCACCACACCACTTAGAGGAGGTCATGTTTGGACAGTCACTTTAAAGGCATTTGGTTTTGGTTCAATCTAATACATAATCAATTTCAAAGCATTTTGGTGCCCTGTGTGAGGTTGGATGGCACTAGCCCCTACCCCCCAGCCGTCATGACCAGGGCAGGGTTCACATGCTGTGGTCATGTGGGGCTGGTCTGGTGGTTCTGGATGTGGAGCGCGGTTCTACCGGCTCTTGGTCAGACAGAGGTTCTCGCAGTCCTCCTGCGTCTTGAAGCGGTTGTCGTTCCCGCTGCAGCCTCCGTACCAGAAGCGCACGCACTCGCTCTGCTCCGAGTCAAAGAACCAACTCATGGTGTAGTTCTGACAGGGTCCCACATCCTGGACCATGAAACAGGATTCTGGAGGGGGGGGCGGGGAGAGAGAGAGAGGAATTGCGATGGAAGGAGGGCGAGAGAGAGGTTTACAGGAGTGTAAGGAGTGAGAGGAGCAGATAGAGGTAGGTTTACAAAGCAGAATACAAGAGTAAAAGCTCAGAGCATTAAATTAACCCCTCTAAAAACTAAATATATCACTGTGTCTAAGATCATGTTTGGGTGTCGAGGTGTGTTCTAGTTTGTCTTGGATCGCATGGAGCATTTATCTCTGGATAAGGATGGTATGGTAGAAGCCTAAAGGTCTTACCCTTGTTGGGATTCTGGCTTTGACTTGGTCCCAGCAGGGAGGAATCAACTGTGAAAACACCACACAATCAACGGTAGCTTGCAAACTAGAGAAAAATGTGTTACTCTTTATCACTAGGCAACAAACATGAGAAAAACACGATAAAAAACATCAGACAGCAACTATCGTTCAAGCCAAAGGCAACTTTAATGTCTAAGATCTTGTAATTCAGAAACAGGAAGCCAAAGCAAACCGTTAAAGCAGCAAAAAGAGAAATGTATCCAGGCTAGGGTGAAGTACAAAATACAGTTTATTATTATTATTACAAATATTATTCTTGGGAGTTTGGCTCCAGAGATAAAACACTGCTATTTAAATGTAAATGAAACTAATCATAGATTAGCATACATTAGCTCATCTCATTTTAATTCTACTTTTCACTAGATTGACTTAAATTGGTTGACAACACATGACATTGACATTGCAATGTCACTAATAGTGACTGCTACAGCACACACGGCCATGTGAAAGGGAAAGCCATGCAGGGACACACGTACACCTTGACACTGTGGAACAGGGCTGGCTGGGCATCTAAGTACATCCATTTTTTAACAATCAACCATTCGTTCTGTCAATATGTTGTTTATGCCGATGTTAGATCAATCAATAGCTCTCTCTCTCTTTTCTCTCTCTCTCTCTCTCTCTCTCTCTCTCTCTCTCTCTCTCTCTCTCTCTCTCTCTCTCTCTCTCTCTCTCTCTCTCTCTCTCTCTCTCTCGGGGTGACAGGGGGAACTTACTATCAGTGACACATGTCTGGAAACATTCATTTTCCGTGTTAAAGCGGTTAGCGTTGCCACCGCAGCCACTGTACCAGAATGGCGAACATGCACCGACGGCTCGGTCAAAGAACCAGTGTTGGACAAAGTCAGCACACTGGGTACCAGAATCTGAGCCGAGCTCACACAGGGCTGAAAGCAGAACAACAGGCGTTGTTGACAAACCGGCAAGAGACATTACGAGACAGAGGATCAACAGACAGGGGTTTCGTTCTCAAGCTGTGGTTCAAGGACTCACGTTTGAGTTGGGGTTCGTAATGATGGTGTTTATAGTTTAGTTCAGGGTTGACTAGTATAAGAAGAAGTATTATGGTTAAAGGTTAACTACACATTGGAACTAGGACATCATTTTTCACAACCTCCCAAAATAAAGGTCACAATGATGTGAACATCAATTAAATTAAGTTGAATAGCAATTTTGCCGAAAATGTCAATCACTTATTGCGGAAAACTCATTTAAAATGAGTTGCCCAGAGTGGAGAACAGAGGAATGTGTTTGCCGGAGCGAAAGCTCTCCCCTGCAGTTGAAAGCTCTCCCCTACAGTTGAAAGCTCTCTCCTACAGTGGAAAGCTCTCTCCTACAGTGGAAAGCTCTCTCCTACAGTGGAAAGCTCTCTCCTACAGTTGAAAGCTCTCCCCTACAGTTGAAAGCTCTCCCCTACAGTTAAAAGCTCTCTCTTACAGTTGAAAGCTCTCTCCTACAGTGGAAAGCTCTCTCCTACAGTTGAAAGCTCTCCCCTACAGTTGAAAGCTCTCCCCTACAGTTGAAAGCTCTCTCTTACAGTTGAAAGCTCTCCCCTACAGTTAAAAGCTCTCTCCTACAGTTGAAAGTTCTCTCCTACAGTTAGAATGTTGCAGAGTTGATCTTGTCTTGGACTCCAAGAAGACAAGATCAACACAAGACTTAACTCGAAGAGTGCATTCCTATTGGCTACTTTGTGTGGCCTTTAGTCACATGTAGTGCAATAGCAGTGCCCTCTCTAAGCTTAAGGCATGCTTACTTGCGCACGACTACTTACGACTCAGGTGACGTTTTACTTTCCATGCAAACACCGAAAACCCAGAGAATCTTTGTTTAGAAGAGGCGTTATGTATGTTGTGGCAGTAAGAGAACAAACAGCAAAAAGGAGGCATGCTTCAGCCATGCATTTATCTGGCAGTTTGACCTTTGTGAGAATGTGACCTCTATGACATGTTCTTCGAGGTCATTCATAGATAAGGTTCTGGTATTGTGTTGTTATATATTCCCAGTGTAAAGAAAACCTCTGTGTTGAGAAAAATAACAAAACAAAACAAACAAAATACTAACAAAAGATGGTAAAATATGAACCGTAAAACAGTTAGTGTATCAATACCATCCAAGATGAACAAATCCATCTTAGGCAGGTAACAAAAGATTACCCCTCCAGTGAAACAAATGTAATTGGCTGAATGGTTACCAGGGTGATGCTAGAAATGAGCTAGCTAGCTAGTTAATTGCTAGCTTACCGTTACGTTTAGGTTTAGGTCTGGGAACCAGGACCCCTCCCCCTCCGCTGGACACGGACCCCATAAGGTCCACCTGGCCCGGGTGAGTTTCAGTCTTGCTTCCGGTTTGCTCCTCAAAATGATCCAGTTCTACTTGGAAGCTCGATATATGCATACGCACATGTGTGGGTGCACTGCTGCGCACACACACACACACACACACACACACACACACACACACACACACACACACACACACACACACAAATGTAATTTTAATGAAATTACAATCACAGTTCTATTTTAGTCTAATTACAACTGACTTACAAAATTAAATTTTGTAATCTTTTTTTGTTTTTTCAAAAAAAGACATCATTCCAAACAGATATAAATTATCATAATATTATAGTATAATTATAAAGAAAAAAAATACATATGCAAAGTAGTCCAAAAGATAAGACAAGTAAATTGAGATGTATTAACTTGAAAAAAATCGGATAATTGTTCTATTTGTAAATAAACAATAAAAATAAGAATAAAAAGTAAAACAATAGCTCTACAGGATTAAAAACAAACTAACAAACACCCATTCTTAAAACGGAATGTTCGAAGTGAGATGAAAACCAGACACCATCTTGACTGGTCACAGTGGCTTGACTGTGAGTAATGTATGTGATTAAGGTTTGTGATTAAGCCCAGATTTATATTGTTTAACTAATCTGATAATAACCTGCCAGCCTGTATTTCAGAGAGATGAGCATCCTCATTAATAAACCAGCCATTGGACTTGATTTACAATATTTTACATTTGATTGTTTAGCTGCTGTTGTATCATTGCTAGCTTTAAATCGGTTATTTCATTGCGAGCTACAGGTGGCGTGCATACGTTGCCGTCCTTAAGACAACTTTCTGTTTCTTCTCCAGCAGGTCACATGACTTCTTCAGGGAGACAGGTGGATACGTGTTCAGCCCCACTGCAGAAAACAAATACACAGCCATCACCTTTACGCTTTACTGTACTCTGTCTTCATCCAAATATACTTAACTCATTCAATCCAATCTAATATTACATAAAGAATACACAGCAAATATAATATAATAAAATCGAGATAATCTATCATTGAGGATTGTCTAATCTAGTATAATCAAATCTGATCTAACCAGGATAATCTGACCTAGATTCCTTACGGTTGAGTGCAGAAAGGTAGGCCCTGATGAAGCGCTGGGCGTAGCCTCGCTCCTCCGCCTTCAGCTGGCCCAGGCAGATGAGGTGCTGATCCACAGGAGTGCTGGCCAGCTCTGCCACCTGAGCCCGGTTGTAGTGCTCCCCCAGGGCCAACACAAACACAGATACCCCCTTGCACTTGGCCTGCTGGGCCACCAGACGAAGCTTGGCCTGGTCCCAGCTGGGGCTCTCGGCACAAACTACCACCAGCAGCACCCTGTTCTTCCTGGGGCTGCTGGCATTCAGTAGCACCTCCTTCAGGGTGTACTCCAGGGTGTGGCCCAGGGCTGAGGTGCCCCCCTGCTGCCTCATCTTCTCCACCACGTGGCTCTTCATCTGGCCTGCTCCCGGGAAGGTCTGCAGACCAAACTCTAACTTGGTGGCCTGCTGGCCTGTCGAAGAAGCCTGGGAGTAGAGTAAGCCGCTCTGCTGTACCAGGGCCACCCTGGCCTGGCTGTCAGCCCGGCCGGGCTGGGGGCTGACAGCTACCTGCTCCACCACAGAGCCAAGCAGCTCCTGGAGGCCTGAGTACTGGTCAGCCTGGACCTGCCTGGAGCCGTCCACCACCAGGGCAAGGTCCACGTCCAGGACCTGGGGTGCAGGGCTGTCCAGAACACCGACACAATAGGACAGAGGCCTGCAGGGGTCTGGGGAGGGGGAATGAATTGTAATTTGACTTCATTATGATGTTTAATCATATTCTCTTTCTGTAATCATATTAGAAAAAGTTGAGTTCAGTTGAGTAAAGATATTTGCAAATATGCTAAATATGCTATATATGCAAATATGCTAAATAGGCTAAGCCTATAAGGAAAAAGTCCATATAGCACTTAACCTCACTATAAACTGTACTTTTCTTATATTTTTTGAGTCATAGCTCTTGACATTTCATTGTACTGTTTCATTGTACATTGTTCGTTATACTTTTACGATTCTAAATGTAACATTTTTTACTTTGGGCATAATTCTGACCTCTGCCGCTTACCGTAGCAAATGACGCAGCTCTTTACCATCCGCAGGTCGGTGGCAAGGTTCTGCGAGCGGCCCAGCAACAGGAAGACAGAGTTGCCCGTGTCATCAGCCTGCGCATAAACAACAGGGTTAATGACCCACAGTCTTAATGGACATTTTTCTTTGAAAATTAAAAAAATGTTGCTCCAGAGATTTTACATTTGTAGACAGGGGCAGATTAGTCTAGTGCAGGGGTTCCCAATCTGAAGGTTGGGATCTGATATGATCATGGAAGATTGCAGTATAAGCTAGATATCATTTTTAAGTGTTTTTTTATGGATGTAAATAAAGTTAGTAAGTCTAAATAAAGTTGGTTTGGGAACCACTGGTCTAGTGGTTAGGGAATAGGTTTGGATAAGATGCCCTTTAACAAAGAACTACCTGCTCTTGACTATTGTTAACCAGGTGTGTTACATTACAATGTGGGAAGTATATGAAAATGAACAATGACCAATTCCCCTCCACTTAACTAGCATTCAGTTTGGAAAATTAGTTAGCCAGCAAAAGTTCACGTCATTTGGCGACCATTTGCCGACTCCCTATTTCATGAAAATCCCTACTTTCCAAATACTTCTTTAATCACATGTATCTGAATTCACTGTAAGATGCTTTAGACAAAAGTGTCTCCTAAAAGAATAAATAGTAACAGACAGTGAATGATTGGTCAACAAAGTACACCCATTCAACCAAAACTGTTTTCTCTTCTCTCTTTCTCCCTTCCATGTATTATTTATCTCAAGGCTTATCTTTATGATGACGTATGCGCATTTTACGGTAAGTATGACTCGCCTTCCTATGAATTTCAATGTCATCTCATCATCATGTGCCAAGTAAAGCCAAGAGACCAGAGACCAGGAGGGGCCACCCTATGTCTAGTCTCCCGGTGGTGATAAATGTATTACACATTCAGGAAGGTCAGCCGGTTGGAGAGCCCTCCACACCGCTGTCTAACATGGTGTGTAATGACACCCTTTTGTTCTGCTCCAGAGGGAGATCGCTGGGAGGCCAACAGACTAAGCCAATCCAGGTTGGGATTTTAGTTTTGTGTAAATCACTGGTGAGGTCTTTACTTTTTGACCTCGTCCTTGAGTTTTCAGGTTGGACATTTTATTTGATCTTTCTGTTTGCTGATATACGGATTGTAAAACTTTATCTCGGCTGGACTGTTAGGCTTTGAGCGGAACCACCAAGCAGGTGTAGCCTGTTACTATTTAATCAGTTAGCAGACGCTTGGAAGTTAAGGAACAGGTCAGGGTTAGCACATCTTGCTCCTGGATGCTTACAGGTTGTAAGCAACCTGTAAGCATCCAGGAGTAAGATGTCTAAGGGTTGGAACACCGGTGCCAACCTGCAGGCATCCAGGAGCAAGATGTCCTCACCCTTGCTGCTGGAGCAAGATGAACCCAGTGCTTTTACTTGTCCCCCACACCCCTCACCACTGACACCACCCTGCCCTATCCCAAGAAGAGGGTTTCACCTGGAAGGCCTGCTGGGTTTTTGGGCACTGCTGCAGCGCCACCACCGCCGGCATGATGTTGAGGGCACGGTACTCCATCACGGCGGTGACGATGTCCTCGCTGTCCTGCGACGGGCCGTTGCTCAGGAACACCGCCACCTTCCTCACCCTCACGCCCTGCCGCACACGCTTGAACACATTGTGGCCCACATAGCGCATGGCGGCGCCCAGGTGCCGCTGACTGGCTGTGCGGTCCAGGGCGATGTTCTGCACTGCCTCCAGCAGCTGTGCCTTGCGGTGGTAGTCGTGGAAGCGGATCAGGTGCTTGGTGTGGGCGCTGTAGCCCACCACGGCCACGCGCGCCCCCGTGGGACAGTTGCTCTCGGAGACAGCGATGTCCTGCAGCAGGGCCAGCAGGGAGGAGCGCATCTTCTCGAATGTGGCGGGCGTGACATCCTTCGACATGTCCAGGCCGAACACCAGCTCGGTGGGGTAGGCTGGGCACTCGGAGCCCCCTGGGGAACACAGAGGTGGAGGGATTAGGACCAGGACGAACCTCTACCAGTCATGTTGACGCTAACCTTATCATGTTTGCGCTAACCTAATCCTCGTGTTGCTCATATTATGTATAGAGATTTTTTTTTTTATCTGACTTCTCTGCACATTATTTGCTATCTCTATTGCTGCTGCTGCTACTGTCTCCATTATGTTTATTATTTACATTTTACTGTTCCATAATTCTGCTGCTGTGGCTCCACAGTTAATCTCAGCAACATCTCAACCAAGAGAGATACTCCTTCTTATTCCTCCAGAGAAGTGATCGGCCGACTCCTATCAGTGAAGCAGGATCACTATCTGACCTTAACGTCTGTTAAGGTCTCAATTCGCCTTAGGGCCGAATATAAACGGCAGATTCCTCAAATTCTCCTGCAGCTTTCTGGGAGCGGCTTTCCTGGACAAAGACTTGCTCAGAGATGAAAGCTTCACGGACAGACAGACGACAGGGACTCCTTACCTTGGGAGCAGGCTGTGGGGAAACAAAAGAAAGAGTTTAGAGAAGAATGACATGGATCATCATAAACAGCGAGCAATACAACGCCTTGACCTGTGAAATTGTATTCCTGTAGCTACTCTCCTCTGTTGATGCTTTGATTGTTCTCAGTCTAAATTGTACGTCACTGAGTGTACAACTGTAAAATACTGAGGGTAGATGTTGGGTAGATGTAGATGGTTCTTTATTTTCAGTCATATCTGGACTGGAGGCAGGATGTGTTTACAAATGAATGCTTAATAGACTGTTGTATTTTCACATTCAGTATGCACTTCAGTGTGCTTCGTGTTAACACTGAAGAAACAATCTGAAAGCTATTTTTTGGGATTATTCCCATTTCTTTTTACTTCTGAGGAGTGCTACAATCGCTTCATGGCTCATGACTTACAGCTAGGGTATTGTATTTGTATTTGTATTGTATTTTATATCAATACACATAGAACAGCAAATGTGTACATTGAGGCCATGATATCAGCACACATAAGCTACATTCACACAGTCAAAATCTGGGTTGCACATGTGGTCCTGTGATGCTTACCACAGTTGTCTCGGATGAAGCTTATCAGCTGACACTCCTGGGAGAACAGAGAACGCAATGATGCAGTGCAGAAAGGCAGCGGATACTAAACACACCAGGTGACTCACTACTGTGAAACACTGTGGAATATATGTTTGTACTTACAGACGTGTTTTTGAACCCTGGAGGACCTCTGAAGCCCTGAGAGCAGAGGAGAGAAGAGGAGGGGGGTTAAATATCATCCATAAGTGACTGCTC